>JAFJYJ010000005.1:17232500-17666753 GCA_019022615.1 Acacia melanoxylon
CGCAGAGTACCACCGGATTAAAGGGTCACCGGAGTCCGGAAACGGTCGCCGGAAGCGGAGATCTTCGCCGGAAACTCGGAAAACTCGAACCTCACCGAAAATCAAAGACTATCGCCGAAATAATGAAGAAGACCGAAAATGGTGGTCCGGGACAGAAACTGAAACTCGCCGGAATCTGGAATTTTCACCGGAAACTGGAAAATCTCACGGAAATCAAAGAAACTCGAACAAGCTCCGTAGCCAATCGAAATAGCACAAGGTACACACGACGACCTAACAACAAGGCACACACTTTCACTCTCCCCTTCTCTTCTCTCTCCCCTTGTGAACAAGTGACAAACACGGCCTTGTTCACAAAACAAAGACCCACACTCAATCAGAAATCTAACACGAAAGGAGAAACCGACGGATCGAAACGAGAGATGACGCACACAAACACCGGAAATTCACAAGTTGACCAAATAATCGAAAATCTTGCCGGAAGTGAGAACCTCACCACAAACACACTGATTGGCCACATCACATTTGTTTACGTGACCATATACCGTTCACGCTACAGTGACAGCGGCCACCGGAAAACTCAAATTGGCCAAGAACTAACCAAGCTCTGATACCATGTTAGCAAACATAAGATAGAAAGTGTGTACTGAATTGTGTGTATAGACATGGGCAGATTACATACATACATATACAGAGAAGAGGCTCCTAAAAGCCTCCTGAAATGAATAGTAAAGGCTGGCCCCTAAAGAACCCTATCCTAAAAGACTCTAAAGGGTTACAACCCTTAAAGGGTTAAGACCCTTACATTAACATGGTGCAAGAGTGGAGTATTATTTAATCTAATTGTAGTAGTGGGGGTATTATTATATCATCAATATTTGGAAAGTGGATGAAGCAACCAACGTGATTCTTGAATGTGGAATTGTAGTGGAGTATTATTATATTTTCTTTATCATTGTTTTAATGAATGTGGTAGTAGAACTTGTGTTTCTGCGTTATGTTGTGGAGGTAGTATTTTATTAATAGTCTATAATGGAATTGTATATGTCTATTACGTAATAGATTACTTTCGGCCAACACACTCCAATAATATTCCATTATGCGTGTCAACTAATTTATTGCTCCACTCAAATAATATTCTGACAGCTAATGCATATTCCATTACCTCTTTTTATATTACTTTATCATTATCATTACAATTTCAGACCACTCCTTCCCAATCACCTTCGGTCAGTTACTTATTTAATTATACGCCACCCAACTCTTCTATTATTTCAAATTGCATGGATATATACGCATTCCTCTCTCAATTCTCATTTCATAATCGGCTAAGACACCAAGGAGAGAGAGAGTCTGAGCCATTGAAAGAGTGTGTGTCAGAAAGAGAGAGAAAGAGTGAGAGAACCCTATTGAAAAATAAGAGTCAGTTACAGAATTGGAAATATCACAAGGTAGTAACTCTTACTCTTGTATATTATGTATTGTTCTGCATGTTTGTTTGTGCCGTCACTTATATTCGTTTCATGAATATATGGGGCTATAAGACCCGATGGGCAGTAAGACCTGATAAGTTATTAGAAGTATATGTTGTATTTGTTAAATATGCTAATTTGCTTATTTGATGACTTATTTTGCATGCTTCGTGAACTTGCATATGTTATGAGTGTTTGTGGTTACTATTGGGATTTTCATGAATCTCACCCCTTCCCTTATCAGTACCATTGGTGTTTCATTTTGGTATCAGAGCAGAGATTCTGGCATTTGGCTAGGATACTCTGATGATATGAATAGTATTAATGTTGGTATTTTGAGGTTGCTAGCTACTAAATCAACTTAGGGAAAGATCTTGATTATAGAATATTCCCTTGGAGTTATGAGTGAGAATTAGTTCGATGATGGAACCGTATGATGGTTAGAGCCTGAAAGTGTTATACAGGATAACATTCTAAGAACAGTTGTCTGGTTCCTGGTTATTTTTGAAAATTGAAATATTGAATTTTCCAATGCACCTGCTGAGTTTGTGAAAATTTTCGAAATAGAGTTTTCGAATAAAATGTTTTCAACAGAATTTGAGACCAATTTCAATGGTCAGTTTGCGAAATATGTTATCTCATAAAAAGGGGTTTTTGTTAAAACCCAGGATTTGAAACTGAGTTTTCAACTTTGTTGTGGTAGAGGCAGTACGGAACTGGAAGAGGTCAACAACTATTGTAGATGTACACGGTTTGCTGGGTCTTGCCAGTTGTGTTTAAAATATATATTTTTTTAAATCGTTTGCCAGTGATAAATTTTTTTGAAGGGATATGTTTTGAGACTCGCACCAGCAGTGAATGTACCCAAAATATTTCACCTAGTAGGGGTGTGTAGGGCCAGACTGTCTATGGCTGCGCTAAGGTGCGGGTAGATAGGGTCGCTACTTTATGTGCCAGTATGGACACCATACGTGCAGGGGGTTAGGCCCTGGGAGTAGCAGTCGTGGACTGGGTTCTCCACGGTGGTGGACACTGAGTCTCTTATGGGGGGATATAAATTCTCCCACATCGTTAGGGTATGTCGCTGTACCAAAAGGTTGAAGTGGTGGCGTGTGCTCTCAATAGTAAAATTTTGTGAAATAAATTCTCCCGCTCATACATGTGTGCCGATAGTAAATGTTTTCTGAAACCAATCCGACAGTAATGGTGTTTTTGTGAATTTTTATTGGCAACGATGAAGTTTGAAAATGTGATAGCACTATTACTTTTTGGTAAAGTGCGAATTGTGAAAAAATACTGCAACCACAGAAATTTTCAAAGTGTGAAAATTTGAAATTGAGACAACATAGATAAATGAAAAGCAGTGCAAATGGTTATTATAATGATACCGGAACAGAAACTATTAGAATGGTCTAAGATGATTTTCTTTAAAAGGTATGAGCGTTCAAATTTCGAGGACGAAATTTATTGAACGGGGGGAGAAATGTAACATCCCAAATTTTGGGTCTAAAGACTTGAGAATTAGCCTATTTTTGGGAGACTACTAGGCCCTATTTTTGAAAGTGACAAATTTGGAATCTTTGAATAATTATTTACACACACACACACACACATTATTATAGATTGTTATATAATGTAAATATGTGTGTAAAGTGTGTGCAGCTAGTGTGTGCATTCGGTGGGTGTAGTGTGTGGATGGAGTATATTATACATATTATATTATATTATATGTTATAATTGTATTATTTTTAAATAAGAAGCATTGACGCATAATGGCTTCATGAGTGGAGTATTATTTAATCTAATTGTAGTAGTGGGGGTATTATTATATCATCATTATTTGGAAAGTGGATGAACCAACCAACGTGATTCTTGAATTGTGGAATTGTAGTGGAGTATATAATAAATAACATATTATATGTTTTATGTTATAGTTGTATTTTATTTAAAGTAGAAGCAGAATGTAATGGAAGTGGGAATGAAGTATATTATTTTATAATATATTATATGTGTGTAGTGCGTGTGTGTGTACATTATAATATATGTGTAGTGTGTGTATATTATAATATATAGTGAAGTGGAGTATGTTATACTTATTATAATCATTGTGGAGCATGATAGAAGTAGTGGACGTGGAAGGAGAATGTGAGTGGAGTATTATTGTATTATTAAGTGGAGAATGCTTTATATTAAACAATGTAGTAGTGGAGTATTATTATTGTTATTTTAATGTAAAGGGAGGAATGAAGGAGTATGGCGTGGATTCTGAAATATTTGTGGAAAATGGGAGAAAATTACGTAGAATGACCCAAGGTAGAAATTACAGTAAAGCACTCATTCTCAAATATTATATAATCACTCACACACACATTCTGACATAGAGCAGCGCAGAGGCAGGCGCAGAAAAGAAAGAAGAGAGAAGAAAGAGAAAGAGAAGAGAGAGTGAGTGATAGAACTCTATTGAAAATTAGTAGGAATCAGAACAAGAATTAGAAATATCACAAGGTAGTAACTCTTACTCTTGTATATTAAGTGACGACACAAACAAACATGTTTAAACAATACATAATATACAAGAGTAAGAGTTACTACCTTGTGATATTTCTAATTCTTGTTCTGATTCCTACTAATTTTCAATAGAGTTCTATCACTCACTCTCTCTTTCTCTTTCTCTTTCTCTTTCTTTCTTTCTCTTTCTTCTCTCTTCTTTCTTTTCTGCGCCTGCCTCTGCGCTGCGCTCTATGTCAGAATGTGTGTGGGAGTGTTTATAATATTAGAGAATGGGTGCTTTACTGTAATTTCTACCTTCGGGCATTTCACATAATTTTCTCCCATTTTCCACAAATATTTCAGAATCCACGCCATACTCCTTCATTCCTCCCTTTACATTAAAATAACAATAATAATACTCCACTACTACATTGTTTAATATAAAGCATTCTCCACTTAATAATACAATAATACTCCACTCACATTCTCCTTCCACGTCCACTACTTCTATCATGCTCCACAATGATTATAATAAGTATAACATACTCCACTTCACTATATATTATAATATACACACACTACACATATATTATAATGTACACACACACGCACTACACACATATAATATATTATAAAATAATATACTTCATTCTCACTTCCATTACATTCTGCTTCTACTTTAAATAAAATACAACTATAACATAAAACATATAATATGTTATTTATTATATACTCCACTACAATTCCACAATTCAAGAATCACGTTGGTTGGTTCATCCACTTTCCAAATAATGATGATATAATAATACCCCCACTACTACAATTAGATTAAATAATACTCCACTCATGAAGCCATTATGCGTCAATGCTTCTTATTTAAAAATAATACAATTATAACATATAATATAATATGTATAATATACTCCATCCACACACTACACCCACCGAATGCACACACTTTGTATTATTTCTTTTGTGTGTAAGAATTTTGTAATTTTGAATTATTTCTTTTATGTTGGGATTATCTTTAATAAACAAGTTGGATCTACGCCTCCAACTCGGAAGTGTTAGAATAATTGTATTAGTTGTCCATTATCTAAAGTACCTCCACTATGTTGTATTAGCCGCCCACTATCTAAAGTACCCTCCACTATGTCTTCCACTATGTAAAGCACCTAGCTAGTAGTCATCCTACGTAAAGCCCTTTGTTATGTCTGTCCTCTCCATATATAAATAGGTGTGTGATCAACTAATGAAATATATCATATGGTACACAATTATATGAGTATGTTGTTCTCCTTCCTCTCTGCTTCTCTAAGTTAACATGGTATAACACACTCAGCATCTACCTACTGCACTAAGAAGATGCTCCACTATCTCCGTTAGTTTAGTTACTTTATTCATGTATATATATATCTGTAGTCAGAGGCAAGATGTATCAATTCAATTAAATACATTCAGTTCATTCCTTCACCTGGTATCAGAGCATGTGAAGGAATGAACTGAATGTATTTAATTGAATTGATACATCTTGCCTTTGACTACAGATATATATATACATGAATAAAGTAACTAAACTAACGGAGATAGTGGAGCATCTTCTTAGTGCAAAGAGGTAGATCTTGAGTGTGTTAGGTGAGGACTACTTTAGATAATGGATAGCTAATACAATTATTCTAACACTTCCCCGAGTTGGAAGATGATATTAATCACGCCCAACTTGTTAAAAGATAATCAACACGAGTCGTTTAAAGCTTTAGTTAACAAATCACCTAATTGATCACTAGACCTCACATATCCCGTAGAAATGAAATTCTCCTTGATCTTATCACGTACAAAGCGATGATCGATCTCGATGTGTTTCGTACGTTCATGAAACACAGAATTGGAAGCTATGTGTAGAGCAGCTTTGTTATCACACCACAATTTCACAGGTAATGACGTGATAAGACCAACCTCCTTCATTAACTGGTGAATCCACACAGTTTCCTTTACTGATTGAGCCATGGCCCTATACTCCGCTTCTGCACTAGAATGTGAAACCACGTTCTGCTTCTTGCTTCTTGACAGAGATTTGCCGTCATCTCCCAAAATAACCAGATTAGAAAAGGATTTGCAGTATAATGTAACCTGGGTCGTTTCTCTCAAGGAATTTGCGGTGGGTTTAAATCAAGAATAAATAAACGAACAATAACAAAATTGGGGGTTTTTGATTTAAAACAGATTAAAACGAAAATAAACTGAAAGTAATATGAAATATGCAGAAACAGATTAAAACGAGATTGAAATAGATTAAAAGGATCAACCCAACGTTTAGATTCCGTAAACTTCCTTCATTGAACGAAATATAAACGAACTCGCGTTTGGTTCGGGACGAACCGAAATCTCTGCGTTCGTCGTAAATCCCTCGACTAGACGATCGCCTAGAATCGTCCGAAAGTGGCGTCTCATCGTGCAATCGCACAAAGAACACTCTAACCTAGTTCGAACTCGTCATTGGGATGAACCAAACCGAATATTAAATCTAATATTCGAACTATTTTAAATCGAATCCGATAAGATGAAAACGAAACGAGTAAAGTACCGATTAAACACGAGTTCTCGGACGAATCATGGAATCCTCAACGTTGGGTTAACCACGAAGTTTAGTCGAACATGGCGGGAAAAACGAAGAAAAGACGAAGAACACGAAGAACATTTGAAAGAATTTGAAACTTACGTGTTTAATCCTCAAACTGAATAAAAACGTGAATGAAAAGTGTTTGTGGTCGCGCCTCACTTAACCTAAAATGGAAAAACGAAATGGGCTCCAATCCACAATTCAGCCCAAAACAGAAAATAATAAAAATGGGTTTTAATTACAAATTCGAGCCCAATTAAACATCTGACTTTGGCTTCAAAATCGACCGCCTTCTTGTCCGAATTTACCCTTTATGTCTTCATAACAATTGTAGCTCTTTGAATCATCTGAAATAGGAAATAAAAATGAGGCAAATCCGATGTCTGGTTCAAGAGTTATGGTAGGATTAGTGAAGAATGTAAAACTGGAATTTTATTAATAAAAATAGCTAAAATATAATCAAAGCCCAAAGTTCAAATAAGTATAAAAGCCCATTATTTATTAACTAAAAAGTCCTAAATTATTAATCAAGAGATAAAAAGAAGTGTATAAAATATTCAATTATCACTTCTCCAAGACACTAAATTTCCACCCACAAATACGCAATATCCTGTGGTAGATCTCCTGGTAGCTTTTGATCCCGCATGATTCGCATCACAAAAACATTCAATCTCGGTGTGACCATGATTCGTATAAAGTATACCACGACCAGGTGAACCCTTCAAATAATATAAGACATGCTCCAAAGCTTCCCACTGAGCAACAGTTGGCTTAGCCATGAATTGGCTAAGTACACTAACTGTAAAGGTCACATCAAGGCGAGTTACCGTCAGATAGTTCAATTTCCCAATCAATCTACGATATCTCTCAGGATGGGCAAACGGCTTGATCTTCTCCTGGTCAACTTTCTTTCTCACATCCTCTGGTAGCTTATCAAACGGTATGCTATCATCAATGTCCAAGAAGGGATTAGGAATCATGGGAGAGCTATGGGGTGCTGCTCCAAGCTTCCCTGTTTCTTTTAGCAGATCAAGAACATATTTCCTCTGTGTCAAAAGAATGCCCTTCTTGCTTCTCATGACCTCTATCCCAAGAAAGTATTTTAACAGACCCAAATCCTTTGTTTGAAAATGAGAGTTAAGAAAGGCCTTTAGTGATAGGATGCCCAAAGTATCACTACCGGTAATAACAATGTCATCAACATATACCACTAAGAAAATCATGCCGACATCTGTTCGCCGATAAAACAAGAGTGGTCACATTTACTTTGATTCAGACCAAACCTTTTAACCACAGAACTAAATCTATCAAACCAAGCACGAGGGCTCTGCTTCAAACCATATAAAGATTTCTGGAGGTACCATATCTTCCCATGCTCCCCCTGAGCAACAAAACCAGGTGGTTGCTCCATATAGACTTTCTCAAGAAGATCACCATTCAAGAACGCATTCTTAACATCCAACTGATGAAGATCCCAATTATAATTGGCTGTCATAGAAATGAAAAGGCGAACAGATGATAGTTTTACCACAGGAGAGAAGGTTTCTGAATAGTCAATACCATAGGTCTGAGCATAGCCCTTCGCAACCAGTCGAGCTTTCAATCGTTCTAAGGAACCGTCAGCTTTTGTTTTAACTGTAAACACCCACTTACACCCGATAGCCTTCTTTCCAGGGGGTAAATTAACAAGATGCCAGGTTCCAGCCTTATCAAGAGCCATCATTTCTTCTTTCATAGCAAAGCACACAAACCAGGATGGGCTAAGGCTTGGTGAAGAGTATTGGGAACGGTAATAGAATCTAAGGATGCTATGAAGGAACGGGAGGAGGAGATAAATGATTATAGGACACAAAGGAAGATATAGGATAGGTGCAAGTACGTTTTTCTTTACGTAAGGCAATAGGCAAGGCATCAGAATTATCAGGTACTAATTCTGGTTCAGAGACAAGAGCGGAAATATCAGGAATAGCAGACACAGGTTCTGGTTCAGAGACAGGAGAAATATCATACACTAGTTCTGATTCAGAGGCAGGAACAGATATATCACGAGTATCAGGCACTAATGGTGGATCGACATCGAAGCCGGTAATGCGATAGGCCATGAACCTGATTGATTTCATCACTTCCTTTTGGACGTTTCTGATACACATGATAGATAGGTGGTTTATCAGGTGCCGGGTCAGATGCTTGCACTGGTGATAATGGAACCTTATAGAACAATATATCATCAAGACCTTCGAGGTGTCGGGAGATGAAGATGGAGTAGAAATAGGAAAGAACGAGGTTGTCTCATGGAAGGTAACATCTCGTAGACACAAGATAACGCCGAAGAACAGGGGAATAACACCGATAACCCTTTCCGAACCTTAGAATAGCCAAGAAAAGCACACTTAAGAGACTTAGGATCAAGCTTGGTAACCGTAGGCGAACATCACGAACAAAACAAACACAACCAAAAATCTTAGGGTCAATAGGTAACAAAGGGTTGGAAGGAAACAAGGTTGTGTAGGGAGTGTCACCACCGAGAACGAGGAGATGGCATACGATTAATAAGAAAACATGCGTAGAGAGACAAAGATCAGCCCATAAAGGTTTAGGAACTTGCATTTGAAACAGAGAGCATGGGCAACTTCTAATAAGTGCCGATTCTTTCTTTTCGCAACACCATTTTGAGCAGGTGTATTCGCACACGAGGACTGATGAATCATGCCATGTTGGAGTATATAGTTTTGAAATTAGGCAGAAAAATATTCTTTAGCATTATCACTCCGTAAAGTTTTTACAGATACACCAAATGAGTTTTGATTTCAGTAAGATAATTGCGAAGTGAGAAAACAACTCGAACGAGATTTCATGAAATAGATCCGGGTGGTACGAGAGAAATCATCAACAAAAGTAACAAAGTACCGAAAACCAGGCTTGGACTCGACAGGACATGGACCCCAAACATCAGAATGGACTAAAATAAAAGGGGATGCAGCTCGCTTATTGACTCGAGGTGGTAAATGAACACGATGATGTTTAGCAAATTGACATGATTCACAATTTAAAGACGACAAGGGATGGAATTGAGGATACATCCTCTTCAAGGAAGTCAGACAAATGACCCAAACGACAATGAATATCAAACAAGGACGAACCACCAGAACAAGCTACCGAACGTGGTACCTGATTATCAAGGAAGTAATGACCCCCAGATTCATAGCCTCTACCAATGACTTTCTTTGTCTCAAGATCCTGGATCAAACAATGGTCGGAAAGAGGGTGATAAAGCGGTTTAATTGTCGAGTGAGCTTGCTAGTAGACAAAAGGTTAAAAGCCAGGTCAGGGACATTAAGGACAGAGGATAAGGAAACAGACGGGGTAGGTTGGATAGTGCCAGATCCAAGAACACGAGAATACGAACCATTGGCAATTGTTATACTAGAAGGATTGGCATAAGGTGCATATGAGGAGAACAAATGATGGTTACCTGTCATATGATCAGTGGCACCGGAATCAATGATCCACTTTGAGGAAGAGGTGGCACAACTTGAAGTGATATTTCCTATAGCGGGAGCAATTGAAGAACAAGACGGAAATGTAGCCATGAAGTCTTACCGAAGAAAGTATTTCACAAAGACTATAACAACCAAATATCACCGTAAAACAGAAGAGAGCAGCAAATTCAAGACAAACACCTCACCGGAGGCAAATAACAGGCAGGAGTCCAAGATTGCCAACTTGATGAACAGTACTCTGTACGTATGAACAGTGCAACGAATGAATAGTACCGTACGTATGAACAGTATCTGTCGGTCAATAAGGAACACACTTAGCCATAAGAAATAACCAAAAAACCACAAGATAAACAATCACAAACGTGACCAAACAGCCACACGCCACCTTAATTGCGACGAACCTAACGTACACAATCTGGAATAGGTAAGTCCGTAACTGAAATCCTTCCGTAAATAGTCGGAAAAGGAGTCACGGAAGACCCATAGCATTCACGGAACGGAAATACTCGCCGGAATCTGGAAATTCTCGCCGGAAAATTCAAACAGTCGCCGGAATATTCAAAACATCACAAGAACCAGCCGGAAGTGACAAGAGGAGGCTGATGCAAGAAACCGCCGACCAAACGGAGATGCCACGCGCCTTCACGCGCCGTCACAGAACCGCTGCCGTCGAGCGCGTGCACTCCACGCGCCGCCGTGGAGATGTCCGATGGCCACCAAATTTCAGGCGAACGCCAATCGGAGGGTGGGCATTCCAGCTGGTGGGATCGTGTTCCAAGAAAACAACAGAAACAGAATTCGAACTCTCTCCTCTCTCTCTGTTTCAGACCCAACAGAAAATAAAACCAGACGCGAACGGAACCAGGGCAGAAACCCTAGCTCTGATACCATGTTAACTTAGAGAAGCAGAGAAGAAAGAGAACAAACATATTTATTGCATATATATGAAGAGGACTTTACGTAGTGGACAGCTACTAGCTAGGTGCTTTACATAGTGGAAGACATAGTGGAGGGTACTTTAGATAGTGGGCAGCTAATACAACTTAGTGGAGGGTACTTTAGATCATGGACAGCTAATACAATTATTCTAACACTCCCCCTCAAGTTGGAGCATAGATATTAATCATATTTATTGCATATCTTCATTAGTTGATCACACACCTATTTATATATATGAAGAGGACAGACATAACAGAGGGCTTTACGTAGTGGACAGCTACTAGCTAGGTGCTTTACATAGTGGAAGACATAGTGGAGGGTACTTTAGATAGTGGGCAGCTAATACAACATAGTGGAGGGTACTTTAGATAATGGACAGCTAATACAATTATTCTAACACTCCCCCTCAAGTTGGAGCATAGATATTAATCATGCCCAACTTGTTACAAAGATAATCAACACGAAAGAAATAATCCAAAAATTCTCACACACTCCCCCTCAAGCTGTAAGCAGCTTGAAGACGAGTACAACAAAACCCAAATAATTGCCAAACACCTCTCTGGAGGACGCAAAATTCAGCAGATTGGCATTCAAGACAAAAGAGCACTTCACGAACGTGCTGGACAACGAAACTGTTAGGAAATATAGAGGCTGGAACTAATAGAGGTTGGGTTATATAGAGGCTAGGGACGTATAGAGGTTGGGGTTATATAGAGGCTAGGGACGTATAGAGGCTGGAACTATTCTGTGTGTGTATATATGTGTAATCTGCCAATGTAATTCAGTGTGTGTGGAATACAAACAATTCTATATACACTTTCTCTCTTTTATCTGCTAACATGGTATCAAAGCTTGGTTAATTCTTGGCCATTTTCCGGTGGCCGCTGTCACTGTAACGTGAACGGTATATGGTCACGTGAACAGTGACAGTGGCCAATCAGAGTGTGTTTGTCGGTGAGGTTCTCACTTCCGGCAAGATTTTCAGAATATTTGGTTAACTTGTGAATCTCCAGTGTTTGTGGGGAGAGTGAAAGTGTGTGCCTTGTTGTTAGGTCGTCGTGTGTACCTTATTGTGCTATTTCGATTGGCTATCGGAGCTTGTTCGGAGTTTCTTTGATTTCCGGCAAGATTTTCCAGTTTCCGGTGAAAATTCCAGATTCCGGCGAGTTTCCGATTCTGTCCAGACCACCATTTTCTCGTCTTCTTCTCGTTATTTCCGGCGATAGTCTTTGATTTTCAGTGAGGTTCTGAATTTTCAGTTTCCGGCGAAGATCTCCGGTTCCGGCGACCCTTTTCCAGATTCCGGCGACCCTTTAATCCGGTGGTACTGCAGTTTCGGTGGAGTTTGCAAATTTCAGCAAGTGATCCGAGATTTCTGGCTAGATTCTCCGCATTTCCGGAGAAGTTTTCAGATTCCAGCGAATGTTCTTGAATTTTCCGGCGACGTTTCCAGATTCCGGTGACTATTTTCCAGATTCCGGCGAGTATTCTTGAATTTTCTGTCCTGTTTGGATGCTAAGCGATCTGATTTGGCTGTTTGGACGATTGGAGTTCTCATCTCTCGGCGAAGTTGGCGGATTCGGGAGTTTCTGAATTTTCCAGCAATTGTTTTCCAATTCGAGGAAGAAAGGCGACGGGGAGAAGAAGGTAAAGCGGAAGAAAGTCTCTTGAAGGTCTTCCTCTCGTGTTCGCTGGTTTGAGTCCGCTCTCTTCCCGTTTCGTCACGCTGGATGTCGCCGTAATGGAGCTTGGTGAGTTGGTGAAGAAGATGACGGTGGTTCAGTTATGCACTTGGCGCCGCTTCTTCCATGGTTCGGTTCGTGGTGCCGGTTCATGGTGCCGTGAGCGTATGCAATGGGAGAATCAAAAGTAGGCTTTGGTAATGGTGGGGCACCATGTGCAATAGTGTGAAAATCGAAACAAGAGTTTGATAAAGTGGAATTCTTTTTTTCATTTCACCATGTTGCAGCGCACTCAGATTTTTGAAAAGGAGAATAGTTGGTAGTGGTGGGTCCCACATGTTTGAAAAAAAAAAGTATGTGATTGCATGAAGACAAGAAAAGAAGTCAGCGCTTTGGACCCGTCTCGATCTAAATGGTTCTTTGTAAAGGTGTAGCTGCAGTTTTTGATGAGGATCAAGTTTGTTCATCCGTACGTTTTTGGTACTATTCATACGTATGGTACTGTTCATACGTAAGGCACTATTCATACATACACGTTGGTGATTTCTGCCTACTAGTTTGTCTTCGTTTCCAGTGTCGTTTCATCAATATCTTCTGGTTTGGTGGTTATTTGCTTCCTGGTTGTAGGAGTGTGTTATTTGGTTACTAATGTGAGTTTGTTGTTGCGAATCGTTGAGCTTCAGTTTGGTGTTGTGATCTCGAATGAGATTGTTCTGTGGTGACTAAAGAGGTTTCTGTTGAGGTTATTGATACCTCGTTTGCTTGTTGTGACCCTGCGGTCATTTGGGTTCCGTTTGGACGTTTGTGCTTCGGCTTTACTTTGTCTCCGACGTCGAGCCTTCATTTCCGGTGTGTGGGGCGGTTCTTTGCTTCGAAGGTTGCGTTGTGAGACCGGGTTTTCGGCATTTCGTTACGTGCACGTTCACTTGTTTACGGTAGCTGGGTTCTTTGTTTTCCAAAGACGTTCGTGAAGTGTTCTTTTGTCTTGAATGCCGTGTTTGTGGTTGGGTAATTTCATGGCCCATTCGGTGAGGTGTTTGTCTCAAGTAAGACGGTTTGGTGGTCCATGTGTGACCGTTTCTTTCGCTTTGCCTCCGGTGAGGTGTTGGTCCCCTGGTGAGACCGTTTCTTTGCAGCTTCTACTTTGGTTTGGTACTCGTGTACTATTGCTTGTTTGCCTCAAGATCTTATGAAGAAGCAAACTATTGGTGATTTGTTCTTGTTCACATTCAAGCCGCTTACAAACGAGGGGGAGTGTGTGAGAATTTTGTTGTCATTTGTTATCTAAAGTTTCTAAGAACTTGTGTTTATTATCTTTGTACCAAGTTGGACATGATTAACATCTATGCTCCAACTTGAGGGGGAGTGTTAGGAAATATAGAGGCTGGAACTAATAGAGGTTGGGGTTATATAGAGGCTAGGGACGTATAGAGGTTGGGGTTATATAGAGGCTAGGGACGTATAGAGGCTGGAATTATTCTGTGTGTATATATATGTGTAATCTGCCAATGTAATTCAGTGTGTGTGGAATACAAACAATTCTATATACACTTTCTCTCTTTTATCTGCTAACAGAAACAACCAAACATCCAGCCACTAGAAACCAGTGAACGTGCAAGCAACGAAATGCCGACTGTGCTGAATTCATTCTCACAACATAACCTTCGAAGCAAAGAACCGGCCTATACACACCGAGAATGAAGGCTCGATGTTGTAGAACAAAACCATGACCAGAAAATGGTCACAACTCCAAACTGAGGCTTCACAATTCTTGACAGCAAATGTCACCAACGTGACCAAATAGATGCAATAAGGAACACACTCAGCCATAAGAAATAACCAAAAAACCACAAGATAAACAATCACAAACGTGACCAAACAGCCACCAAACATGACCAAACAGCCACACACCACCTTAATTGCGACGAACCTAACGTACAAAATCTGGAATAGGTAAGTCCAGAACTGAAATCCTTCCAGAAATAGTCAGAAAAGGAGTCGCCGGAAGACCCATAGCATTCACCGGAATCTGGAAATACTCGCCGGAATCTGGAAATTCTCGCCGGAAAATTCAAACAGTCGCTGGAATATTCAAAACATCACAAGAACCAGCCGGAAGTGACAAGAGGAGGCTGATGCAAGAAACCGCCGACCAAACGGAGATGCCATGCGCCTTCACGCGCCGTCACAGAACCGCTGCCGTCGAGCGCGTGCACTCCACGCACCGCCGTGGAGATGTCCGATGGCCACCAAATTTCAGGCGAACGCCGATCGGAGGGTGGGCATTCCAGCTGGTGGGCTCGTGTTCCAAGACAACAACAGAAACAGAATTCGAACTCTCTCCTCTCTCTCTCTCTGTTACAGACCCAACAGAAAAAAAAAACCAGACGCGAACGGAACCAGGGCAGAAACCCTAGCTCTGATACCATGTTAGCAGATAAAAGAGAGAAAGTGTATACTGAATTGCTTGTATTACATTGTATGATGATACACCTACTTATACACAAATAGAAGGACATAATAGTAAAGATACAAAGGACACTAATGGAGGTTTAGGCTGGAGGACACTAATGGAGCTAATGGAGACAGCTAGGTAGAGTGGAACATTATTAATATAATATTCCAACAAATCCAATAAAGAGGAATTATAAAAAAAATTGACAAATAAGCCCTTTTTATACATACTTTGTGCAATACCTTTTAATAAAAAATAATCATAATATTTGCATGCAAGTACAATAATGACGACAAAGTCTCATGAATAGATATGAAAATATATATTAAAATAGGGATATATCACTAATTCTTGTGTTCCTTTTTTTTCAGAAATTTATTGATTTTGTAGCAGGTTCCTTTGTTTCACCTGAAAGTCATGTTGGCCATATAAAACAATTGAAAGGTCCGTTCTCTTTAATCAATAAATTCAAGTTTAAATTATATACATCCTTTCCATCTAGAGGGCTTAGTGGCTCTTGTATTGTTGCTCCCCTCCTTTGGTTCTAAAAGACAGGAATAAACTTGCATGGAATTAGATGCAAAATAAAGGTGCACACATATATGTAGCTAATTAGTAGGCTTGCATATGCTAACCAAGATAGAATTTTCAGCCAGTGATTTGAACATATGCATGAACATTTACTTCATGCAGGCTTTGACAGGTGTTCTCTGTCTTCTGGTTATTCTCTTCAATCCATTACTGTATACCCAATAAAATCCTGTGCTGGTTTCAGCTCAGAAAGCTGGCCTCTTAGCAACCATGGTAATCATTTACTTTTCACAGATTATCATCTTATTAATTTGGGAAAGTTCACTTTATTGTACCAAAATTTGTTCTGATATTTTCCCTACCATGTGATCAATTCATTGTTCTGGATTTGAACCCTGTTTATATAACTGATCCTCTGGGAAGGATTTTACTTCTTCCAGAAACATGATTGGTGAACTTATCTCTCATTGGGAAAGTTCTATCAGAAATAAGTAAAATCCTGCTTTTACTTCTACCAGAAACATGACTGGTGAACTTATCTCTCATTGGTAAAGTTTACTTTATTGTACCAAAATTTGTTCTGATCATTTCCCTACCATGTGATCAATTCATTGTTCTGGATTTGAACCCTGTTTATATAACTGATCCTCTGGGAAGGATTTTTTTTTTCTTTTTTAATATATTATTGGTAACAAGTTTGTTTCTGTTTAGATGGGGATTTTCTCATATTTTTCCTCTTTTCCATTTCTGTGGTCTTATTTATTTATAAAATTTCTCACCCTCTAGTTCAAATATTCTCTTTTATCTCAAATAATCAATGAAGATTTCTCATTTAAAATAAAAAATGTCATGAATGTACATTCTCACCTGCAATCATTATAATAACAGATATGTATTACCTGGTCTGAAGAAAGTTAGATATTCATTTCTGAAAATTTTGAGCAGGCCTGAAATATGATCGGGAGTGGATTCTTAAAAGCCTTAGTGGTGAAATTCTTACACTGAAGAAGGTAAAACTATTATTTGATGTTGAATGCTTATATGTGTGTTTCTTAATGCATGGAATTCTTACATAGAAAAAGGTAAAACTATAATTTCTTCTTTCTCTTTCAACGCATTGAAATGAATTTTTATAAGTGCTCTCTCTTATTTTATGGAGCTCTGCAATGTTTTCAGATTTTATTTTATGATGTTGATTGGATTTCCATGCATTTAGGACAAAACTGAAATAAGAAGTTCTTTTGGGACCAAAATAACATTTATGTCAAACTCAGAACACAATTTTATCTGTACCCGTTTCCCACATCATTTGAATTTTTTACTGGTGCCTCCCTCCCTTTTTCAGTATTCACAAGTCTAAATAACCTTGATTATATTAATTCAAAGATACACCCTCCAGACCAAAATGTACCTTTATATTAAAGGAAATGACACCAAAACTGAAAACAGCGAATTTTTCTTCGGTCAAAATGTAACTCTAGTCCTTTTAAAAAAATAAAAAGATAAACCAGGGCAATTGTGATTGATGCGGCTTGATGCCCTGCAAAGAAAATAAATGAATGGGTGAAAAGCTAGAGAGAACCTAAGTAATAAACCTATGATGCTTCACATTAAATTCTCTGTAGTTATATACTTATATGTATCTAGTTTGCTTGGTCTTGTTTTTTCATTCTTGTAATAAATAGTGTTCTAAGAAGCTCCAATGTTTGTTGGCAGAATTGTTCCAGACAATGCTAAAATGCTTCCTACGAAATTTTGTTTCCAGGTTTTAACATGCCTCAAAAGAGAAAAAATTAAAATGCATAAAATTTGTCTGAAACATGTCAAAAATATTTTAGAATTGACAAGGGTAAGAATATATTATGATATATTTTAATGCCTAACGCTTGTCAGTAATTCTTATATATTTGTAATTTGAATAATCTGTTTACAGTATTTTGCTGTATCCTTGCCCTGTTTTTAAAAAACTGGTGTATTCCATGTTGTGTTGTTTTGTATATATCTCCTTGTAGAATAATGTATCATAATATTGTATATTCATGATAAAAGTATATGTATTTATACAAGAGAGAGGAGCCCCTATCCATAATGGCTCTTAATGATGAGGATATGTGAGATCCCTAATTATGTGGGATTTGATTACATTTACATTTAAACTAAATATATTGTTTCCTAACACTCCCCCTCAAGTTGGAGCATAGATATTGACTAAGCCCAACTTGTTGCAAAGATAGTCAACCCGAGTCCCATTCAACGCCTTGGTGAGAAGGTCACCCAATTGGTCACTAGACCGTACATGCCCGGTAGAAATAAAATTCTCCTTGATCTTATCGCGTACAAAGTGACAGTCAATCTCGATGTGTTTCGTACGTTCATGAAACACAGAGTTGGAGGATATGTGTAGAGCAACTTTATTATCACACCACAACTTCGCAGGTAATGACGTGGCAAGACCAACTTCCTTTATTAACTGATGGATCCACACAATTTCCTGCACTGACTGAGACATGGCTCTATACTTAGCTTCTGCACTTGACTTAGAAACCGTTGCTTGCTTCTTACTCTTCCATGATACTAAATTTCCACCAACAAACACACAATATCCTGTGGTGGATCTTCTGGTAGCCTTCGACCCCGCATGATCTGCATCACAAAAGCATTCAATCTTGTTGTGGCCATGATTTGTATAGAGTAAACCACAACCAGGTGAGCCCTTCAAATAATGTAAGACATGTTCCAAAGCTTCCCTTTCGAGCAACGGTTGGTGCGGTCATGAATTGATCGAGCACACTAATTGGAAAGGTCACATCGGGCGAGTTACCGTAAGATAGTTCAATTTCCCAATTAACCTACGATATCTCTCGGGATAGGCAAATGGTTTGATCTTTCTCGGATCAATTTTCTTTCGTACATCCTCAGGTAGTTCATCAAATGGTATGCGGTCATCAATTTCCAAGAAGGGATTAGGAATCATGGGAAAGCTACTTGGTGCTGCTCCGAGTTTCCCAGTTTCTTTTAACAGATCAAGGACATACTTCCTTTGTGTCAGAAGGATGCCTTTCTTACTTCTCATAACCTCAATCCCAAGGAAGTACTTTAAAGGACCCAAATCCTTTGTTTGGAAATGAGAATTGAGAAAGGCCTTAAGTGATGAGATTCCCGAAGCATTGCTACCCGTAATAACGATATCATCAACATATACCACTAACAGAATCATCCCAGATCGTCTCGCGATAAAACACAGAATGGTCACATTTACTCTGACCGAGACCAAACTTTTTAACCACAGAACTAAATCTGTCAAACCAAGCACGAGGGCTTTGCTTCAAGCCATATAAAGACTTTTGCAGATAGCATACCTTCCCACACTCCCCCTGAGCAACAAAACCAGGTGGCTGCTCCATGTATACTTCCTCAAGAAGATCACCATTCAAGAACGCATTCTTAACATCCAACTGATGAAGATCCCAACCATAATTGGCTGCCATAGAAATAAAGAGGCGAACAGATGACAGTTTTGCCACAGGAGAGAAGGTTTCTGAATAGTCAACACCATAGGTCTGAGCATAACCCTTGGCAACCAGTCGAGCTTTCAACCGTTCCAAGGTGCCATCAGCTTTCGTTTTGATCGTGAACACCCACTTACACCCGATAGCCTTCTTGCCAAGAGGCAAATCAACGAGATTCCAAGTACCAGCCTTATCAAGGGCCACCATTTCGTCTTCCATCGCAGTACGCCAACCGGGATGGGTTAAGGCTTGTTGGAGAGTAGTAGGAACAGTGAGAGAGTCTAAAGATGTTATGAAGGAACATGATGGAGGGGACAAATGGTTATAGGAAACAAAGGAAGAAATAGGATAGGTGCAAGTACGCTTACCTTTGCGTAAGGCAATAGGCAAGTCATCAGGAGGATCAGACACTATATCTGGTTCAGAGGTAGAAGCGGAAGGATCAGGAGTATCAAGAATATTAAGCACTGGTGCTGGTTCAGAAGTAGGAGCGGAAGGAATCGGTGCCGATCGTAGGTCGGCTTGTCATTGGTAGGTCATGAACCTGGTCGACAACATTACTCGCCCTAGGGCGTTTCCGATAAACATGATAGATAGGTGGTTTAGCAGGTGCCGAGTCAGATGCTTGCAATGGTGGTGACTGAACCTGATAGACCAAGAGATCATCAAGACTGTCGGAAGTGTCATTGGTAGAGACAGGAGATGGGGGTGGAGTAGAGACAGGAAAAAATGAAGTCGACTCATGGAATGTGACATCGGTAGACACAAGATAACGTCGAAGAGTGGGAGAATAGCACTGATAACCCTTCTGAACCCTAGAATACCCAAGGAAGACACACCTAAGAGACTTGGGATCAAGTTTGGTAACAGTGAGACGAACATCGCGAACAAAACAGACACAACCAAAGATTTTAGGGTCAACAGGAAACAAGGGTTTGGAAGGAAACAAGGTGGTGTATGGAGTGGCACTATTGAGGACAAGAGGAGACATACGATTAATAAGGAAGCATGCAGTAGACACGGCGTCAGCCCAAAAAGGTTTAGGAACATTCATTTGAAACATGAGAGCCCGAGCGACTTCTAATAAGTGTCGGTTCTTACGTTCGGCAACACCATTTTGAGCCGGTGTATCTGGACAGGAGGACTGATGAAGCATGCCATGCTAGAGCATATAGGTTTGAAATTGGGCAAAAAAGTATTCTTTAGCATTATCACTACATAAGGTTTTGACAGACACACCAAACTGAGTTTTGATCTCAGCACAAAAATTGCAAAAGTGAGAAAACAACTCAGAACGAGTTTTCATTAAATAAAGCCAGGTGGTACGAGAGAAATCATCAACAAAAGTAACAAAGTACCGAAAACCAGGTTTAGACTCGACAGGACATGGACCCCAAACATCAGAATGGACTAAATCAAAGGGAGATGCAGCTCGTTTATGAACTCGAGGTGCCAAGTGGACACGATGATGTTTAGCAAATTGACATGACTCACATTCTAAAGAAGACAAATTATGGAATTGAGGATACATCCTCTTCAAAGAAGACAATGACACATGACCTAAACGACAATGAATATCAAAAGGGGATGAACCACCAGAGCAAGCAACTGAACGCGGGACCTGATCCTCAAGAAAGTAATGGCCACCGGATTCATAGCCCCTACCAATAACTTGCTTCGTCGTAAGATCCTGAATTAAACAATGGTCAGGAAATAAAGTAATGAAACAATTTGATTGTAGAGTGAGCTTGCTAGGAGACAAAAGATTAAATGCAAGGTCAGGGACCTTAAGGACATGGGATAAGGAAACAGACGGGGTAGGTTCAACAGTGCCAGAGCCAATAACAAGAGAATAAGAACCATTGGCAATTGTTATACTAGAGGGATTGGCATAAGGCGCATACGAGGAAAACAAATGGTGGTTTTGTCATATGATCGTAGCACCGAATCGATGATCCACTTCGAGGAAGAAGTAGCAAGACTAGAGGCAATATTACCTGTAACGAGAGCAATAGAAGAACTAGACATAGATGCAGCCATTGATCCTCACCAAAAAATAAGTTGAGTTCCACAACAAGCTCTTAGAGTAAGAGCACCAGCCACAAAGTATATCCAATATGGCCCAATGCACAGCAAAGAACACTCGTCCCAACAGTGAGCAGAAAACCTCACCAAAGATGACAACACCCAACAACAGCACCGGGAAGCCAAAGAATGCAGAAGAGGTCACCCCAAAAATGTACCAAACCAAACTTCGGCGAGAAAACCCAATCTAAGCAGCCAAGAACAAATGCACAAAAAAAGGAACCAGCGTCTGAACCAGAAACCTCCAAACGCAATAAGGAGCAAATTCTCGAAGGGATTAGGAGACCGCAAAACGAGACGACAAACAGCACACCGAGCAAACAGGAGTTCACAATGGTACTGAGCAGAGGGTAAGATGACAAGAGATGACCACGAAACCACTTGGGCCAGGACGGGGACAGAGAGTCGATCCTGGAACAGCAAACGGCGGCGAAAAATTCGCCGGAAAACAGCTTCACGCGCCGGCGCGTGTAGTCGGACGACGGACGGCGGGGTGGCGCGTGAGGGACCACGCGCAGGCGAAATGGACGGCGGTCGGTGGGGTTCCGTCGATCGGCACCTCCTGAGCACGGTGGTCCGGCGCGTGGTGGCTAAATCGCAGCGGAAGAAGGAACCCTAACTCTCTCTCTCACTCACTGTGTGCATCGGACAGAAAAAAAAAACGGAGAACAGCGGAAAAAAGAGAAAACAGAACCTATCAGATCACTGTGCTCTGATACCATGTAGAATAATGTATCATAATATTGTATATTCATGATAAAAGTATATGTATTTATACAAGAGAGAGGAGCCCCTATCCATAATGGCTCTTAATGATGAGGATATGTGAGATCCCTAATTATGTGGGATTTGATTACATTTACATTTAAACTAAATATATTGTTTCCTAACAAGTTGATTAGATTCGGGTTTTAAGGCAACATTGAGTATTGTTGATGCCAGCCAGTTCTATCCATCTGTCTATCTTATTCATGTTATATTATTGCATTGATTTTGTAGGTTACTCAAATGTGATTTATAGTGAGATTTTGATTTGTTATGTGTTGATTTATAGGTTCCTCAAATGTGCTTTTTAAGCACCTATATTGACCTCAGTCAAGGAATGTTGTTTGTGGAGTCCCCACATTGCAAAGAAAGACTACAGATCAAGCTTGAATCTGATATGGACATTGGTGGCGGAGAGGATGTTGGTTTATATGGTCAGAGGTATATAATTGTATAGCCGTATCCGCTATTTTTTAATCATATACATTTCTTTGTTATACATCAAGTTCTTGTGGATGGTATTGGGTGATTTATTAGTTGGTAATTATACTGGGAAAACCTGAAAATTTAAGACTGACTTTCCCTTAAGGATGGAGGTGGCGGATGAGTGTGTTAGGAAATATATCAGTGTAAATATATTATAATTAATTATTATCGCACATAATCATGGATTATAGGAATTATGAGTGATTAGGAAATCAATCATCATAATGAGTCATTACTCTCTTGTGTATAAATAATTACATACCCTATTGAGCATATGAATAAAAACATTGATTTGAGAGTATATTTTCTTTCCCTATCCTTCTCTCTCTGATTTCTACATGGTATTAGAGCTTGGTTAGTTCTTGGTCAATTTGAGTTTTCCGGTGGCCAGTCTCCAGGTGCGTGTGAGCTCTTGTCATCTCGGTTCCAACAGTGGCTCCTTTGCCGACTATTATTGCTCTTTTTCCGGCGTTGGATCTTCTTTTCCAGGGGGGAGAGTGTGTTTGTTGATTCTGTTTTTTGGTGCTGCTTCTTTGGGTGCTTCTGTGACTGCCCTCTCCTTTGGGGGTTCTGTAGTCTCTGGTTCTAAGACAGCAACCTCGGTGGCTGCCGGAACTTGTTTGGTGGTTGTCCGACGAGATTCTTTAATTTCCGGTGAAATTCAAACTTTCCGGTGAATTTTCCAGATTCCGGTGACACTTTACTCAGGCTTCGCTTTCTTTTTCTGGCAAGATTCCGGTGAGTGCTCTGCATTTTCTGGCGAATCTCTATATTTTCCGGCGAAGTTGTGAATTTCCAAATACCAGCTAAACTCTGAATTTTCTGGTGGAGTTGTGAATTTCCAGGCGACCTTCGGCGTTGTTTGCTTCTGTTTTTGGTGTTGTTTGGTTACCCCTACTTACGTTTGTGCTTTGGCTTTGTTGTCTCCAACTGGCTTTGCTAACTCGTGGTTCTCGTTCGCCCCCGGTGAGAAGTTTGGTATTTTTTGGTATGGCTTCTTCTGATTGTTTAGTCCAATACGAGGTATTGGGTTGGTTGTTGTACTCTTTGGTTTCAAGATGATGTTTGGTTGCTGCCCTTATATTCTGGTCGTGCTTCGCTCTCCGACGTTGAGCTTTCATTCCCGGTGTGTGTAGGCCGGTTCTTTGCTTCGAAGGTTGCATTGTGAGATTGAATTCAGTTGTTTCTACTATTTCAGCACAGTCGGCATTTTGTTTCGTGCATGTTCACTTGTCTCTAGTGTCTGGGTTATTCATTTGTTACGTTTTCCAGCACGTTCGTGAAGTGCTCTTTTATTTTTGAATGTCGTGCTTGTGGTTGGGTAATTTCGTTGGCATCTGCCGTGCTTTGCGTCTTCTGGTGAGGAGTGTGGTGGTTCATGTGTGACTCGTTTGTTGCTTTGCCTCCAGTGAAGTGTTTGGCAATTATTTGTTGTTTGGGGTCCATGTGTGACCCGTTCGTTGCTTTGCCTCTGGTGAGGTGTTTGACAATTATTTGCAAGCTGCTTCCAGCTTGAGGGGGAGTGTTGAGAATGTTCAGGGATAATGTTAAGAAAATTAGTTTGTCTGGATTTATTTATGTTTTCTTGTACCAAGTTGAGCATGATTAACATTTATGCTCAAACTTAAGGGGAGTGTTGAAATATATCAGTGTAAATATATTATAATTAATTATTATTGCACATAATCAGAGATTATAGGAATTATGAGTGATTAGGAAATCAATCATCATAATGAGTCATTACTCTCTTGTCTTCTCTCGTGTATAAATACCCTATTGAGCATATGAATAAAAACATTGATTTGAGAGTATATTTTCTTTCCCTATCCTTCTCTCTCTGATTTCTACAGAGTGAAACAACGAGAATTTTGAAATGAACCCACTTTTGTTGCTCTGTTGTGCTTGTCAACGGGCATTCATTGGAGTCCTTTCTTCTGTTCTGTTTTCTTCCTTTAATAATGTTGTGCCCTGATTACCTCGAAGCCAATGCGCTTTGAGGTATTCTTGTTATGTGTAAGGGTGTTTTGTCAGCTGATATATTTATTTCTATTTCTATCCCCTTGCAAACTGTGATTATAATATTACAATAGGCCTTCCTAGTATTTTGATGTGGTCTACTGTATATTGGAGTAGGAAAAAAATAATTGGATGGTTTTCGAGCAGTATAGCAGAATTGTACTTTGGTTGGCCTATTAAATCCTTTATATATAATGGGGAACCATATAGTCATGAAAACCAGTCACATATAGATGATCATGGAGTTTTTCTTTACTTTTTTATAAATAACCCTTTTTTTATTGATAGACCAAAAAATTCTTTTTGTGATACATGTTTTAATTGAATCTCGCAGTCTGGCACTAGCACTTGGAATTATCTTATATGTGAATTGACCTTCCTCCTTAATTTGTTGTCCTTTTTAATTATTATGGTTTAGTTATTTTCGTTTCTTCTAAATTAAATTTTTCTTTCCATTTAAGATTTTACTTTTGCGTAAATGAATCTTTCAAAATTACATTGTAAATGCCCTGATTTACAGTAAGCAGTAGACATGCCCTTCTATTTCATTCTCTCACACTTGAAATAATTGCTGCGTTCTTCAGGTACATAGTCCATAACTACGATGAAGACGTCAATACTTGGTTTAGCAAAGCCATCAGTAGACCATGCATGCTGTTACGTAATTCTAGTTCTGATCACAATTTAAAATTGAACGAGACCAAAGATGCCGTCACTTGTAGAGATGCGAAAAGCAAGCTCAACTTCGCCAATGAAGCACAGTTCTTGCTTGTGTCGGACGAAAGTGTATTTGACCTCAACAACAGATTAAGTCCAAGTATGCCCTTGTACTCATTTTCTCATGACATGCAATTCCTCAATGAGTCAATTTCTTCGGAATATGCAATATTTACTGAACTCTTTGTAAGATGTAACCTTGAATATTCTGTCCATTATACTACCTCCGGTACGAACAGGATTTTATATTAAAGACCGGGGGTAGCATTAAGGAAGTTCATAAGCTAGTTCATGATAAGTAATGGCTTATAGGATCATCGATTGTGAGCTATTTGTTACATCGGGAAGGTGATTTTACTGTATTAAATAATGAATTATTAATCTTCATGAAATTCCTTTTGGATACAACCTTCCATTTCAGTTATCCACTATTTTTCGTTATAGAATTTGGACCAATTATGATTGATGTCACTAGATGTGCAGAAGAGCCTATGTGGAGCAGACATGCAAGTCAGTGCAAGTAGATTTCGGCCGAACCTTGTGGTTTCTGGGGGCAGGCCATATGATGAAGATGGATGGAGAAGCCTTAGAATTGGAAACCATTATTTCACAGTAAGTTCTCTAACCTTCACTTCATTTAAAACTTCAAAGTGTTTGTTGTGCCATTTGAAACTCTTGTTGCACATTGCAAGAACTTCCATGTGAATTTTATTTCCAATGAAGCTCCTTTTGGATTAGCTTGCATTGTGATGCTTAATGAGGACTTAACTGTTCTCTGTGATTCTGATATTTTCTTCCTCTGCTCACCAGTCACTAGGGGGATGCAACCGTTGCCAGGTGATCAATCTTTCACAGAAAGATGGACAAGTTCACAAGTCAAATGAACCCTTAGCAACCTTAGCATCTTACAGGAGAGCAAAGGTTAGCCAAAGATATCATAATAAATTAATAATATTCCCCCTGATATTTAATATAGGGTTAAGTAGAAAATCCGTCCCGGAAGTATACGCCTAGAAGCAATGTTGTCCTGGAAGTTTTTTCAGGTTCAATGTCGCCCTGGAAGTCTAAAAACGTAGCAATGTTATCATTTTTCGTTAAAAAATTGACGTATTAAGTTTTTAACAGAAAAAAGGCAACATTGCTACATTTTTAAACTTCCGGAGCAACATTGAGACCAAAAAAACTTCCAGGGCAATATAGCTTTCGGATGTATACTTCTGAGGCGGATTTGCTACTTAACCTTTTAATATAAGATATATATTTACCTAATTTGATTAGATTACCATTTTCACTTCTACTCTTGCTTTCTTTTAGTTTGATCTCTTTTATTTCTCTCCAAGACTTGATCTTGTTGCTTATATCATTTTGCCCTTTATCAAAAAAAAAAAAAAATTAATTCAATTAGATTAAGGAAGTTAGTTGAGTTAATTAATATGACATGTATTTTCCAAAACATCCTAGCCATCTTCCTTAATTCCCTCCTTATCTCTACTCCTTGATTACTGTTGAAAGAGTATCAATAGGGGTAAATTAGGAAAAGATTGAAAAATATGTCGTATATTTAAGACCAAGATTAATTCTCTAAATATGTCTTATATTAAGAATTAGAGGGAGTATATTACTTGCAACTTTATTTCAATTCTATATTTCAACTATATTACAAGCTTGTTTGGTTTTCTATTGGAAACTATTGAAACCATGGGTTTTTTAATGAAGCAGGTTTTAATGTGAAATTAAGCTCACACTTAAAGAAGAAAACTTCATACCTTTGATGTGCAATTTTTTGGTTTTACTGAACCTTGTTTACATTGTAATGAGCTGATTAACCTGGACAAATGGAGCATTTAGTCTGCTCTGTTTGTTCCCCTTTCCTTGTATGGCTTTGCCATTGCTTTTTTCTGGTTTTAAACTGTAGTGACTAAAATTAAAATGAGGACAAACTATAAAGACTAAATATTGTATAAACCCAAGATTTTCTATATTCCTTTCTCTTATATAGCAAAATGTTCTAGTTCTGAATTTACACAATGAAACAGGGGAAGATCTTGTTTGGAATTTTGCTAAGATATGAACCTAGTGATGGAGAGGAACAACAATGTGATTCAAGGATTCATGTGGGACAGCTTGTTCATCCAGATCCTGTTTAGTTGGTCAACAGTTTTGAATTTGATCAAAATAAGGAAGCAAATATTTGGGTATGAAGCCTATACATACAATAATAATCCAATTACAACACCATGCAAGGAAGACAAATAAATTCAAGAAAACAAGAGAATGGAAAATCCCATTAGGTGGCATATTTTATGTTGTATTTTGACAACAAAGATATATAAATATAGATCCTTCCCAATGTAGTAGAAGATTTCAATTATATTAATATATATAGAAATCAGAATAAGTTATTCATGGTGTTGGTTTGGCTTCAAATATTATTTGTAATTTCCTTTTTTTTTTTTAAAAATGTAACTGATATTTTCACTTGCCATGTGTGGGTAAATTATTCATAATTTTAAATCCCACGGCGTTTTATTTTCCTTATCAACCAATCATGATGTCTTCTTATTTATCACAAGCGGGAGGATATTCATAAGGAGTTGCGAACAGTATAGTTTTTGTTTTGATAATTTTTTTGAAAAAAAAATAGTTTTTTAATAATATGCTAAATTACGAAATATGAGTATCAAATCATTGCAATTTGCAAGCAATTATTGAATTTATGATCTCTAACGTTTGTTTATTATGTTGAAAAATTAATATTTAATTTTTAACTTTTATGAAGGCAATTGTTTTTCAAAACAAATAAAACAAATATTTATTATTTAATTTGTAATATTGTTATTACATTTCACTCGCATTGAGTCTTTTTTTGTTTTATCTTATCTTATCTTTTAAATTAAATTTTTATAGAAGGATGATAGGTTAAAAGTCATCAAGGTTGATTGTACAAGTAGTTTTTGATAAAAAAAATTGTCCAAAATAGTTTTTTCTATAATTTCTTAAATTATGAAAGATGAGGATCAAATCATTGCAGGAAATTATTAATTTTATAATTTCTAACGTTATTTATTTATTTTGTCCAAAAATCGATATTTAATTTTTAACTTCATGAATTGGTCCAAGGAACGACGTAGTTTAACCGATGAGCCCATCCGGATGCGAGCGCGAGACAAAACGGCGCTAAAAATTCCCGCTCATCTTCTCTGCGCCGTGACTATCGTACAGCCTGACGTCTTGAATTGCCGCCGGAGTCGCCAGCAGAGGTTGCCGTCGCCATCGTCCTATGCTCCAGTCCGTTCAGGTTGGTTCCAATGTTCTTTTATCTTCGCTGCTATTTTGATATCTCTGCTGCTAGATAGGACGAGGATTTGGAGGAAAACTATTCATTTTTGCCGCCGTCATTTTTGATATAGGCAGAGCGATTTTGGACGAACAGAGACCATAGGAAGCTAGGGAGAAATATTCAGAGATTGAGTAGAGAAGTTTCTGATACTGGGTAGGATTAGCATTAGCATGCTCTTATCCTGTCTTCGATCAAGACCCGGCAGGAAGCAAGATTTTCCCAAAGTCCAGCGTCTCTTATTCTCTTCTAGTACTACTACAGTTACTACCATACCCTCGCTTCCACCTCCTATAACATTTGATATATTGAAAGAATGCAAGACCTTGATCCAAGCCAAGCTCTTGCATCAGCAAGTCCTAGTGCAGGGTCTCATTCACTTTCTCAACAACCTCATCGGCACCTACATAGCTTGCAATTCCACTTTCCATGCCGTTTTGCTTCTCGAGCGCCTTCAGCCCTGCCCATTCCATGTTTTCTGGTGGAATCAATTGATAAGGTCAGCAATTCATGGTGGATTTGCCGATCGTGTTTTGGGATTTTACCGTCGGATGAGGAGACTGGGTTGGATGCCTGACCATTATACCTATCCATTTCTTTTCAAAGCTTGTGGTGAGCTCATGTCATTCCACCACGGTGCTTCGCTTCATGCCAGTGTGTATCGGACAGGGTTTGAGTCGAATGTTTTTGTTTGTAATGGAGTGGTTGCAATGTATGGGCGTTGTGGTGAGAAACATTATGCACGGAAAATGTTCGATGAATTGTGTTACAGAGGCATTCAGGACTTGGTTTCTTGGAATTCTATTGTTTCTTCTTATGCTCAGGGTCAAGATTTCAATAATGCACTTAAAATGTTTGACAAAATGTCTAATGATCATTGGATCTTCCCTGATGCTGTGAGCCTCGTTAACATACTTCCTGCATGTGCTTCAATGGGTGCATCATCAAAAGGCAAACAAATTCACGGGTTTTCTATTAGAAGTGGATTAGTTGATGATGTGTTTGTGGGTAATGCTGTTGTTGACATGTATGCCAAGTGTGGAAAGATGGATGACGCAAACAAGGTCTTCGAGAGGATGAAGGTCAAGGATGTCGTTTCTTGGAATGCCATGGTCACAGGGTATTCTCAGATTGGTAAATTTGAAGATGCTCTATCTTTGTTTGAGAGGATGCGAACGGAAAATATTAATTTAGATGTTGTAACTTGGACTGCGGTTATAGCAGGGTATGCTCAGAGAGGACATGGTCACGAGGCCCTGAATGTGTTTCGGCAGATGTGCAGTTGTAGGTCACGGCCAAATGTGGTCACTCTTGTGTCTTTACTTTCAGGTTGTGCATCTATTGGAGCTTTGCTTCACGGGAAAGAAACCCATTGTTTTGCAATCAAGTCTATCCTCAATGTAGAAGGACATGATCCAGGGGATGATTTAATGGTAATTAATAGCCTAATTGACATGTATTCTAAAAGCAAAAGAGACAAAATTGCTCGTATAATGTTCGATTCCATATCTCCAGAAGATAGAGATGTGGTTACTTGGACTGTGATGATTGGAGGGTATGCCCAACATGGTGATGCCAACCAGGCGCTGCAACTTTTTTCTGAAATGTTTAAAGTGGATAACTCTATAAAGCCCAATTACTTTACTTTATCTTGTGCTCTAATGGCTTGTGCTCGTTTGGCAGCATTAAGGTTTGGTAGGGAAATCCATGCTTATGTGTTGCGGAATCACTATGACTCTGTTGTCCTTTTTGTGGCCAACTGTCTCATAGACATGTATTCTAAATCTGGAGATGTAGATACAGCCCGCATTGTTTTTGACAGCATGGAGGAGAGGAATTCTGTATCATGGACATCTTTAATGACAGGATACGGAATGCACGGACGGGGCGAAGATGCTCTCTTAGTTTTTGATGCGATGAGGAAAGCAGGTCAAGTGGTTGACGGCATAACATTTCTTGTGGTGCTTTATGCTTGTAGTCATTCAGGAATGGTGGATCATGGAATCAATTATTTTTACAGAATGACCAATGATTTTGGGGTTGTTCCTGGAGAGGAGCATTATGCTTGCATGGTTGATCTTTTGGGCCGTGCCGGTCGACTAAACGAAGCTATGAAACTCATCGAGAGCATGCCCATGGAACCAACCCCTGTAGTGTGGGTGGCCTTACTTAGCGCTTGTCGAGTACATTCAAATGTTGAATTCGGGGAATTCGCAGTAAATCAGTTGGTAAAATTGGAGTCAGAGAATGATGGATCATATACATTACTTTCAAACATATATGCTAGCGCTAGACGTTGGAAAGATGTGGCTAGGATTAGAAGTTTAATGAAACATACAGGGATCAAGAAAAGGCCTGGTTGCAGTTGGGTCCAAGGAAAGAATGGCACAACAAGCTTCTTTGTGGGAGACAGGTCTCATTCACAATCTCAGCAGATATTTGAACTTCTCTCTGACTTGATTCAACGGATCAAAGTACTTGGATATGTTCCTCAAACAAGTTTTGCTCTTCATGATGTGGATGATGAAGAAAAAGGTGACCTTCTTTTTGAACATAGTGAAAAATTGGCACTTTCTTATGGCATCTTAACATCACCTCCTGGTGCAACTATTCGAATAACCAAGAACTTGCGCATATGTGGTGATTGCCATAGTGCTATGACTTACATTTCTAGAATTGTTGACCATGAAATCATTCTAAGAGACTCTAGCCGTTTTCATCATTTCAAGAAGGGAAATTGCTCATGTAATGGCTATTGGTGACGATAAGTATCACAAAATCTTCTCTTGCAAATTAGAGGTATGTAATCTACACGAATACATATTTTATTTTGCTATCTTTCTGGTCAACAATTACCTTCCTTTCTTATGGGATAATTAATCTGCAAGTCCTTATAGTTTTAACTGATTTTTAATGGTGTGCCTATAGCTTCCCCCCCTCTTAATTAGGTCCTTATACTTTCATTTACTTTTAATCAGGTCCCTGTAGTTTTTCCTCTTTTTATTAGGTCCTTATAGTTTCACATAATTTTTTGATAAGGTCCTATAGTTTTTTTCTCTTAAAATCATTGGTATACGTTTACTATACCATCCTTTAATTTTTTATTTGTTACCTATGTGTTAATTTTGAGAAGTAATGTTGCTTTTGTAATTGAAAAATTAGTAGTTTGTTTAATCGAAGATCAAGAGCATCATATCGTGATATATAGATAAGATTTTATTATAATATTTTAATATTATAGGATAAGAAATAATACTTTTAAATGAAAATACGATTTCTTTTCAGATGAAAACATAAGAAATAATACTATGTATATATAACATATAGATATACAGGATTTTATTATGATATTTTAATATTTTAATATTATCATATAAGATAATACTTTTGAGGTAAAGATACCATTTCTTTTGAGATAAAAACATAATAATATATTTTTATTTATTTAAATTTGATCTGTCATGTTATAATTTATTGTTCATTTAGATTTTGATTGTTGACAAGATAAAAGTGAAATAAGACCAATTTTTCATGATGAACAATAAAAAGATTCCTGAAAACAATACTTCATTTAATTTTTAATCTAGATTTAATTTCTTAATGCATAACAAGATATTAAGAATAATTATTTATATCTTTTTTATAATATATTTTATTTAGTTTGTTATTCGTTAATGTAATTAGTAATTACGATTATCTAGTTAGTGAATAGAAGTTATTTAAATTTATCCATTCCAAATGATAATAAGATTTATTATTTATATCATATCTTTTTGTGTGTGTGTATGTATAGATTATAGACCCACTCCTCTTGAGTGCTTGGCAGTAGAAGTTTTATTTTTGAACGTTGCAGTGCTCAAGGAGGAACTACGCTCAGAAGAGGCTTCTAAGGCACAGGTACGAAATATACTTTAACCTTAACTTTTCTTTTTCTTCTTGTTTTGTTATAACTACAAACAATTCATAGCCGATCGAAGCTGAATATAAAGATGTACGAGCATGAACAATATACATAAACAACTTCTGAAGAAAAAACATTAGTTAGAATCCTAATATCATTGTTGGAGAACCTTTTTCTTCTTCATTGGTGGTGCTGGAGAACTTGGGTAGGCTCTGATACCAGGTTAGAATTTGAAAAATTCAATAATATTGAGAGACTTATTTTTCCTTCTTTTTAATATAATCCTTCAAATTCTAACTATAGATGTATTCAATTCATTTATAATGGAAATCTGTAAATATATGTACATGTTACGTTCTCTTAATCGGTTATATTTAAGTAATTAAATAGGTATTGATATGAGATTAAGTTTCTATGTGTTTTCTTGTTTTTTTCACTCTTAAACTTCCTCCATGGGAAGCCGTCGAGCTATTCCGATTCAAAATATTAATTGAGTGTTATTATAATCGTTAATCTATTGTTTAGTTTTTATATTTTCCATTCTTATTTTATTATTTGATTCTTATGTTATAATAATCTTTTTATGGTGCAGCACGATTGCAATTCCGATCCGACGACCATGACTGATTCACGAGCGCCGAAGAGGATTAAAACTACTACTACTTATGAGGAAAGTTCTAAGTGCATAACTTATTGCTTGCCAACAGAGATATTGGTGGATATTGCTTCTTAAGTGGCATCTCAATCACTTGCCGATCTCTATCACCTTAAACTAATTTCCAAAGTGATGATGAACATCACATATGACGACTATGTATACAAGCATGCTTATCTGGATAGAGTTCCTTTCTTGAGAATCACAAAAATCCCACAAGAAGATTCATTCTTAAGTCGTTGCAGATCAAGCGGTAACTTAGAATCTCTATACAGACAAGGCATGGAATATTACTTCTTGAACAATGAGCTTTGCGATAAGGGGTTGGGTATGGTTCATATGGCTGATCAAAAAGGACACAAGAGATCAATGTACGCTTTTGCCATGATTGTTTTGATGTGCATCGATGCGAGAAGACGTTTTTTTGGGCTAGAAGAACTAGAGGAGGCTTTGGCATACTTGAGATTCTTGAGGAATCACAAGTGTGTGCTTAGGTGTAGGAACGAGGTTGGAGAATTAGTTTTCTCATTGCCGTGGAGTATGTGTTCTTGTAACATCCCATTTGAAAATGGCGGATTTTTTTTTTTAAAAAACGTTTCCAAATATTTTAAGCAGAGTAATCAGAGTAGAGCATTGGAGTGAGTAAGTAATTTACATTACATTCAAAATATGGACCATAGTGTAAATGTATCGGATTACAGTCATCCAGAATTCTCAAAAGTTAAAGAAACTAAAAAAAATGATGAATAATGTAGACACGTCTTGGCCTACTCCACCGCTTGCCTCGATCGCCAAACATCGTCCTCCAGACCACGATGCTACGGTGAGATCCATTCCACATATGGATCTCGCAGAATCTGTTAACCTTATGCTCAAATAAAACAAAGATACATACAAATGATATTCATTTCAATACAAAAGATATCATCACAAAAGCAAACAACAGATGTATGATCAATAACATGGATGAACATAAGCACAAAGCAAAGTATGTAAAGTCTCTCTCGACTAGTTCGCACATATCCAAAGTGCCACGCCACTAACGTGTCCTCGCGCTAGGAATAACTCAAACGGCATTACCAATACTATAACGTGGGTAAAGGCTGTAAGTATCTCCGACGATTCTCAGCGTAACCTCGTCTATGAACGTATCTATAACGCAAAAGTATATAAGCAGCATAGAGTTAGGGTTACAAGACGCGTCCGTACCTTAGTTGCGAGATATCCGGCTCTTAGGCTAAAAACGGTATTTTTTACGGCGTACGTAAAACAAAAAAAATGCAAACACGGCGGAACGATGGAATTTCGACGGTTCGACGTCGAAGTATTCTAATCAGAATAATAACACACTTATGAATATTTTGCAGCATAACAGGCATTTTAGGTGAAAAAGACCATTTTGCCCCTACTACCCCTATTTGGCGGAATTTCACCAGAACTTCGTTACTTTGACCTTATTCCGTTTCAAAATTATCCCCACTAGGTTTTTACCTCGTCAGGCATCTTTCAATGCAATGAGGCTTAAAAACAAGTATAGAAATATAATCTGAAACTTCTTAGATCAAAACAACAGTTCTACTATAACTACCGAAAGAACTACGGAAACTAAAAGCTAAGGACGGAAGAACTTACTCGGACTTTTGCTCGAGACTTTTTCCCGAGCTTCTCTCTCTAAAACCTCTCTCTAGGTTTCGGATTTTGGGATGGAAATGAAGAGCAAGAGAGCTTGCTATTTATAGGGAAAAATAGGGACAATGTGGGAATTTCTAAATTTGTTTCCAGATCGGATTTCGGCCGTTGGATCGCACTTCGCCACGTGGCACTCCCTTGGCCCTTGGATGTCTTGGTCGACATCTGCCCCCCCTTGTGACATCATCATTGATGATGTCACCCTAGCTGACTCCCCGATCGCCTCCCCCGATCAGTGCCCGTTTCGCGCGATTTTGCAGAAACTCAAAAATCCGGGCATGCAACTTTGAAGATCTTTTCATCCTCTTTCATATTATCTATTTTGATCCTCTTTTGGATCATATCCAGGTATTCTCCGGTGCGTTGGAAGATATTCGGACAAACGCGTCCGGTTACGGAAATCGCTTCCGATAGAACCAACTTCTGGACAATAATTCGCTGAATCGTAAAACGTCCAGTTGTTGCCTAACTTAATACCGTGTTTGAAAATACGAAATTGTTTCTATAGGTTCTCACTTTGCCTATCTGGCTCTACTCTATCTGATCAGCTTTTTGTCTTATTAGGAATTAGGGTTTTTCGGTTGCGGAATCAACGTCTGATAAATTCTTTCTTCGTGTAAAAATTTACTTGTTCTTAATTTGATCAGTCTGAAAAGACTTTTACCTCTGGTTTACCTGTAGAATTTATTTCTAACTTTTCCCTCGATCCGCCTATAATGTTCGACTCACCGCATTATATCATTATTTTATTCTAATTATCAATTTTAATTATTTAAACAATTCATTTTAATTAAAAATACCAAGAATTTCGGCCCCTTTATTTTAAAATTCAGTTTTAATTATTTTTTCATAATTTTTTCCATTTTTTAAAAATATAATATTTTTTACCAAAAATTCTCGTTTTACCCCTCGCCGTTAAGGCTTAATCGTGCCTAAATTCTTCGTTTAGTGATCTTTTTAGGATTAGGTTTCTTCATACATTTATCTTTACTAATTTTTCTTCATATTTTTATCATAATTAGTAAGTATATTTTATGCTAATTACCAGCCTTAATCTCTTAATTAAGGATTTTACCATAAATTTAACTTTCTATATTTCTCTTGTTTTTCTTGAATCAATTAGCTAATAATTATCTAATTATTCTATTACCAATGGTTGATAATTTTATAATTTACAGTATATTATTATCTTACAAACTTTATCTTGACATTGTCATTTTATATCCTATGTAAAATATTAAAAATGTTTACACCATAAAGTTACTTTATGGTTCTGGAATGCTTTTTAAACATTTGTTCATGTTATTTCCTCCGAAATAATTTATTAAATCCTTATAATTAAAGATAATACTCCCATAATTTTCTCATAATCTTTCACGATCTTTCAAAGTATTTATCATAATGTTTTTAGATCGTTTCTATCACCATTATTGCATTTTTAGTCATTCGTTCATCCGATTTTTACGTAACTTTTTCGACAATTATAACAATTTTCTATAATAGTTTTAAACTCATGAATTTGCTTCATCAAAATATTCATTAATTTCTCTTATCTCAAGAATTCCAGATTTGCTAAAATCCGGGTATTACAGTTCTTATCTTGTGATTACACTAACACCATGTCTCTATAGCAATGTTCCATGTAGAAATACATGGAGATCCAGGATTGGAAGTGAGTACTTGGAGACTGAAGACGACGATGACAATGATCCAGACATGTGTGAAAATTGCAGGTGGGATCATGAAGTTGAAGAATTTTACGAAAAGTTCATTCCTCAAGATGAAGGACTAAAAATGTACTAATCAAACGGATACTTTAGCCTTTTTTAAAAGTCGTTTTAATTGAATTTTTCATAGTCATTATCTTTAATTTTAAGAATAAAAATCAAGATAGGAAAACTTGTAAATCTCAATAAATTTGAGTTCCTTCCCCAATCTTTCCAAGGATTTTGGAGCTAAATGGAAGCCTCTGGTCACTATATCGTTTGTTTAATTTTGCATTTTTCAATTAGTACTCAATTCCTTCTCACGTCTGTAGCCTAAAAAGATCACCCATATATTTGATTAAATGGTTGCCAATCATAAAATCAATATGAAGAGTCCTACAAAATAAATATAATTTAGCTCACCAATAGGTCACATCCTTGCCCCAACAATAATGAGAAAAATAACAAAAATTGAAAAGATTAAAAATTCAACTCCCGATTAACTTTGTCTTTTTTGCCTTCAGCACCAAATATGTCATGGGACTCTGTTTCAATATATATATAATAATTTGGCATTCCCCACGTTATTCCAATTTGTCCTTAAGAAAATTGCAGCTAAGTGCCTCATTCCTCTTCAAAGGAAATTATAAAATATACACATATCAATAACCAATGAACAACATGGTGGTGAAGGAGGCTGAATATAAAGATATACGTGCATGAACAGCATAAACAAGTTCCGAAAAAACATTAGTTGCAATCCTAATATCATCATATGTAAATACATTTCCCTTTTTCCTTTTAATATTTATTTCCTATATATTATAATCTTTAAAGGTGCAATACTCATTGCAATTCTGAGGACCATGCTGATTCAAGAGCCTCCAAAAGAATTAAACTTAGTACCTTTGATGAGGAAAGTTGTAGCCTATAACTTGTTTCGCAATAGAGATATTAGTGGAGATTACTTCTCTGGATTCCAAGAAACCCAGAAGAAGCTTCATTCCTAAGTCGTTGCAAATTAAGCACTAGCTTAGAATCTTTATACAGACAAGGCATGGAATCATACTTTAGGGACTTTTGAGCTTTACGAGAATGTGTTGGGCATGGTACATATGGCTGCCTGAAAAGGGCACAAGAGATCAATGTATGCATTTGTGATGATTGTTCTAATTTGGAGTGACAAAATTAGAATAAAAATGTGCTTTAGAAACAGAAAAATTTGAGGAGGCTTTGAGATACTTGAGATGGTTAAGGAATTAATAGGGAAGCTTCTTCCTTGTGACTGAAGACGATGACAAGCATGACCCTGACATGTGTGAGATTTAAGAGTTTTGTGAAAGTGTTTTAGATGTAAGTGTTAACATTTATTTATTTATTTATGGTCATTGAGGCTGCATTATATTACTCCCTCCGCACGGTCCTTATAAGACATATTTATGGAGTTGATTTTGATTTTAAATATAAGAAAAAAAAATATATTTGTCAATATCTTCTTAATTTATTTATATTAATTCTCATTCAACAATAACCAAAAAGTAGAGAAAATGAAGAAATTAAGGAAGATGGGTAGAATATTTTAGAAAATATATGTCATATTAACTAACTTAACTAATTCCCTTAATTTAATCAAATTAGGTAAGTAATCGTCTTTCAACAAGGTTATGGCCTTGATGGATGGATCAAATACTAAAGTTTCTAGAGCAGTAGAATTGCTTGTGGAGCAATGATGTTGGATACGCTAAGATGAGATTCACAGATCTCAATCACTTGAGGATTTCATTGTGATGAGTGTGTTTATGAAAGAGACCACCAATATGAAATGCAGTGTCTGTTTGACCTAACTTATTTTTAGCTTATCTTCTACTTATAAATATAAGCTAGGTCAAATATGATTTTACGAAAGCTTTTATAATTATAAGAGCTTATTTTATAATGAAGAAAAAAAAGCTTAAAAATAAGCTCCTCATAGGAGCTTATTTTTAAGCTCTTTTTTTAGAGAGAGAGAGAGAGAGAGAGAAAAAAAAACTCGTAATCTCTCAATCGAACACTATGCCGCCGTCGCCGCCACCACCACCCACCGCCTTTTTTGCCACCACCCTATTATAATATATCTTTTATGATAATTTTTATTAGAAAGTGTTTATGACAAAAAATTTGTCAAACAGCTTATTTTTAATTTCAGCTTTTAGGTAACTTTTAAGCTAAAAAAAATTATATAATCATCAAACAGCTTTTAGCTTTTTTTAAAAGCTTTTTTTTTTTAGTTTTAGCTTATAATTAGCTTTTAACTTAAAAATAAGAGGACCCAAACGGGCTCTAATCTCAGCTAACTCTTACTCCTATCCTCCTTTAAAGTAATAAGGGCAACGAAGTAATTTCACATTTAGAATCTCTTGCTTACACTTAGGTCCCATGGGACTTTTTAGTTAAGAAAATATCTTATGAGACTTTTTTACTATTATTTCTCTTTGTTGGAACCCTAGCTAGTGTGATTTCCGAAGATTAAGAGCATTATATCGGAATGTAGATGCATAAAATTTTATTCTAATATTTTAATATTATAGGATAAGAAATAATACTTTTGAGATTAAAAAAAATACGATTTCTTTTCAGATAAAAGCATAAGAAATAATGCTATAGATATATTCAGGTAAAAAAAAAAATCCTATAGATATCGAAGATTTTATTATAAAATTTTAATATTGTAGGATAAGAAATATTTGAGATAAAAAATACCATTTATTTTGAGATAAAAACGTAATAATATATTTTTATTTATTTAAATTTGATATTTCATGTTATAATTTATTGTTCATTTAGATTTTGCTTGTTGACGAGATAAAAGTGAGGTAAGAACAGTTTTTCATGATGAACAATAAAAAGATAACTGAAAACAGAACTTCACTTAAATTTTAATCCTGATTTAATTTTTTAATGCAAAACAAAAAATAATTATTTATATCTTTTTTATAATATATTATATTTAGTTTGTTATTCGTTAATGTAATTAATAATTACTGCTGTCTAGTTAGTGAATTGAAGTTATTTAAACTTTTTCCATTCCAAAGGATAATAGGATTTATCGTATTTTTGTGTGTGTGTGTATAGACCCACTCCACTTCTTGAGTGCTTCACAAGCAATTCTCATATGAAATATATTTATATTTTATAACTTACTGTAATTTTATATAACAATGAGTTAAATTTTAAATTGAGATATTGAATTATCATAATTTGTCAAAAGTAAATATTTAGGGTATTATTTCATCTATCGCTAACAAATCAAAATATTCTAAATATCAAATGAATTAATTATTCTTTTTTCTTCAAACAAACAAATGCGATTCTCCACAATTTTTTTTTAAAAAAATATGTGTAGCAAAAATTCAAAACAACCCTGCAAAAATTTACCGCCACGATCAAAATTATTATCAGAATCAAAGGAAAAATCTCTTGATAAATGATTTAAATTTCTCAAAAAATGTCTCGTAATAAATTTGAAAGGTCTTTCTTGATCAAGGAAGATGAAAGATCTTTAAGATAAGTAGGTAATAGGTAGTTACAACTTACCAGAGATAAAGTTATTGTGCATTCTTCCTTCGCACCCTCTCTGAACTTATTTTACATAAAGGCATAAAGCAATAAATTCAAGGTTTTTTTTTTCAGATTCATATATTAATTTTTATTATAATTACTATACAGATTTACCGTTTTTCATTTGGGTAAAGGATTTCTCCAGTCACTTGAGATAAGTTATCTCCAGTGACCCCTAAAACTAGGGGTGGGCATGGGCTGGGCAGGCGAGACCCCTGCCCAATGCCCAGCCCGAAGAATGAACGGCCGCATTTTGGCTCGATGCCCAAATTTGACCGATAAAAGCCCTAACAATTTTGAAATTTGGACAAAGCGGAAATTTGGGCGGGCGGACTTCCTTGCCCAAGTAGTAACGCCTTACCCTGCTTTTTGAAGATTTTAGTTGATTTTAGTTCACAATTCATAGAATTTTAAAGTTTTGGAGATAGCTGAAGTATAATATAATATATTTAGACATAATAATATAATATATTTTAAATAAAATAATATATGTAGAACAATATTTATTTAAATATATTTAATTTTAAAGGCGGTCAAATGGGCGGGACGGGACCCCTACATGCCTATGCTTGACCAAAAGCGCCGAACATCGGCCCGGCCCAAAATCGCCCTAAATTTTTTTCGGGCCACTTTTTTAGGGCGGGCTGGGCAATTTTTTCTTTGGGCTTGGGCGGCGTCTTTGGGCATCTCACCCTACCTAAAACTACGTCGTTTTGGATTAATGAAAGACGTTTATGTAATTTTGTTTACTTTTTTATCATATAAATTCTTGAAACACCGTTCATTAATTCACCTAAAATTACAAACACACCCTTCATTAATTTAAAACGACGTAGTTTTAGGGGTCACTGGAGATAAAGTTATCTCCAGTGACTGGAGAAATACTTTTCCCTTTTCATTTATATTATAATTTATTATTATTATAATTTATATATTTTTTATAATATATTATATTTAGCTTGTTATTTATTAAATGTACGTAACTATTACAACATCTCGTTAGATTTAAATTTGCTTCAGTCCATTGACCAAATTTTTTTTGCTTCAGTCCTATAAAGATTATTATCGCTTCCTAATGATAATAGGATTTATCCATTTGTAATAAATCATATATTTTTTTGTGTCTGTATATAGACACATTCCTCTGCTTGAGTACTCCGCAAGTGAAAGTTTTCCTTTTCTGTTGCATCGCTAAAGGAGGAAAATACACTTAAATTAAAGAGGCTTCTAAAGAACAAGTATTATCATGTATGAACTATAGTTTAACTTTTCTCTTTCCTTTCTTGTCGTCTTCTTCTAATTACTATTGTTATTGTTGTTAAACTTGTGAGTTGACTCTCTGACTTTATCGTTTTTACGTTTCTACGTCGTCGATAAACTTATACCAGCTGTAAACTCAATTAAACTCACGAGTTTATATACCGAGCTTATCGTTTTTACATTTTTAACTATAGTTCTTCTTAAAGTGGTTTTTCCGGGATACTAGTAGGAACTTTGGGAAGAGGTGTTTTTTTATAATGGCCAATTTTGATTTGATGATTTGTGACTAGCAGGATTTCCAAGTCATAGGGTAGAATGACAAGATATCCGGGACTACCATGGTTCTCTTCCCACTAAAATAATTTAATAAAAATAGTTCATAATGTTGATTTAATTAGGCAGGATGACTATTGAATTATTATTCGAGTCAAATCATTATTTGCTTACATTTTATTTTACAATCATATTTGAGTTATATATTTGTTTTGATTAGGATTACCAGCTCTGTTGACTTTTGTATTTATGTTGTTTGACTGCGATGATCCTTCGGGGGAGTAGACTCTCAGTGAAACAGTTTCCAAAGGTTGGGGCTAGAAGTGGGCAGTGAGGATGACGAAACAGATATTTCCAGCTAGCTCTAGAATTCAAAGATTTGTTTTTATGAGTTTTGATAATTTTATAAGACTGGCTTATTTCACTGAACTTAGTCATTAGTTTATTTTAATGTAATAAATTCTAGCTTTGCGCTTGACAATATAGTACAATTGCAACGATAACACTTCCCAAATTTGATTATTTTGGATTTTAGCAATTATTTATAAAAACTATTGAAATTTTTATGTCATTATAATGACATGACACCCGAAATTTCGAACAATTATAATAAAAATTTCAATAGTTTTTATATGTTATAATCATTAATCTCTGGTTTAGTTTTTATATTTTGCATTCTTATTTTATTATTTTATTCTTATATGTTATAATAATCTTTTATGGTGCAGTACTTATTGCAAGTCCAATGACCATGACTGATTCACGAGCGCCCAAGAGGATTAAAACTACTACTACTTGTGAGGAAAGTTCAAAGTGCATCACTTATTGCTTGCCAACAGAGATATTGGTGGATATTGCTTCTAAAGTGGCATCTCAATCTCTTGCTGATCTCTATCACCTTAAACTAACTTCCAAAGAGATGATGACCATCACAGACGACGACTATGTGTACAAGCATGCTTATCTAGATAGAGTTCCTTTCTTTATAATCAAAGAAATCCCACAAGAAGATTCATTCTTAAGGCGTTGCAAATCAAGCAGTAACTTAGAATCTCTATACAGACAAGGCATGAAAGAGTACTTCTAGGACAATGAGCTTTACGTGAAGGGTTTGGGTATGGTACATATGGCTGCTCAAAAGGGACATAGATCAATGTACGCGTTTGCCATAATTGTTTTGATGTGTAGCGAAGCGAGAAACGGTTCTTTAGGGCCAAAAGAATTAGAGGAAGCTTTGGGATACTTGAGATTCTTAAGGAATCACAAGTGTGTGTTGAAGTGTAGGAACGAGGTTGTTGCATTTGTTCGCTTCTTGACGTGGTTCATGCGTTTTGGTCTTGAGATGGAACCAAGAGAGCATCTCTGTAGAAGTGTTCCATGCACAAATACATGGAGACTCAGAACTGGAAGTTGGTGCTTGTTGACTGATGACGACGATGAGAATGATCCAAACATGTGTGAAAGTTGCAGGTGGGATCTTGAAGTTAAAGATTTTTTCGCAATTATATAGATTTTTTTATTCAAAATCTATATTTGTATAGAAATAAGACTTTGTTGTTGTTATTGCCGATATAGATTTTATACGTAACGGTAAGTTAAAGAATTTTGGTCGAGTTAGCATTTTCTTTTAGTCTAATTAGAGGATTAAAACTGTACATTTTAAATTTAAGGAACAAAATTTGATGTAAATTTAGAAGACCAAAGGTAGACTTTAGGATTTTTCTTTTTAAAGATGTTGAAATTGAATATCATTGTCTTCTAAAAATATCAATAATAACTTTAATATATCATTTAGAGAAACAAATGGAAAATTTATTAAAATCCTTACTGACCGCGGACCCAGCACATTCAGGCATTCAAGCATATATTGACTCGAAAGAAAACTGTAATTAACGTTATATGAGTTTTTTTCCCCTTAAAAAAGAAGTAAAATACTTAATTAATCTCAACTTTCAGTTTCAATATTTTATTTTATGGAAGAGAAATGTTTCACTGATTTGTACTCAGTGCAAACTTTAATTTATGAAAATTAAAGTTTATTTTAGATACTATTCAATATTATTAGTAATGATTGCTCAATATAAAATATAGTTATACTTTATAACTTAATGTAACTATAAATAAAAAAAGAAGTAAAATATAATATTTAAACATTAAATGAGTATAATTTATTAAAAGTATATGGAAATGGTTATGCATAAGGTCAAAAGAAAGCTATCCAGCTTCTCCACCTTCTTAGTTATCAGCAATAATCACGCCTTTGCCTTTTGAGTTGCTTGCCTTTCTTAGTTATCGGCAATAATCTCGCATTTGCCTTTTGAGCTGCTTGCCTTTTCTGTATGTACTAATAAGGAATGGGGTGAGATTCATGAAAATCCTAGTAATAACTACAAACACTCAGAACATATGTAAGTTCGCAAAACATGTAAAATAAGCCATTAAATAAGTAAATCAACATATTCAGCAAAACAGCATATTCATAATGCAACAATAATCATTATAAACATGGGAACACAACCCAATATTTACATAGATTTCATATAAGGTCTTACCACCTTAAGACACAGTCTATTAATCATGTTGAATACTTATTAGGTCTTATTGCCCCATAGCCTCATATATTTATGAAATGAATATAAGCAATGGCATAAATTTATAGAACAATACATAATATACAAGAATAAGAGTTACTATCTGATGACCTTTCCGAAACTGTACCTTTACCAAAGCACAACAATTTGAGAACAATCACAGCCCATGAAAAACTAGGGTAACAACAGCTAATAAACAATATCAAACACAAAATCCCCCTTGAAAGCCTCCAAGCTTTTCAAGCAAACAAACCAAAGCACAACAATTTGAGAACAATCACCACCCATACAAAACTAGGAAAACAACAAGGAACAAAATCGCCAAAAACAAAATCCTTCTTGAAAGGATCCAAGCTTTTAAAGCTGACAAACAAAAGTGCAACAATTTGAGAACAATCAAAACCCATACAAAATTAGGAAACAACAACCAACAAACAAGTCTACAAACAGCAATAGCAACAGGAAAAAATCACAAAATCCCCATTGAAACTACACAAGCTTTTCAAGAATAGAAAAATAAATCAATCACAATAAACAAGCACAACAATTTGAGATCAATTATACTCCATACAAAACTAAGGAAAAGAAAGGCCTTGATGGGGAAGGCAAATACAAAACCCACTCAAAAACATCCAAGCTTTTCAACCAAACATACATAAAATTCAATCACAATAAACAAGCCTAAGAACATTCGCAGTCCATTCAAAATTATAAGTTATAAATGAACAAAACTCAAAATTAAATGGAAAAAAAATATAAATTAAAATGGGAGGTTTTGAAAAAATTATTAAAATAGATAACAAATTCATAACCTCTATTGTTCCATTCTTCTGCCGCATCATCCTCTAATAAGTACTACAAAGGTAAGGGGCGTATCTTGGAGCATTCTTCTTGCGGTGACTACTATTCTCTTGGAGGATAAGGATAACGTAGATATAAGGCCTAAAGGGAAGGAGAAAGCAGGCACCTTTAATCGTCACCTTCGGTCTCAGATCTTTGAACTGCTAAACAGGAACTGGGAAGTTATAAATGTTCATCAAAGGAAGAGGGTCACCAAATGACAAAACACAATTTTGGAAGTTATATATATGGTTTTGCACCAAGGAACGAGTGTCCAACATTGCATATAATAGGGTGAATGGACCGTTATGATTTCTTTGGGGGGCCCCCAAGAAATTCATTAATGAATACAAGAGAGAGAGAGGACACTGGGGGCCATGAGCTGAAATCTTATATTAACATGATTTCTAGCAAGCTTTGCACAAGGATTCGATGATAAATGGTGGTGCATATTGTTGGAAATTATGCCCTAGGGGCAAGTCATTTTCCTTTAGTTATCATTTCATTTGCATGTTTATAGTGATAACTGATCCTTGGATATATCTTATAGATTATCCTAAATGTCCCTGGTCGGTCATCTACGCGGGAGCGAAGATGAAATAAGACCAGTATGACTTTGATGAGGTATGGAGATACGAATCAAAGTCATGGGCACTTGTAAGAGTACAAGGTGCTAGACCGACCCACTATGAGAAATTTTTGCATGGATTTTGTCATAAGCTTATCTCATGTATAACCGCGTCATAACGCCCCTATGACTGAGATCATCATGGATTCCTACATGATGAGTCTTACATTTTGAGTCTTTGACCTAGTCAAAAGTCACCTTTGATCGAAGGTGATGATAAAGGCTTTGATCGGGATCAGTGGTTCTCATGGAGAGGAATGTGAATGGTCAAGATGGAATTTGTCCCTTACATTTGTAAAATGAATAGAGATAATACTAGGCCCCTCGATCTTGATTTAATTTATAATGATAAATTAAATGATTCGGCGAGAAATGTATGGCCATACTAGAAACTCGATGGAAAGGAGTTTCCATTTCAATTGTCGATTTAAACTACTCGAGAATCGAGAAAGTAATAGTCGAAAAAGGTAAAGTTGACATTATCCATGCCTCATCCTTGACCAAATTATCGCGTGACAAAAAGGAACGTGACATGGTTATACGATAGGTTGCATCGTATCATCGATCCCCATATGAATTGGGTAGTCGAATGTCTTGCTAGATAAGACTCGTCCCGGCTATGTGATCGCAAATTTACTTGTGAGGACTCTATGCCAGACCACCACGCGGGTTTTAGGCAAAAGATAAGAATAGCAACAGAAGTAGTCCCCATTGATCGCCCGATTCATGGGTAGAAGAGGCTTCCTAGCCCAATTCAATAGGGATTTTAAAGAAAAATAAATCTCTATCGACCAAGTAATTACTTAAATTCAAATAGATATCAGGATATAGCCCATTAACTGAGATTGAGCCCGTTCAAGCATAATCGTAGCTTTCTCAGCTTGAGCCCTTTCCCTGAGACGAAAGCATTGGGACGGATACGGATACAGGCTCATCGACCGAAAGAACTTCGCCTGAGACCTGAGCAACAACCTAGGTTTCGACCCCTCCTCTACTCAAAGGTTGCCCGATGGAACAATGTAATTGTGCAGCTAGGTAGTGAATCTTACCCGTGGTTAGTATTAGTAGCGGCTAACCCTGTAGTTAGCTCTTCCCCTTTCACCCGGGTGGGCTGAGGAGGCCCTATGTAGTCTTTCTTTTCATGGGTGGTGGGCAGGTTTAAGGGGAATATAGGTTTGCATCAAGGTATGTTGTTTTCCAAGTTTGAATTTCATGAGTAAATTTGTCCAAAAAAGGAAATAGTGACGTGGGAACTTAAGATCCCACCAATTTTGGTGGGATTCCAAGTTCCCACATATGAGGGTAGAGTGGTGGGCCCGGGAACTTAGGTTCCTGGGAACTTGTCGCACCAAACACGTTTTTGGTAGGGAACTCTGTTAAGTTCTCATTCCCTCTCCCAAGTTCTGTGAACCAAACGGGCCCTAAGAGTAATTGAATTCCTTGGAGGTTAGGATAGCCGTACATTTCCCTTTCACCCAAAAGAATAAATAAAAACGAAGATTCAGGGACATGATCACTCATAGCTGGAGGAGAAAAAGGAACATGTGGGGAGGGTGAATAAGGAGGACATGAATAACGGAGTTAGTAATGAATATAGCAAAATGAACTTCATTAACGAAATAGATGTTGCAAGACAATTTATATTGACAGTAATTGAATTCCTTGAAGGATGGGATAGCCGTACAATGCCCTATTATCCAAAAGAATAAATAAAAAAAATAGGGTCCAGAGGGAGGGAGGAAGGCACTCTAAGTTAATTTTTGCTCAAAGCACTCTAAGTTAATTAGGCAATGCTAATAGCACACCTTTTTCACACATTTCACTTTTGATGTGTTTCATTATCTACAAATTATTAGAACTTTTAACAAATTGCAAAATTCATGCATCACATGAAACTCACCATTTGATTTGTTATAAACAGGATTTAGGACTATGTTGTGGAAGTTTTCCTATAACAATAATACTAATGAGGGAGAGAGGTAATCATTTAATACAATTATCTATTATTTCATAATGTTACTTTCAATGTGAGAAGTGTTAACCGAAAAGTGTATTATATGGGGGAGATGGTGATGTGTGTGTAACAAGTTAACTAATGGAAAAGAGTGCAATATGAGAAAATTAAGTTCTAATTAAATATTTTAAATTAAAATAAAAGGATTGTAACAACAACAAAATAACCATAAAGTGAATTGAAATTAGATGTTTTCAATTCAAATTCAACGTCAATCTTCATCTCTATTCATGCGTCTAAAATTCCCTGTAAGCTTAAGTTATTTTTTAGCATTGTTTAACAACTAATGCATTTTGAAATATTTCAAAATGTATTGTAAAGAAAAGGTAAGTGATACATATGCTAGAGTATTTTCAGGGAAAAAAAATAAAGAAAAGAATATACATATGATAGAGTACAATGTCAGATATGTATCATTTTTCATAATATCATGTGTTTTTAATGCATTGACCATTTGCAAGAATAAAGACCATTTCTTGAAGAAACTATTTGCCCTGAAACGTTCATGATATTCCATCAACATACCAAAATAATAGAGACAACACCGTTATATGCTCTAAAGAATTTTTTTTTTTTTTTTGGATAAGAAAAAGGTTTAGGAGGGGTTCGACATCGATCCCACTGAGTCGAGCAAGACGGCCCGGCCATGAAGACTTTTGATCGGGACTTACGAGATCGCCTACCAAAGGAGTCTCAGCGACGGCAGAGGGGATCGAACCCACGACCCAAGGGCCTAATCTTGGATCTCTTACCTTCTATGCCAACTCACATTGGTTGCTCTAAAGAATTTGAATTGGTATGCATCAATATCACTATGGAGTGCTAGATCAAGCCCAAAAATCCACCATCTTTTAGGAAGTTGCAAGGCAAAATAACTCTTCTTCCAGGGCAGGAACCACCCACCTAACCAACTTTTATGACATATATATCTCATAAAGGTATGAAGCCCATCAAACCAATCTGTAAATCCATGGAGATCACCACATTATATTGGCATTAAACATGGAAACATTATTTAGGATCTATGAAAGGAAACATAGAAAAGGGGAATTTCAGCGGGAAAATATGATTTATTGCATGGGTTCCATAAAAAAGAGACAATTCGAAGTTGCTAAAGTCGAAGTCTACACAAACCATGGTTTCCAGGAATTACAAAACTCTGAGGTCCGATGTACTGCTTCAGTGTATTCCCAAAAGGTACCTCTGGTTTGTTTACAGCTATTTGCTCTGGTTTATTATACCATGGAGCAGGTTGGAGAGCATACTCAAAATGAATGAAGAGACGCCTTTTATATGTGAATGCTGACCGGTTAGGATATCTAAAACAAAATGGGAAACAATCATCAACAAAATAAAGATATGGTCAATGACCATAAAAAGTTCAGATATATATATAGACATGGCATAGAGTCTTAAATCATGGACATGGACAATCAAAATCAAAGTACTCTCCCACTAGGAATCCAGAACGATACATTCTATTCAAGAAAATGCCATGAGAAACTTCAAATGTCACCAATGATATCTGTATTGAATTTAGACACTATTTCGAATGTCTCATTTCTTCATCTTCTCCAGCTTCATACTCCGACCGATATCTTAAATAGTAGTAATTTGGGGCCATTTTATCGTCCACCGCGAGGTAAGCCCTCCATGAGAATTTGACGAGAATTGTACAATCTGAAAGCAGAGTTTGGAAATCTTGATTGGGCAGGGGATCTGCAGTATAACTCTCTAGTTATATCGATCGATCGGATTGTTTTGAACATAAGACTTCAATTTCACATTCCCAGCGCGTCACATGGGTTCCGGAGAAGGCAGGCCCCGTTGGAGTGTCTATGACGGCGTGAAGATGATAATTGCGGCGACCCCTGAGGCTCTGATGGCGGAGATCGATTCAGCTATTTCCAGTCTTGAATATGCTCGTGCCACATCTCTATTAGAATCTTCCTCTTCCTCTGCCCCGAACTCGAGGTCTGGTGCTTTTTTGATGGCTCAATATGATGCTTGTGAGGCAGACGAAGCTTACAAAGCAGGGTAAGCTGCCTTGGCTGCCGGAAAACTTGACGAGGCTCTTCACTGTTTGAACATTTATCTTTCGAAATGCCCAACTGATAAGACCTCGGCCGTTGCGAAGCTACAGTCTTTGATTTCTCTCACATCCCAGCAACTTCAAAGATCTGCCAAGTGAAGCATTGAAGTTTCTGTTTCCATGGCATATTTGTGTTTTTCATTCTCAAAATCTACCCTATAGTCAGAAGCATTCCTCCGGTGAGTTACTTCCAAGAAGTTCATCTGTTGGAAAAAATAGCAAATGCAAGATTATTTAGAGCTCTTCATTTCCATTGGAGGACTTGACTTGTATACCACTTGCAAGGTTAGAGCACTTAGGTTCATTGTTGAAAATTTGCAGATGTAGTCCAGATCCTCAGTTCATTGTTGAAAACCCATTTCAAGATTGTGTTCTAAGAAATGAGTTTGCGGGTATTTTTCTTTTCCTCTTATGTGGCTTTGGCAAAAAAATTTCATCACAAAACATAACAGTATAGCAATTTCAGGAACTAAAGTGGGGAAGCACACCTATTTTTATGAATCTTGAATAGTGGAATTAGCTAGATGGTTCATGAGAACAGAATTTACACTGTAACCAAAGGATCTCGTTCGTTAAACTGTTAATACTTTGTACGTCAATTTGTATGTCATATGCAACTGAGCAGGCAATTGGACCCCTCAAGTTTCAAGTGAAACCATGCAAGCACCTGTGCTGATATAAGATCAATTATCAATAGCCAGTTATCATTGTATTAAAAAAAAAAAAAAAAAAACATTAACATATGCATGAATATACAGGTATTAATAGTTGCCGTATATATTATCATGTTCTGTCAAATTGATCAGCAAGACTTGAACCATGGACGTGTTCTACCATGAGCTTAGAAAGACACGAAACGACATCAGAATAGAATTTGATTCACATTTACAGAGTTTCTGCTCACAAACACGAAAGTACTCATTTCTTTAAGCGTAAACATAAAAGTGTTCTTTCAATATTAAGTCAACGCTGAGGTGACAGACTCTAAAACACAACTGTGTCAAGCATCATTCCCAAAGTCTGAACTATGTTTGAAGACATCAAATTGGAAACATGCTCTTCAAGATGTTTTTTGGCATCTTGCCTTCCCACGTTAGCAATTGCAAGCTTCTCCGGAGGCAACTCATCTTCCTCCTGCACGGCCTTGTTGTACTTGGCGGCTAAACTCAGCATCTCCTGATATAGATAGATCAATGATATGCAGTCAATTGAGGGCATCATTTGTATCAATACCATGGATCACTTAAATGGTTGATAGGCCACCCATTATACGAGAGCACAATAATTAATCCCATAGCGGGCTTTAGGCCTTTAACACTACTTCCATCATAATTAAAATGCAACCATTGCAAAATAAAATGTCACGAATGTCCTGTCAAGGAACATGTTTGCACGCATTTGTGAAATAATGAATGACCTCATCTAATATTATATGGGTGAAAGGAACAAAGAGGGGTGAGGAGATTTTAAAAAATAATAACAAGGTACATCTATTTTCATTTCATGTTACAAAAACTTGACTTACCTGAACAGTCTGTTCGTTAGTTTTGGAATGTGTGTCAAAATGCCTCAGTGTCAAACCATCAGTCCATTTCTTCTTGTGAAGGTTTAGTAACATCTTCTCTTCAAGCTCATTCTTTCTATAATTAATGGCTATGGAGTAATAGTGTCGGTTTAAACCATGGATAAGAGCCTAAAAAGGAAAAATAAAAAAATATTTCAAAATCAGGGGAAGAAAGGCAAAGAAATTGGGCAGAAGTGAAACTGAAAGATATTAGCTGAAAACTCACTTGAATAGATGGTTTATTCAGATGCCCTAAGTTAGATGTTGTCTGCCTTGGTTCCTGACCCAACATCATAGTTTGTGGATTAATCAGCCGAAATGCATCAATTACAACCTTGCCTTTAACACTCTGAATAGGATCCACCACCACAGCCACAGCACGCTGATTTAAAGCCTCAAAACTCTGGTATATAAAGAATACCATCAATTTATGCATCAATACTTTGCAAAAGTTTGACATCATTGTTTCCCTTTCTGGTTCAGGGCCCAAGCAATATCACAAAGGCATACAACATAAAGAAGTACTGGATAAAGACAAGATGTAACCTGTTGTGTATTTATGTCCACTCCAGAAAGCCAACAACCAAAACCCGGATGTGAATGATACCACCCAACAACCATTTCTGGCCTGAAAACTCAAGACAAAGATTTATCAAACCCATGTAATCAACAGAGCAATATGATAAGCCACCAACTATGAAATTCTATTATCAAAAGCATAATTGGGCTATTATAGAAAATGAACAGTGGGGTGACGAGTGACCTAGCTGCATGATAACAGAAGGGGGAACTGAATAAGTTAGTTAGAAGAAAAATGAATGGGAGGAATGCAAGAAAAGAGGAAGGGGAGATGTGAGTGTCAGGAACAGGCCCCACCCCACCTTGAGCACAGCTGAGGAGGGGTTTCCTTTTTCCTTCCTTTCTGAAGAATTCAGTAGCAGAAGAGGTTAAGGCTGAGTTGCAGGTGCAGCAAAGAAAGCAGTAGAGCACGTGTGGTTGTAAGCTTAATTGCTACAGATAAGGAAGTTTTTCTGATGATTGTTTCGCATCTAAAAGATTTTATTTTTATTTTTTGTCTGAAAGTGCTTATTCGGAACACAATTGAAAATGCAGCAACAACATAAACAACTTACCTTATATGATCCCAACTCATGGGCAGTTACAAACCATAAATATACATTTTTTCATATTTTAAAAAATTGGATATAAACAAGTTAAAAATGACACGAAAGAAAAATTTTCAAAAATGCAATTTCATTCCAGAACCTAAGATCGAATCAACCATCCTCATCAACTATAATAAGATATTTTATACTCCTCATAGACTATAATAAGAGATTTTATACTAAGCAATCCTTACGATTCTATGTTAAAGATGATAAAAGGAGCATCATTTATTAACTAAATGACAAGATCGTCATTAAAATGGCCCATAAAAAGTGTTTATAAATTAAATATATAAAATTAAGGTGCTTGTAAGCCAACAAGTAGGGATTTTGAATCCTATAATCTCCTATTCTACACTGAAAATTGTTGGCAAGGAAAAGAAGACTCTAACCTAAAAGGAACACAGGATAGAAGCATTAATAAGAAGTTAATTTAGGTAATGAACAAAAAGAATTCAAGTGCAACTCAAAGGATCCAGAAAGCAAAATTCATATTTCAGTGACGATAAGAAGCAAATCAAAGGAAAATGAAAATACCTTCCAGTCTGTTTCAGCATATCAAGCATGTTAGTCTGAAAAACATGATCGACGGCTTCAACACTAACACCAGTACCACTTTGCGGCATCGCAAAGACATCTACCACGCGGACGGTATACTCATCCACAAACTCCCCCAGCATCAAACCCATAACTTCCATGGGAACACCGGCTCTTCCTACAAGTCACATCAAGTTAATCGGTCAAAAGGTAAAACGCAAACACAACCAATACTCTACATATTTCCGGCAAGGGTTAATCCGTTACATACGTGGAAAAACGATGGAGGGGGTGTCTAAGAAGCCTAATTGTAAATCTATCCCAGCCCAAAACTCAAATTTCCGTAAATTCATCTAAGTTAGGACAGTCGAGAGATTGAAAAGACGTAAAGACAAACAAAACTAACCGTGTTTGAGCATTTTGAGGAGGGCCAGCGAGGAAATATAAACCTGCTCCGATGAATCAAGCGTCGGCGAATCAGGGGGTGGGTGCCCCAGTGTGCCTCCTGCACCAGCAAACATCCTCTGTAGCCTCTCCATACCCGATAGTTTCTAGTTTCTGGACTTACTCGACGATACCCGATGGCTTCTAGTTTCTGGCAAGACTCAACGGTACCGAGCTAAGCTTCGCTTTGAAGGAAACAGGGAATGGATAAGCTATATGATTCCTAATTAAATGGAGGAATATTATAAAAAACATTAACAAGGCATTGGTATAGAATTCAGATTGAACACTTTCTAAATTAATAATATCAATCAGGAAAAAATGAAAAGGCAAGAGACATATCAGTTAAGAAGAGTTTTGCACAAAATCTGAAATTATGTAATTAATGTATTTAATTATATAAGGGGAAAGAGACTGGAATATTTGGCATGCTATTTACTTCCTTCCCATCAGGATTTTTCATAACAACGCCATCAACAACAGGAGACTTCCATATCTAAAATACATCATTTGTTAGCCAATGAAATTAAATCAATGCAGATATTCAGTAAAATTGAAAGACTAGTCACATGTAATCCTGCAAACAGATGTTTAATAAATAGGAACATAAGAATACCAAAAAGAAAAGAGAGATGATACATAAACAACAACAGATGTAAAGCCACAGGACGTTCACATCAAATCTTCAATATAATTTCTTCTTCTGCTTCAAAGACCTTGAAAAAATTTATTCAAATATATAGAATTAGAGCATAACACAATTGAACAAGTAATATGTATAACAAATGATATTATTTTAACAATGCAAATGATATTATCTAGAAAATTCAATTGCCTTATAAACAAACAATTCCTCTTTATGTGCAAACTAATCCTTTCTATTGAATCTGTTGAAGTTTTGAGGTAGCATCACTTGTATTCGAGTTAGCTGTCTTTTTTTTCTAGTCACGCAGAAGAAACCATAAACCAACAATTCTAATTTCTCCAGCAACTAAGAAAATGATATTCAATTGTGTCCTGTCCATTCTAATTTCATTGGCAACTTGGAAAATGATACTAATTCATTGCTTCAATTTTTCCCCCCAGTTACTCATTATAAAATTCATGTTTCATTAATTCCTCATTCATTGGACTTTGTTATACAACCTTTAGTTGCATGACCTTTTTCATTTTATACAATCGACCTGTTTACAAAAAAACCAGTTCAACGCAAATACAAGTGACAAAAGTTGGAACCACCACTTAATAATCCAAAAAAACAGAGAACCAGATTTATTCATAGACAGAAACCTAAAAGCTGCATAAGTTCATAACAATCTAGTGTGTCCCTAAGACAAAATCTGCTGCATGATATTTTTTAGAAGTTAGATGGATGAGAAACAAAATACGATAACAATTTCACTTCAAGTGGAATATGAAGACACATATTTTGAGAACAACCAGATTTCACTTCTGTTCCGATCCTCCTTCAGATGCCATAACAGAACCTAAATCAATCTTCCTACTACAACAACCAAAACAATTTGAACAAAATTTCCTATCCAAATAAGCTCCTAAAACTTAAACTTCAGTTTGTCTAAATTTTCATCTTCTCTCCTACATCACGCGCACGCCACAGAACAACACCAGGAAAATAAACACAGGCAGCTACACAGAACAAAGTGCAAACAGAAATAAACCTGGAGACGAGAAGCACAGACAAGCACAGAAATAAATCAGCTCTGAGACTCTGATATAAACCTGGAGACGAGAAGCACAGACAAGCGGCCGGCCGAGACTGAGACTCTGATAAAGCAGGATAAGATTCCTTAGTTAGTCGATCCACGGATGGTGTAAATGAAGAAGCAGCGAATAGATGGATTGGAATTAAATGGGGAGAGAAAATCCTCCGAGTGAGCTCAAAACTGAAAAGGGAAAGGAAATGAAATAAAAACCTTGCGGATCTAAGGGAGAATCCCAGAGAAACCGTGTTACTCCAACAGGAAGGCTGGTGGAGTCGAGGCTGAGAGTGAGATCTACGACTCGACGCTGAGATCCTGAGACGTGCGACGGCCGACGGTGAGAAGCCGAGAGTGACGAGCGGTGTGAAGGATTTTTTGACTACCTTGGACCGGTTTGAATTTTGAAAGGACGGAGGTGAGGGCGTGAGGCAAATTGATTTAGGGTTCTTGGTGAGTGGTGTGACGAAGGGAGGGAGGGGCGGAGGATAATCGGATATTAATTAATATATCCTTTATAAAAAATAAAAAAATTACTCTTAACAGCCTACAGGCCTAACGGCTTTGAAGGCCTAGGCCAGGCCTGGCTAGCCTGATAGGAAAAATAGGCCTTAAATTGGTTTTGACCGACCTTTAACGATAGGTCGACCACGCATTTTTAGATTTTTAATTAGAAGGTTGTCAAAATAAATTTGGACCATGCCGGGCCCATTTCGCCCTATTTCTAACCCTCTTATTTCTACACATAATGGGGTTAGTTTTTACTAACCCTATTTAAATTGCATATGATGGGGTTATGATAGGTTGGCCGCATGGCCACCCTATTATTTTATATTTGTCATCTTTAGAGTAATCTTGTCGCATTTAAATTACCTTTCTACCCTTACTTTTAAATAAATTAAAAAACCCCACCACCACCACCCCACCACCCTCACGCCGGCCACCACCCCCACCACGACCAGGCACGGCCACCACCAACACCACCTCCCTCCGGCCGGCCACCGCCACCACCGGCCGGCCACCACCACCACGACCGGCGTCCGGCCACCGCCACCACCGCCGGCGGTAGTGGTGGTGGTGGTGGTGGTGGGGGTGGTGGCCGGTCGGCCGCCGCCGGCGGTGGTGGTAAATAAATTTAAAAAAAAAATAAAAACCCCCCCCTCATAGAAGCTAGCAGTAGGAATGATCAGTACGTATTAATTAAATTGAAGAGTCACATACAATATTGCAGCAATAAGAATCACGACTTTAATTAAGGAAGCCCCTGATCCGTTTCAAATACCCTCTTTAATTTGTATGCTTTCCGTGTATTCTTAATTCCTCTCACATGCAAGCAATAAACTAAAATATATTTTAAACGTATATATACCATAGGAGTATTTATATTATTAATGATAATCACATTATATAAACATAAGATATATATAGGGAAAATTCCATTTAAATACCATTTGAATTTGCAAAACCCCGTGAGGTCCTCGAATTTGTAAAAAGACTCGGAGAGTACTAAGGGACCTATGAGGGATATCAAATGGTCGGGTGAAATTACCTTTTTCGCTTCTTACTTTTAATTAAAAAAAAAAAAAAAAAGCCCCTCACGGAGGACCGCCGCCGGCCCGTCGGCCGGAGGACCACCGGCCGGCGGCCACCGGGGGGGTGGGGATTTTTTTTTTTTGGGGGAGGGGTGGGTTTTTTTTTTTGAAAAAACAAAATTATTTTTGAAAGTGTAGGGGGTGGGGTTGAACCCCCACCCCCAACACAAACAAAGTGGTTGGGCTACTTGGTTCTTTAATTATATATATACATTAATAAATATATATATTCTTCTTAACAATTATTCAATTGTATTTACCATTCCACAAAACGCGAATTACCATTCCACAAAATGCCAATTACCATTCCACAAAACGTGAATTACCATTACTTTCCAAGGTTGTCATTTTTTACTCTTTCATGTATGTTATGGATAACAAAAAAAATGACACTTTAACCATTCCACAAAACGCGAATTACCATTCCAACGCGAATTACCATTCCACGTAAGCGTCAATTACCATTACTTTCCCAGGTTGTCATTTTTTTTACTCTTTCATGTATGTTATGGATAACAAAAAAAAATGACACTTTAACCATTCCACAAAACGCCAATTACCATTCCCACAACGCGAATTACCATTCCACAAAGTAAAAAATGACATTTACCATAATGGCATCCTGGGACATTTTTACCATTCCACAAACACTATTTAAATGGCATTATGGTAATTGGCGTTCTGTGGAATGGTAATTCGCGTTGTGTGGAATGGTAATTCGCGTTTTTGTGGAATGGTTAAAGTGTCATTTTTTTGTTATCCATAACATACATGAAAGAGTAAAAAATGACAACCTGGGAAAGTAATGGTAATTGACGTTCGTGGAATGGTAATTCGCGTTGTGTGGAATGGTAATTCGCGTTTTGTGGAATGGTTAAAGTGTCATTTTTTTTGTTATCCATAACATACATGAAAGAGTAAAAAATGACAACCTTGGAAAGTAATGGTAATTCACGTTTTGTGGAATGGTAATTCGCGTTTTGTGGAATGGTAAATACAATTGAAAAATTGTTAAGAAGAATATATATATTTATTAATGTATATATATAATTAAAGAACCGCTACTTGGTTTTGTGTTGGGGGTGGGGGGTTCGAACCCCACCCCCTACACTTTCAAAAAATAATTTTGTTTTTTCAAAAAAAAAACCCCACCCCCTCAAAAAAAAAAAACCTCCCAAAAAAAAAAAACCCCCACCCCCACCGGTGGCCGCGGGTCGGTGGTCCTCAAGAGCCCCCTCCGGTGAGGGGCTTTTTTTTTTTTTCATTTATTTAAAAGTAAGGGCAAAAAAAGGTAATTTCACCCGAATTTGCATATCCCTCATAGGTCCTTAGTACCTCTGTGTCTTTTTACAAATTCAGAGGACCTCTGGGGGTTTTGCAAATTCAAATGGTATTTAAATGGAATTTTCCCATATATATATGCCCACTTTTGATTATTATATTTTAATGAAACATATAATTAATATATTTGCATATTAGTACTTATAATATTTAAAAGTAAATAAATTAATATAATTATAATTTTTTTAATGTAAATAAATACACATTAAAATAATATATTCAAGTGACAACATTACATTGGTTACGCGTATGATACGTCAGGACCTCGAGAATATGGAATTATTATTACTAATTAATAAAAATATAAAAATGTATTTAATATTTAAAAATATTTTTTTGGCCGCCAGCTATAGCCCTAACCCTTAGGGTTATATAATTTTAGGCGTTAAATTTTGTTTAACATGCGGGCTTTTTAGCGCAGGCGTCTTATTAGGAGCTGCAGCGCTAGTGGCTTTGTTTTGTGATTCTATTTTTAATAGGCCCTAGCCTATTTGGGTTCATATTAGGTACACATCCCTTATGTGCACCTTATGTGCTTGTCCCTCTATAAGAGGGATGAGCACAATTTTTTTTAAATTTTTTATATATACTATTTATTTAAATTTAAATTATATAATGTTTTCTGGAATGTTTTTTGCACCTAAGTATCTTATATTAATTAGTTTTCAGTCCTGCATACAGAAATATTTATCCTGTAACATTAGTATCCTGTAAACTAATTAATTTGAGATACTGAGTGAAAAAAAATCCCAGAAAGCTGCATATAATTTAAATCTAAATAAATAATATAAAAAAAATTAAAAAAAAAATGCATCATCCCTCTAACTAGAGGGATGTGCATGTAAGGAGCACATAAGGGACAAGCACCTTATGTACTCCCGGCCTATTTCCACCCGTTTCGATGGATAAGCTATATGATTTTAGGTTTCGATTCTCCTATTGGGCCGGGTTTCTAGTTTCTGGCAAGACATACCCACGGTACCCGAGCTTCGCTTTGAAGGATCAGAGAATGTATAAGTTTTTTTTTTTAAGATAAGTGAGAATGTATAAGCTATTTGTTTTAGGTTTTGATTCTCCTATTGGGCCGGGTTTTTTTTTAAAATGTATAAGCTATCTGTTTTTAGGTTTTGATTCTCCTATTGGGGCGGGTTTTTTTATTTTAAATCCGGCCCATTTCTGTTCAAATAATGATAATCATTAATCCCTCCTTTTGGGTGAAGAATTATGCACAAAATCATGAAAGAGAGTGACAACTAAGATTATATCATCTCCTATATAAATATAAGTTACTTTTAACCTCTTTATACATATATAAAATAGCTAATAGTTAATTAAAGCATACCAATTTACTGTTGGGTTAATATGCTCATTGGTCACTTAAGCCCAATTGGGCTTAAGTGAGATTACAGCCCAAGAACCCTATGGCCCATTAGGTTTAGGGTTAGGTCTTGGTGTAGTAGTATATAAACCTACTTTCACCCATTGAGAGGCTAAGTCACAAGGAGGCTCTCATCAGAAACAAACCCTAGAGGCAGACGTTCATCATCTGAACGGTTGCCCACACAACCATCTCATCCCCCTCGAGAGATAGTCTGGAAGATCGATCATAGAGCGAGCTTGGACTGTTCGTGTAGAGATTTGGATTGTTCGTGGAGAGGCTTTCAGATAATTGATTCTTTCCTTTTAGATCGCTGCATCTTTCCAGGTAATCAAAACGATGAAGGTCTCATCGATTCCTACATTTACCATTATCAAAATTTTAAATTAAATTTGGATATTATTCTTACCAGCTACGCTTTTCAGTTATAACAGCAATGTAAGTTACTTTACTATGCCTTGTCATCTTTGAAGGTCCAAAATAAAATATAAGGGGCAGATTTGATTGTTTAGTCAATTTATTTCTTTGCTAATAAACAACCCTCATAAACCATGATTAATAACGGGGATCCACACCGATTCTCTCATGCAATATTAACCAGAGTGCCATGTATAGCCACCCGATCCCTGATTAAATATTCAGTCGATGTCAACTATGTTCTAATTGCGACGTGTATGATAACTTTGTGTGCTTTCACCATACGAATTTTCAAAGACTGGCTCCTCTAGTCCATATATCAAACGGCAGCGCTCAGTAAACGAAGCAACCATTCTAGAGGCCACCTCCTTAAAGAACACTGAAGCAATCTGAGAACCAGGGCGTCAGTCAACAACAACCAAAAAAAAATCCATCAATCCGTAGTCAGAGCTCAAAAGTCCAAATATAAAGATCCCTAATAGGGATACGCAGTATTTTAAACATTCGTGAACAAGAATAAAGATCACAAAAGAACGGGGCTACATGGCTAGAAAACTGCAAGAGAACTAAACACGTATCTAAAGTTTTTCTGTATGGTTTAACCATAGATTGCCTATTTAGGCTACATGCAAATAATTTCACCATTCAGTTTTGGACTGCAATCATGGCGTAAATAAGTACAAATTGTAAAATTGTGGAATTCTCATGTTGGCAAGACTCAAAAAGATCGATAACATGAACACCTATGCGAAATCATGTTTTTGAATTAGACCAAATATTTCATCGAAGTGGACGGTGTAACGAACGTGATGCAAATCACAACAACAGGACATCAAAGAACCTAAGCAATGTAGGATAAAATTACAGCTAGAAACAAAAGGAGGAAGCTGCTGAAGTAACTAGAGCAGCATCTGTTAGTCTTGGCCATGTTGATTGTGAGAAAGGCCATAATGGGAATTGTATGTTTATGTGGGTACATTAGGAAGGGAAATGCATGCCAGTATCAGGTATTATTTAGTTCTAATAAGCACATATTCTTTTAACATATAAAAATATCCACTACCTTTGATCCTGGATATAAGACCCACTTTGTAAAATGGGTCTTATATTAAGGACCGGATGGAGTATTATGAAGGTGGGTATAAAGGCTTGGTATGGACTTGTTTCACATAATGGGTTCAACAAAAGTTGATTTAAAATTACAGGGAAAATTAATTCCACAATCAAGCAAAATTGACGACAAAAACAATGGTTGACAAGAAAAGATACATAATCAACAAAAGAAGGTTTTTTTCCAATCTAAGATCAGCCTGCCTTACCTGAAAGGCGTCCATTCGTACAAACCCATCATCACGTGTCAGATGATCATCATCCTGCAAATCTTCTATTGACGCAAAACACGAGATCTTCCTGACATTAGCCGTTTTCCCTGGCTTCGATCCAGCCGTCGAGGAGCATCGCTGAGCTTCTCTGGAATCAGACCGTTGAGGTAACCGACTGTGACTAGCTCATCGAGAGACCAACATCCATGGTCCAAAGGATTCTTCTGCGGTGGCCGCCGGCGAGTTCCCTGTTGGCCGATTTAGAGGCTGCTTCGGTGGTTGCTGTGGCGAAGGTTGCATCGGCGGATTTGTTTCGCCACCAGAGTTCGAGGTTGAGCATTTGTACGGACATTTTCCCGCCTATGACCGTAGCGTCCACAAGTGAAGCAAATCATTGTAAGACCCTCATGTTAGAAATATAGTGATCTAATCATGCAAAACACCCCAAGTATGCAATTAGATCAATGCGGAAAATAAAATAAAGACCAGAAATACCTCCAGCCATTGATATGTACTCTGATGAAGAAGAAAAGAAGAACTTTGAGTTTCAGTCCTTCTGAGCCTTCTCTCCCACTCTGCAGATGGTGTGCTTTTTCTGAACATCAGAGCAGGCTCAGGGGACCAAAGGTTTATACACGTACGAATTACACTCTCTGGCCATCATAGAGACAAAGGCATTCATGTGTATCAATTAGCAATTTATTGCGTATTGAATAAGCCGTTACTGAATTAATTGGTTGGTTACAAAACAGGAATTAATGTGGCCACTTAATAGAATTAATGGAATATTAAATATAATATTAAAATTCCAACATTCTCCCACTTGGTCCACATACTTCAGTATATACCTTCTAAGAAACAAAATGCATGGATCATAGCGATAGGTCCTCTTAAAACGAGTAATATCTTCCATGTATCACAGTGCATCCTGTTTCCCAAGCCCATGTAACTTAATGAATAAACCACATGTTTATTCTAGGTCCAAACTTAATGATATTTCTTAATTAAATATATGCGCAATACTGAATGAGAAAATATCACAAATAGAGTTTCATAAATAATATCGTTCTTACAACGAAAATCACATAAAGGAACCAAGTCCCATTCTTTCGCATGATCCGAAATTTCAACGTAGGCATGCCTTTAGTTAAAGGATCGCAATGATCAATTCGGTCTGCTCATGTGTTCAATAACCACTGATTTATTTTTAACACTTACTTTTATGGCTAAACACTCAATGTCGATATGCTTGATTCGACTACCACCTTTATTGTTCTTAGCCATAAAAACAGCAGCTGAATCGTCACAATATTACCTTAATAGGCTAGAAATTTGATCCATAATTCTAAGCCGAGAAATGAAACTATTCATTCATACACCATGTGAGGTAGTCTCAAAACAAGATACAAACTCAACTTACATAGTGGAAGTAGCAATAAAAAAAATTGTTTTTTACTACTCCATGATATAGCTCTATTGGCTAGCATGAAAATATATCCTGAAGCGGACTTTCTTAAGTTAATGCAGCCAGCATAATCTGAATCGTAGTAACCAGTCACTTCCAAATTGTTGATTCGTTTGTACTTAAGCATGTACTCTTTAGTACCTTAAAGGTATATCAATACCCTCTTTGCAGCTCTCCAATGGTTTATACCTGGATTACTCTAATATCTCCTTAGCATTCCAACAGCAAATGCTATGACAGGTCTTGTGCAGATCTGAGCATACATAAGACTTCCTACTGTTGAAGCTTAAGGAATGTGTTTCATTTGTTCCCACTAAAAGCTATTCTTTGGGCACTGGTCCAAATTGAACCTATCACCTTTCACAATAGGAGCTATACTTGGTGAACAATTCCTCATGCAAAATCTTTCCAAAACTTTGTTGATATAGGTCTCCTGAGACAAACCCAAACGTCTGTCTCTATGTATCTTAATGCCAGTGACATAAGATGCATCTCCCATATCTTTCAAGTGAAAGTTTTCATAAAGGAATTGTTTCACCTCATATAGTAAATCATTATCATTGGTTGCAAGTAAAATATCATCCATATAGAATAAGGAAATAAATCTTGCTCCCACTGACCTTCTGGTATATATACATTCATCCACAATGTTCTCTATAAAACCAAATGAAGAGATAACCATCATGAAATTTTAAATACCATTGACGGGAAGCTTGTTTCAATCCATATATAGATTTCTTGAGTTTGCACACCAAATGATCACCATTATTAGAGGAAAATCCTTATGGTTTGTTTCATGTAAACCTCTTCCTCTAGATCTCCATTGAGAAAGGTCGTTTTCACATCCATTTGTTGCAACTCTAAGTCAAAAATGTGCAACTACTGCTAAAAGGATATGAAGAGAATCTTTCTTAATTACAGGAGAAAATGTCTCCTTGTAGTCGATTCATTCTCTTTGAGTGAATCCTTTAGCAACGAGTCTTGCCTTATATCTGTCAATGTTGCCCAATGAGTCTCTATTTGTTTTGAAGACCCATTTACATCCAATGGTTTTTACACCATCAGGCAACTTAACAAGATCTCAGACTCTGTTAGATGTCTTAGTATTCATCTTAGCCTTCATAGCATCATACCATGATCTACAGTTCATAGTTTGTGAAAACATTCCAGGATCATTTTCAGCTCCTACATTATAGTCAGATTCCTATAGATACATTATATATTCACTAGGTATCGCTGATCTTATTGTTCTAGTAGATCTACTTAATGTTGTTTCATTATCTTCTTGAGGAACTTGTTGTTCAACTGGTTGCTCAACAATTTCTTCTTGTTCCTCATCAACAACTTGACTACTGGATCAATATCAGCAGATTTTGGCTCTTGAATGACTAGTTGTACAATATTCGGTTGAACTGAAGGAACATTGTTAACAACCAACCTTAAACTCGAAGTGGAAGGTCGATTATTTGAATAATGTTTTTCAGAAACAAGGTTTTTGAATTGATCGCTCCCACTAATCAAGTCATATTCAAGAAATTCTCCCATTTGCATTTTCAGCCTTCCCACCTCCTGAACACACATGGTCAAACATTTATTAATTGGCCATTTATCCTTATGTGCATTATAGGATATCCTAAAGGGTCTATATAGCTGTGGAAGAGAGTTCAGAATATAGTGTACAAGGAAAGAATTTAGACATGTCAACCTCAAGTGACTTCAGTTGAGCTGCAATGTCCCTCATCTGTATGATGTGCTTACACACATCTTTTACTATAGTGAGTCTGGGGAATGAAAACTTCATAATTAGGGTCTTTGGCAAGTGCCTTATCTCGAAGTAACAAATTCTTCATCAATTGCCTTCAGAAGTGGCCTAATCTTGTTATGCTGTTCGACAAAACCATGAATGCCAGTAGAGATTGAGGTCTTTATGAACATAACTGAGAGGCGATTAGATCGCTCCCACTTGTCATACATATCAATCTCATCTGGAGTGCTGGTCTTAGTAATGGAAGGTGGTTCGTCTTTCCTTATAGCATAATCAATGTCCATCCACCCCAAATGAATGATACTTTATAGTTATCATCCCAGTTCGGGAATATCATATTTCATATCAGAGAAATTTGCAGGTTGCATTGTATGACTACATAGTATTGAACATACATGCTTATAACTAAAATTTGAGACTAATTATATATCATGTTTTACCAATGTAAATCATGCTTAAAAAACCATGAATCTACTGACATACAACTTGCCTGTAGGCTAAAGTTATAATTCAATTAGATCCATGTATACCTTTATGATAAAACTATCAAATTATTTCCTTATTCTCAATTCTTGTGGGTACATTAAGAATATAATTTGATATTCCATCTTAATTAATCATATAATTATAAATTCGTATTACTAAAGTCTACCTGTGGGCAAAGACATTAGCATAGCATGAATTATTTCGAATTGATGAAATTAGAATGCAATTATATCCCCTAATACCTGTGGGTTACTTAGAAAATATAAAGTCGTTCCATTCCACCCTAATTAAAACTATAATTATAATTATCTACCTGTAGGCAAAGATTAATTATAACCACACATTTAATTACAACTGATGTCTTTAAATCTTTGTGTGATGTATTTTGTTTATTAGAACAAAATAGAGCTTATGTGCCTAGTGAGGATGTTTTGTTTACTCCTCAGTTCTACATACTCATCACAAAGACATCATACCATTGTGTATACTAATTGTACATATGACCATAATTTTGATATGGTATATCCTTATGTGACTAAATATGCATACAACATGTGTATAAGGATATTGTAGTTATTCCTTAAACAAATATGTAAGCTAATCACTAATATCAAATATATACAATGTAAATACCATACACACAATGTCACAATAATCTTAATTTAATTGATTTAATCAACTAAATCTTTATGTGAACAAAATTACATTTACTCACTTGCCAAAGATTGGTTTTCTAAAATACATATGTGATTATTTATGCATGTTATAAGAGAGTGTTGTAGCTACCACTCTAGCACGCAAGTTAATCTCAAATATCAATAACATGCACTTTAAATTTTGTATATGCATAACTTCATGGAAGACTTGACCAATTAATTTAATCAACGTAAGTGAGTTAATCACTAATCTAAATAATGTGCACTTAAATTCTATATATGCATAACTTCATGAAGGACTTAAACAATTAATTTAATCAACATAAGTGACTAAATACAATCCTCCCACTTTGATTAAATTAATTTTAGGGAAAATTCCATTTAAATACCATTTGAATTTACAAAACCCCCATAGGTCCTCTGAATTTGTAAAAAGACTCAGAGGTACTAAGGACCTATGAGGGATATGCAAATTCGGGTGAAATTACCTTTTGCCCTTATTTTAAATAAATGAAAAAAATAAAAAGCCCCCTCACCGGAGGGCATGCCGGAGGACCACGGCCGGCGGCCGGTGGGGGTGGGGGGGTTTTTTTTTTTGGGAGGGGGTGAGGTTTTTTTTGAAAAAACAAAACTATTTTTGAAAGTGTAGGGGTGGGGTTCGAACCCCCACCCCCAACACAAAACCAAGTAGCTCAACCGGTTGGGCTACTTGGTTCTTTAATTATATATATACATTAATAAATATATATATTCTTCTTAACAATTTTTCAATTGTATTTACCATTCCACACAACGCGAATTACCATTCCACAGAACGCCAATTACCATTACTTTCCCAGGTTGTCATTTTTTACTCTTTCATGTATGTTATGAATAACAAAAAAATTGACATTTTAACCATTCCACAAAACGCGAATTACCATTCCACACAACGCGAATTACCGTTTCCACGAACGCCAATTACCATTACTTTCCCAGGTTGTCATTTTTTACTCTTTCATGTATGTTATGGATAACAAAAAAAATGACACTTTAACCATTCCACAAAACGCGAATTACCATTCACACAACGCGCGAATTACCATTCCCGAACGCCAATTACCATTACTCTCCCAGGTTGTCATTTTTTACTCTTTCATGTATGTTATGGATAACAAAAAAAAAATGACATTTTAACCATTCTACAAAACGCGAATTACCATTCCACAAACGCCATTTACCATTCCAAAAACGCCAATTATGTTATGATTTTTTTTACTCTTTCAAATGGTAATTGGCGTTTTTGGAATGGTAAATGGAGTTTGTGGAATGGTAAATAGCGTTTGTGGAATGGTAAAAATGTCATTTTTTTTATCCATAACATACATGAAAGAGTAAAAAATGGCACCCTGGGAAAACAATGGTAATTGGCGTTATGTGGAATGGTAATTCACGTTGTGTGGAATGGTAATTCGCGTTTTGTGGAATGGTTAAAGTGTCATTTTTTTTGTTATCCATAACATACATGAAAGAGTAAAAAATGACAACCTGGGAAAGTAAAGGTAATTGGCGTTCGTGGAACGGTAATTCGCGTTTTTTGTGGAATGGTTAAAATGTCAATTTTTTTGTTATCCATAACATACATGAAAGAGTAAAAAATGACAACCTGGGAAAGTAATGGTAATTGGCGTTCTGTGGAATGGTAATTCGCGTTGTGTGGAATGGTAATTCGCGTTTTGTGGAATGGTAAATACAATTGAAAAATTGTTAAGAAGAATATATATATTTATTAATGTATATATATAATTAAAGAACCAAGTAGCCCAACTGGTTGAGCTACTTGGTTTTGTGTTGGGGTGGGGGTTCGAACCCCACCCCCTACACTTTCAAAAAACTAGTTTTGTTTTTTCAAAAAAAAACCCCCCACCCTCCCAAAAAAAAAAAAACCCCCCCCACCCCCACCGGTGGTCCTCCGCCCGCCGCCGCCCGGTGGTCCTCGGCCCGCCCTCCGGTGAGGGCTTTTTTATTTTTTTCATTTATTTAAAAGTAAGGGCAAAAAAGGTAATTTCACCCGAATTTGCATATCCCTCATAGGTCCTTAGTACCTCTGAGTCTTTTTACAAATTCAGAGGACCTCTGGGGGTTTTGCAAATTCAAATGGTATTTAAATGGAATTTTCCCTTAATTTTACTAATATTAATCACCAAAATCAATATTGTGCATTTAGATTCCAAATATGTACAAATTTTAATGAGAATTTAATTGATCAATTTAATCAACAAAATGTGATTAAATAATCATCTTAGACAAATTCTCCCACTATTTTGTACATTAAAATTAATCCAAGTATATGCACATCTTAATGGAGAGATTAATTGATTAACTAAATAATCAAATTAAAAGAAAAAACCCTAAAATTTGTTTTATGTATCCAAATATTGTTTAAAGAATTAATTTTAGCATAATTCAACTCAAATTTGGCTTCAACAATTTGAAAAGATATAGAATTGTCTAAAGTAAATTTTCCAAATATTTAGACAATTAAATAACTCAAATAATAGAAATAATTTTTCAAAAATATCCCAAAATGTGCAAGTTGCCAAAATTGACTTTTCTCAATTTAAACAATTGAATTGATGTGAGAAAATACATTTCACATAAAACATGTTGCCAAGAAAATAAACAATCATGGCCCAGGTGATTTAAAAACACAATAGGATCCATAAAGTAATTTTTCAAAAGCGCAATAAAAGATTTAAAGTAGAATAAATGTTCAACTCATTCAACAATTTTAAGGTGATTTAAGGTATCCAATTAAGATTTTTGAATAATATTGCATCAAACCATAAGCAATATAAAAATAAAATTGGATATTCATGTTTTGCATATTATTCAACTCAATATTGCATGTATAATTAAATAATAATTAATTCATGCAAATAACAGAATATATAATAATCACATGAAAACCCGATCTTAAATAAAATTTCAGATTTATATTTAAATCCAAAAGAAAGTCATGATATCTAAATATAAAACTTTCAAAATAACATAAGTGTCATCTCGGCCTAATGGTCCAAAAGGCCCAATTAAGGCTTTGGACCGAAAGCATGTGGGTTCGAATCCCACTCTTGACCTTTTGAAAATTTAATTATCAATTAAAAAATATTTAAATTTAATAAATGCTAATAATCTAACACAAAGGAGCTAGTGGCTCAGCTGGCAGAATGCTGGCCCTTAAGGCGCCCACGCACCTAAAGGTCTTAGGTTCGATTCCAACCGAGACAACTTCTCCGTTTAATCAAATCATCCCTTTTTTTTTTTAAAAGCAAAACGCGCCTGGACCAAATGAAAAAGGAATCTCAGCCCTCCATAAGTGAAACGCAGTGTTTCACTCTTAGGCTAAAACGACGTCGTATCTGGCATCTTCGCTACCCGGTTTGAGAACCCTACCCGACCCGCGACTCGGTTAAAACCCAGAAATCTTGCCGCGACCCGCGATTCTCAGATGTTCGTTTCAGGCGACAATTTTTCAGCGATCGGAGAGCTCAAAACGCCATTAACGACGGCAATAATATCATAAAATCATTCTCAAACGTAATATACGCACAATCTACTCAAAATCAAAATGAAAAAATTTGAGTTCGAAACAAAAATAGATATCGCGTTCTCTGGCTTCTTCGACTCGCCAATGAAGAACCAACAGCGACGATGTAGGCGGGCATTTTGAAAACTCGATCCATTCACACTCATTAATCAATTACAAAAGCAAAACAAACGATCATGAATTCGGAATCAAAGAGCAAAACGAAAAAATCCAGATTTAAAGTTGTCGACATAGCTGAAGCTTCAAATTTGGATGAAACAAAGATAGTTCATAAATTCTTTGTGTGAGACGCGAAAAACACAACTCTAGGTTTCTTTCACGGTGGAACAAAAAAAAATCCAGATTAAATATATGCACATATATTCAAATGAAATCCAGAAAAGGAAAACCCAGATTAAATATATATATTCAAAAATCCAGATTAAAATATGCACATATATTCAAATGAAAAGAAAAGGAAAACCCAGATTAAATATATATACATAATCTCACCAAAAATCCAGATTAAATATATGGACATATATTCAAATGAAATCCAGAAAAGGAAAACCCAGATTAAATATATATACATAATCTCACCAAAAATCCAGATTAAATATATATACATAATCTCACCAAACAGTTGAAGAAAATAAAATTTCATCGGTCAAAAATCAAGGCAGAGGCATAAAGGCTCTGATACCAAATGTTAGAAATATAGTGATCTAATCATGCAAAACACCCCAAGTATGCAATTAGATCAATGCGGAAATAAAAGTAAAGGACCAAAAATACTCCACCATTGATATGTACTCGATGAAGAAGAAAAAGAAGAACTTTGAGTTTCGGTCTTCCGAGCCTTCTCTCTCACTCTGAGATGGTGTCTTTTTCGAACATCGGAAGCGGAGCTCAGGGGACCAAAGGTTTATACACGTACGAATTACACTCTCTGGCCATCACAGAGACAAAGGCATTCATGTGTATCAATTAGCAATTTATTGCGTATTGAATGAGTCGTTACTGAATTAATTGGTCGGTTACAAAACAGGAATTAATGTGGGCCACTTAATAGAATTAATGGAATATTAAATATAATATTAAAATTTCAACACCTCATATTCCACATTGAATATTGACCCTGCTGTGATAACCTTTGGAACGAGCTTCTTCTGGAGGTCCAACTCCACACAAACCTAACAAATTTCCTTCTTTGGATTTTTGGTGTTGTAGCCTGGCAATCTTGCAGCGTGTTCATGTCCACCTTTAGAGTACGCCCAATTCGATCCCCCAAGCGTGAGATACAGTGTTTATTATAGCAATGCATCGGCACATCTGAAATACAAACCCAGGTTGCCACTCTGCCTAGGGGATTATGGTAGGGATTAAAGTAGGGTGTCCAACGTTGTATGAGGAGACAGTGTTGCCTAATCACCCAGGGACCGTCATATAGCACCTTCCGGTAATGCGATCTCCATAGCTCCTGATCTTGAAATCTAACAATAAAATAGTTATTAGGGATGTCAATGAGTTCGAAGCTAGAAAATCCCCAGAGCTCTTTCAAGACAAATAGGTTGAATTTCTTGCCCAGCACGGTGAGAATCAAGGCATAATTTCATGGTTCGCACCACTCGTTGTATTCTTCTTCTGTACATGGTGCTACTGGATACAATTCCATAAGCTTCTTCATCTCATCAGATTCCTCAGGTAATTTCCAGCATATTTCTTTATCATCATTGAAAAGATCATATTCCTCTAATATATGGTTACTGTGAGCCACACCATTGAAACCCATTAAGGAGGCCCGATAGGAAGGAAATTTCGGTCGTGATTTATATTCCTCTCTGTCTGACTTTCCCTTTTCCTCAGAGTTTATGTTCTGTTCAATGGATTGGTTTATTTCATTATTTGACATTCGGTCATCCATAATGGCCTGTGGAGTAATTTCCATTTTCTTCTTCTTTTTCCGGTCGTCCTGCCCTTCAGCTGGTGGTCGATCCGGTGGAAGCTTGCGCAGCATCTAACAGAGGGAGAGCTTTGGGAGAGTCCGACAAAGTCATAGAACGAACCTTTGTTCTGATTAATCACAAGATCCACCTTAATCAGGTGGCTTACTCTCTCATCCGTTGACATGGGCGAACACATACGAAAATATCTTCTTGAAGAGCAATAAATCGGAGTTTGACTTTTTCCTTGGAAAAATAAATTTTAAACAATTTTTTTCTTTGAAATCCCTCTCTGCTGAAAAAATCCATATTCTCCGCTCAGGTATCATCGACATCCCAGCGCCCCAAATAATAAATCCCGGCAACTCTCCTCTCGAAATCCTATAAATTGAGAACCAGAGCAAGGTTCACAAATCGCATTTCGGCCGCGTCAAATTGGATCTAATTGGAGAATGCTTTCTGGGGTAAAATTCATTCCGCGCGATCAGGTCGATAAGGTAAACATATTTCTATCATAATCAGATTTTTTATATATTTATGTATGCTTTCCTTTCTTTTTGTCTTCTTCTAATTACCATCATTGTCAAACTTGTAAGTTAACTTTTTAAATTTACTGTTTTACTAAATCGAGTCGAGTCGCTGATAAACTCGTACTAGCTATAAATTTGGTTAAACTCACAAGTTTATACACTGAGCTTTTCGTTTTTACGTTTTTAGCTTACAAAAACCGTGTTAACTCACTCTTAACTTGTGTTAACTTTTCGATTTGTTCATGCTCATCGGTTTTATATATGAATTTTAGATTTTTTTTTTTGTTAAATATGATAAATTATAAATGTTGATAGATTTAATTTCAATTACTTGGATTTAAAATATATTTAAATCAAATTGTTGTTATTTTTTACTTTTTAATTATACAAAATAATAAAAGTAAACTCTTACAAATTCACTATTCGAGTTCACGATACTAGTTTATGTCGTTGTCACGAGTTTGATAACCTTACTAGTCACTACTACAGGTTGATAATTTCTATACTACGAGGTAACTTTTTAATTAATTATAGTGATGATTCATAAAGTGTTCTATATATTTTCTCAAATTAATAATTCCTTTTTAATTATTGTCGAATTCTTTTGCACGATACCCAAACAATGATTCACCATGAAGTTATAGCTTTAGAAAAAAAATACTCAATAGCTTTAGAAAAATCTTCAACTAGCTATAAGATGATTCTTTAGTAGCTTTGAGGTATATATTTATGTCTAATTAATTCTCTATGTCTAGGTTTTGTTTTCAACTCTAGTTGATAGAAACCAGCTTCCTCGTTGGGCTACATCCCTACCCTAACTGAGGAATTTTGAAACTCATAATAGAAATAATAATAAATAGCATTCTTCTAAAATCCCAAACATGATAGATAAGATCACAAGAATTAAAAAGATTAAAAATTGAGAAGAGGAATTGACTTAGCCTTAAGTTTATGTGCGCTTTTTCACTCTCTAAAACTTCTTCCATATGATAAAGTTATTCAGATTCAAATATTTAAGTGTTATATTATGATCAAAATATACATAAACCAGGTTCTGAAGAAAAAACATTAGTTAGAATCCTAATATCATCATCATATATGTTGGAGGACCTTTTTCTTCTTCATTGAAGGTACGGGAGAACTTGGATAGGTTTTGATACCATGTTAGAATTTGAAAAATTCAATAATATTCAGAAGCTCTTATTTTTCCTCATTTTTAATATAATCCTTCAAATTCTAACCATAGATATATTCAAGTCATTTATAATGGAAATTTATAAATATATGTACAGGTTACATTTTCTTAATTGGTTAAGTTTAAGTAATTAAATAGGTACATACATGAGATTAAGGTTATGATTTAAATATTAATTAAGTGTTATTATAATAGTTAATCTATTGTTTAGTTTTTATATTTTCCATTCTTATTTTATTATTTTATTCTTATATGTTATAATCATCTTTTTATGGTGCAGCACAGATTGCAATTCAGACGACCATGACTGATTCACGAGCGCCCAAGAGGATTAAAACTACTACTACTTATGAGGAAAGTTTAAAGTGCACAACTTATTGCTTGCCAAGAGAGATATTGGTGGATATTGCCTCTAAAGTGGCATCTCAATCACTTGTTGATCTCTATCACCTTAAACTAACTTCCAAAGAGATGATGAACATTACAGAGGACGACTATGTATACAAGCATGCTTATCTGGATAGAGTTCCTTTCTTGAGAATCATAGAAATCCCACAAGAAGATTCATTCTTAAGACGTTGCAGATCAAGTGGTAACTTAGAATTTCTATACATACAAGGCATGGCAGATTACTTCTTGGACAATGAGCTTTATGAGAAGGGGTTGGGTATGGTACGTATGGCTGCTCAAAAAGGACACAAGAGATCAATGTACGCGTTTGCCATGATTGTTTTGATGTGCATCGACGCGAGAAGAGGTTTTTTTGGGCTAGAAGAATTAGAGGAGGGTTTGGGATACTTGAGATTCTTAAGGAATCACAAGTGTGTGCTTAGGTGTAGGAACGAGGTTGCAGGATTAGTTTCCTGATTGGCGTGGAGTATGCGTTCTGATCTTGAGATGACACCAACCACTACAAAAAAATCTGTTTTTTGCGGCGGAAAAATTCCCTCGCAAAAAAGGTATTTTCCGTCGCAAAACTGATTTGCTGCGGAATTTGCGACGGAAAACGTACAGTCGCAAAAATCACCCTCGCAAACCAATTTTTCGTCGCAAAAATGCTTTTTTTCCCTCGCAAAATCCTCGAGAAGAGTTGATCCGTCGCAAATTCCAATTTATTTTTTTAAAAAAAAAAAAAATCAGAAAAAAAAATTACATATTAGAAAATAAAAAGACTTGTATATCATAAAAATAAATTGTAACAATCATAAGAGTTTACATAGTAAAAAAAATATATTACAAATTACAATGTTTCAACCAAAATGAACTAAAAAAAAGTCTAAACAGAAAATCCCCCATGGATGTTGGTGTCAGACGCAGTAAGCGTTTTACAAAATGAATGGACAGTGCATCTTGAAGGTTTTGGCAGAGGATCATCTAGACTACTCAACTCACTTTGCTAAACCAAAGAATGGAAGGAAAATAAGGCAGGAATTAGGAAAAAGGAAAGAAACAAGCAGGAACCAGATCGGTATGACAGGAAAAATAAAGCACTCACATCTAGTTCTGAAAGCAATGTTCTCTGTGCATGTACTTCATCTGTCTCAGGTTCAGCCTACACCAACAAAATAATCAAAACAACCTATTTACCAAGGATCTTTGTAAAGCTTGGTGAATTCCCAAATAAGTGATAGATAAACCCAAAAACACAAGGCAATAAAAGAACCAAAACTGACCGAAGAAGAACATTGACCACTTTGCATAAAATTTTAGATGGCGAGGTTGAAAGAAGGCATTTGTTGCTCGCTCCTTGATGCATTGACGCCTCAAGCTAAAAAATAGAAAAGAACAAGTAAGACAAAAAGAAAATATATAGACTAAATGGTACAACACTCAATCCATTAAAAGATATAGTTTTCTCAAAAGTGTTATAAGAAGCCATTGGAAGGTGAATCAATGCCAACAAGAACTTAACCCATTGAAGAAATAAAAAATAAACCAGAGCATCCAAAACTTGGACTGAAACAATAGTGAACAGGTAGCAGCACATGCAAAGATCAAATTATGCATTATAAAAATGGCATTCACAGGAAAATAAAATAAAAAATACATTACAAACAAGTAAAATATCAAACCCATTAAACAATTTATAGGTTAGTTGAATGAGAAATTCACATTAAGAAACTCAGAAATTAGAAACCTAGGATTGGATCTCGTAGGTCCTTCCTCACCAATATCAGTTAGTCATCTACAGTCTTTAATTGTGGCTTTCTCCATTGAAGTACAAAGATTGCAGCCAGTACGACTAGAAAAAGAAATGCAAACATTGAGAAGTATGTCACTGATTCATTCCCAACAATCAGCCCTGTGTCCACACGGTCCAATTCAATGGGTTTTGCCATTGTTTCAACCATGAAGGATCCAATGGTCCAGTCAATGTGAAAAGACCCCTTCCGATTTCCAAATCCAATCCTGCAAATATTTGCAATTGTACATTAAAACTCATTCCTTGAAAAATCGCCACCAATTATTTTTCAAAATCCAAATCCTCCATCCACAATAAGATATCAAACTTGCATTTTCTACAAATAAAAAAGGGCCAATAAATAACTTCAAATGCAGATAATGCAGAGATTATTCCAAGTGTTCCATCAAACATACCAGCATCAACCACAGTATCCTAATCAAAAGAATAAGAAACCATTAATATTGATAGGGGATAAAATTCTCATCATTAATTGTTAAGGCATGTAAACTAAGTTTTGAGGACATAAAATGCATCACCATTTGAGAACCAATCACAAAGCCTCAGCAGCTGCATTTGCACCCTCCGCTCAACCATGTACATTCCCCATTTCGTCCACCCACCTAGAAATAAAGCATGAATCATTAGTCCAACTTCCACAAAATCAAATGTTCGGAATCGAAGAAGCCCGGAAAGCGACGTTCTCAAACCAAAGATCCTCCATCCATGTTTGAATAAGATTAATTGCGCTCATCGATCTTGGACTCATAAACGTCCTCTCTAAATAGCCACTAGCATCACTCATTGTTCATTCAAAGACAACATTAACTTTTGAGAATGAACACAATCAATCTTATAGGATACCGACCACTAGAGCAGAATGACCTCTTAGTACGGGTAATTTGAAGAAATACTAAATCTGCTAGTTAAAATCTAAAAGTAATGGCGGTTCACAATATGGAAAAAAACACGTCTTCGATTCTTATGCTTTTGTTGTTCGATTCTTTAATGCAATTATGATATATGAAGAATCATCAAACAGAATCAAGGAGGATTTTAACTTGGTTACCTTTCCAAGTTCATAGAGTCTACCCACTGCCTCATCTCTTAAAATTTTGGGGAATAAATCACTTATGTTCTTTATATCCTCAGTTCCATTACCTAATAATTGCAAACAACTACTCGTTAACACGTTCATCCAATCACATGGCAAGAACAAGAAATTCGGGTTTAAAAAATTTAAAACAGATTAAAAAATCCGACTGGGTCGAATCTTTTAAAAGATTACTTGCAAACAAGTTTCACGTCGATACAAATCCGCTTGGGTCGAATCTTTTAAAAGATTAAAAAAATTAAAATTATAAATGGAACCACCACGTGAGACAGCTAGGGCATTCTCGTGAAAGTTCAAAGGCCACTTAATATCAAGAAGAATGATCTTGATAAAACAAAAAATCAAATTAATGATGCAGAAAAAGCAGACTTGCTTGGATAAGACTGCAAGTGATGTAAGCAGTGAATAATTTCAGAAATAGAAACAGAGACAAAGATAGAGAAAATAATTGTTTGAAACGAACCTGTAAGGCGTTTGAAACGAGGCTGAGGGCAAGTTCAAGGGCGAGACTGCGAGAGGCCGAGATCCAAATCCAGAGAGACGGAGAATGATGAGAGTTTGTGGCCGAGATCGAGAGATGGCGAGGCGCCGGCCGCTGAGCTTCGGAGCGACGAGGATGAAGACCTAACCACTTTGAGTGTTTCTGCCGTTTGCGTGCAAAAGGGAGGGTATTGTATTTTTATTTTATTTTTTTGCGAGGGAAAGTGTAGTTCCCCCACAAAAAAAGGTTATTTTGCGAGGGAACGTGTTGTTCCCTCGCAAAAATAGGTTTTTTTTTTTTTTTTTTTTGCAAGGGAAACATAGTTCCCATTTCCTCCATTTTGTGAGGGAAGAGTATTCCCTCGCAAAATGGTGAATTTTGCGAGGGAAAATGAGTTTCCTCACAAAATATGACCATTTTGCGAGGGAAACATTGTTCCCTCGCAAAATGGGGGGAAATTGGCGGAAAATTTCCCCCCAATTTCCCACAATTTTGCGAGGGAAATTGGTTTCCCTCGCAAAATGGTCATATTTTGCGAGGGAACAACACGTTCCCTCGCAAAATAACCTTTTTTTTTTGCGGGGAACTACACTTTCCCTCGCAAAATTGATCTTTTTACGAGGGAAACTTATTTCCCTCGATAAATTTACCAAAATTTGCTACGGAATTTTTTTCCCTCACAAATTTCGTCGCAAATATGGCATTTTCTAGTAGTGAACAAATTGTCTTTGTAGCGATGTTTCATGCACAAATACATGGAGACCCAGAATTGGAAGTGAGTGGTTGGAGACTCAAGACGATGATGACAATGATCCAAACATGTGTGAGAATTGTAGGTGGGATCTTGAAGTTGAAGAATTTTACGAAGAGTTTATTACTGAAGATTAAGGACTAATAATGTACTTGTTAATATCAAATGGGTACTTTAGCCTTTTTCAAAGGTGTTGTAATTGAACTATCCATAATCATTGTCTTCTAAAAATTAATTTTAAGAATTAAAATCAAGATAGGAAAACTTGTAAAGCTCAATAAATTTGAGTTCCTTCTCTTTCCACCTTTATCATAAGTTTCTTCCCCAATCTTTCTAAGGCTTTTGGGGCTAAATGGAAGCCTCTGGGTCGCCATATCGTTTGTTTAATGTTGCATTTTCAATCAGTACTCAATTCCTTCCCACGTCTGTAGCCTAAAAAGATCACCCATATATTTGATGAAATGGTGGCCAATCATAAAATCAATATGAAGAGTCCTGCAAAATAAATATAATTTAGCTCACCAATAGGCCACATCCTTGCCCCAACAATGGTATAAATTCTAAAATCTCCAATCATAATGAGAAAAATAACAAGAAATTGAAAAGATTAAAAATCAAACTCTCGATTAACTTGTCTTTTTGCCTTCAACACCAAATATAGCATGGGACTCTGTTTCAATATATATATAATAATAATAATAATAATAATAATAATAATTTGGCACTCCCCACGTTAGTCCAATTTAATTTGTTCTTAAGAAAATTGCACCTAAGTGCCTCATTCCTCTTCAGAGGAAATTAATTATAAAATATACCCATATGAATAACCAATGAACAATTCATATACAAAACGTAATACTACAACATAGCGGTGAAGGAGGCTGACTATAAAGATACACGTGCATGAACAGCATAAACAAGTTCTAAAAAAACATTAGTTGTAATCCTAATATCATCATATGTAAATATTCCTTTCTTCTTTTAATTTTTATTTCCTATATATTATAATCTTTAATGGTGCAATACTCATTGCAATTCTGAGGACCATGCTGATTCAAGAGCGCCCAAAAGAATTAAACTCAGTACCTTTGATGAGCAAAGTTGTAAGCTTATAACTTGTTTCGCAATAGAGATATTAGTGGAGATTACTTCTCTGGATTTCAAGAAACCCAGAAGAAGCTTCATTCCTAAGTCGTTGCAGATTAAGCAGTAACTTAGAATCTCTATACAGACAAGGCATGGAATCATACTTTGGGGACTTTGAGCTTTACGAGAATGTGTTGGGCATGGTACATATGTCTGCCCAAAAAGGACACAAGAAAATCAATGTATGCATTTGTGATGATTGTTGTAATGTGTGGAGCAACAAAATTAGAATAAAAAGGTCCTTTAGAAACTGAAAATTTTGAGGAGGCTTTGGGATACTTGAGATGATTAAGGATTTAATAGGGGAGCTTCTTCCTTGTGACTGAAGATGATGACGAGCATGACCCTAACGTGTGAGATTTAAAAGTTTTGTGAAAGTGTATTAGATGGAAATGTTAACATTTTAAAAAAAAAAAAAAATTATGGTCATTATGAGGCTGCATTTTATTACTTCCTTCGTGCAGTCCTTATAAAACATATTTGAAGAGTTGATCTTAGTTATAAATATAAGACAATTTTTTATATTTGTCAATCTTTTCCTAATTTATTCATATTAATACTCATTCAAAAATAATCAAAGAGAAGAGAAAATGAGGGAATTAAGAAATTAAGATGAGTAGGGTATTTTGGAAAATACATGTCATATTAACTAACTCAACTAATTTCTTTAATATAATCAAATTAGATAAATAGTCGTCCTTTTACAAGGTTATGGCCTTGATGGATGAATCAAATACTGAAGTTTCTAGAGCAGTAGAATTGCTTGTGGAGCAATGATATTGGATACGCTAAGATGAGACTCACAAATCTCGACCACTTGAGGATTTCATTTTGATGAGTGTGTGTGTTTATGAAGGAGACTATTATGAAATGCAATGTCAGCTAACTTTTTCTCCTGTCCTTCTTTAAATTGATAAGGGCAATGAAATAATTTCTTAGAATCTCTTGCTTACACCTAGGTTCCATGGGACTTTTTACTTAAGAAAAGATTTTATGAGATTTTTTCGCTATTATTTCTGCTTATTGGAACCCTAGCTAGTGTGATTTTCCGAAGATTAAGAGCATTACATCGTAATGTAGATATATAAGATTTTATTATAATATTTTAATATTATAGGATGAGAAGTAATACTTTTGAGCTTTTTTTTTAAAAAAAAAAAATCGATTTCTTTTCAGATAAAAGTATAAGAAATAATGCTATAGATATATTCAGGTCAAAAAAATCCAAGATACGAAGATTTTATTATAAAATTTTAATATTATAGGATAAGAAATATTTGAGATAAAAATACAATTTATTTTGATATAATTATTTATTTAAACTTAATCTGTCATGTTATAATTTATTGTTCATTTAAATTTTGATTGTTGACGCGATAAAAGGGAGGTAAGATGAGTTTTTTCATGATGAACCATAAAAAGATGATTGAAAACAGAACTTCGCTTAAATTTTAATCCAGATTTAATTTTTTAATGCATAACAAAAATAATTATTTATATATTATTTATAATATATTATATTTAGTTTGTTATTCGTTAATGTAATTAATAGTTACTTCTGTCTAGTTAGTGAATTGAAGTTATTTAAATTTTTTTCCATTCCAAAGGATAATAGGATTTATCATTTCGGGATTTATCTTATTTTTCTGTGTGTATATAGACCCACTCCTCTTCTTGAGTGCTTCACAGTGGAAGTTTTATTTTCGAACGTTACATTGCTCAAGGAAGAACGTACGCTCAAAAGGTACGAAATATACTTTAACCTTAACTTTTCTTTTTCTTCTTATTTTGTTGTTATAAACAAGTTTTGGAAAAAGAAGAGAAAAAAAAAAACATTAGTTAGATTCCTAATATCATCATCATAGATGTTGGACAAACTTTTTTCTTCAAATTCTAACCACAGGTATATTCAGTTTTTTTTATAATGGACATCTGTAAATATATATATATATATGTATGTATGTACATGTCACCTTCTCTTAATTGGTTAAATAATTAAATAGGTACTGAGATTAAGTTTCTATGTGTGTTCTTGATTATTTTCACTCTTTAATATATAATTCTTTCGTATAATGCCATCAATATAACATCACAGCGCCTCGCCCTTGATATTGTCCGCTTTGGGGGTCATCATCCTCTCACGGCTTTAAAACGCATTGAGAATGAGAGGTATCCAGACCCTTATAAGGGATCTTTTGAGAGCGAGGCGCTGCTGGGATGTTACAATCAAACTATTCTAATTCAAATATTAAGTGTTACCATAATCATCAATCTATTGTATGGTTTTTATATTTTCCATTCTTATTTTAATAATTTTGTCTCATATATTATAATCTTTAATGGTGCAATGCTGATTGCAATTCTGACGACCATGACTGATTCACGAGCACCCAAGAGGATTAAAACTACTACTACTTTTGATGAGGAAAGTTCTAAGTTCATAATTACTTATATCTTGCCAAGAGAGATATTGGTGGATATTGCTTCTAAAGTGGTATCTCAATCACTTGCCGATCTCTACCACCTTAAACTAACTTCCAAAGAGATGATGAACGTCACAGACGACGACTATGTGTACAAGCATGCATATCTAGATAGAGTTCCTTTCTTTAGAATCAAAGAAATCCCACAAGAAGATTCATTCTTAAATCGTTGCAAATCAAGCGATAATTTAGAATCTTTATACAGATAAGGCATGAAAGAATACTTCTTGGACAGTGAGCTTTATGAGAAGGGGTTTGGTATGGTACGTATGGCTGCTCAAAAGGGACACAAGAGATCAATGTACGCCTTTGCCATGATTGTTTTGATGTGTAGCGACGCAAGAAAGGATTATTTAGGGCCAAAAGAATTGAAGGAGGCTTTGGGATACTTGAGATTCTTAAGGAACCAGAAGTGTGTGTTGAAGTGCAGGAACGAGGTTGTTGAATTTGTTCGCTTCTTGACGTGGTTCATGCGATTTGGTCTTGAGATGGCACCAAGAGAGCGTCTCTGTAAAAATGTTCCATGCACAAATACATGGAGACTCAGAATTGGAAGTTGGTGCTTGTTGACTGATGACGACGATGAGAATGATCCAAACATGTGTAAAAATTGTAGGTGGGATCTTGAAGTTAAAGAATATTTCGCAATGATATAGATTTTTTATTTAAATATCTGTGTTTGGATGGAACACAGTAGCATTGTATGATCGATGTAGGTGACCCCACCTTATCTCATAAGACTTTATTTTTATTGTTGCTAATATAGATTTTATATGTAATGGTAAGTTGAAGAATTTTGGCCGAGTCAGCATTTTCTATTAGTCTAATTAGAGGATTAAAACTGTACATTTTAAACTTAAGGAACAAAATTGGAATATTGTTAAAAAAAACAAACAAACGAAAAATAAAGGAAACTTATTTAAAACAAGGGAAAAACATTTCTCATGTTGTAGGAGAAGTGTATTCTCATGTCACACATATGAAATGGTGGAACCCACACACACACACATATATATATATAATTAGCATTATATATATATGTGTGGATCCTACCATTTCATATGTGTGTAAGAATCTTCTTCTTTTCATGCAACATGAGAAGTTTAAACCCCTTAAAACAAACTAAAATTTTCTTTTTCAGCTATAGCCGGGCGTTTTAGTTTTTTAATAATATTCCAAAATCCTTAATTTGGTCTATTGACCTGATTATGAATTTGTTACTAAATTTAAATTTTGGCATTTCCGTTGGGTTTAATTATGATTTATTCATTTTTTTTTATAAAGATTCATTTTATAAATGCATATAATAAATATTATTAATAATTTTAATATATTATTTAAAGAAACAAATGCAATTTTTTTTTAAATCCTTACTGACCGCGGACCCAGCACATTCAGGCATATATTGATTCGAAAGAAAACTGTAATTAACATAATATAAGTTTTTTCCCCTTAAAAAAGAAGTAAAATACTTAATTAATCACAACTTTCAGTTTTAATATTTTTAATATTTTATTGTATGGAAGAAAAATGTTTCAGTGATTTGTACTGAGTGAAAACTTTAATTTTAGATACTACTTAAATATTATTAGTACTGATTGCTCAATATAGAATATAGTTATACTTTATAACTTAGCGTAACTTTAAAGAAAAATAAGTAAAATATAATATTGAAATATTAAATGAGGATAATTTATTAAGGTATAAATATATATTACGATAATTTATCGCATCTACACAGTTTAATATTTTTATAATATTATTTTATCTATACTCTAACAAGCCAATCAAAAATATTCTAAATATCAAATGAAATCATTATTTGTTTTTTTAAAAACAAAAAAACAAACAAATGAGATTCTTCACAAATATTTTTGTATAGACGCGTAAAAAAGATTCAAAATAACGGTGCAAAATTTTGCGCCCGACACAATTAAATAATTACCGGAATCAAAGGAAAAATCCCTGCTGATAAATGACTTTTTTTTTTATATAAAAATTTTAGGACAGGGGTTGGGGCCACCCATGATCGAGGCGGGGCAAAGGCTTGGGCCCAAGAACCCGGTGGATCTTGGGGACGAGAGTACACATGTCTCTACCTCCGCCCAGCGTTACAACCGGTATCCCAGACCCCTAGGATGCCTCCCCCAGCGCCTTGACCAACGTAGGGATCGAACCCCCTCCCATAAGGTGAGGAAGACCAACCCCCACGTCAGTTGAACCCAAGGACGAAGGGTTAATAAATGACTTGAATTTGAAAGATCACTGGAATAAGTATGTAGGGTATATATAGAGCTGGGAAGGAATCAGGCCCACCTTGAATGGCCAGGCCCTAAAAGGGCAAGTCTGAAAAACATTTATTTTTTAAGGTCCGGTTTGTGATACGGGCTAGGGCCGGAAACCATTTTTCTAAATTTTAACTATTTTTCTTGTATTTTTCCCAAAAGAATATAATTAGTAAATTAAAATAATTAAAGTTCTAATTTAACAAATACATGTGGTCTACATTAATGACTAAACAACACGTATCATGCAACAAACAAACACAGTCACTAAATCATAATCAAAGGTAAACTATTGGCAACATATCATAATTACAAATAATTAATTAGAAGACTTGACAAAATTAAAGATACTTCTTATAAATATATGTTGAAAAGTGTCATACCCTAAAATTTTTGAGATGCCGGCACGGAATATGAGTGAACTCACACTCCTTCTGCCTTAAATTTATAAATGAATATTAAATCATACTCATAGCAACTTTGGGAAGAGGTGTGCACACTAGGAAGAAATGTTTTATGGCCAATTTGATTATTTGTGACTGGAAGGGTTTCCCGGGCACAGGGTAGACTGGCAGGGTTTTCCGGGTCTAAATAAATTTAAAAAGATAATGAATAATATTTGATTTGATGTGAATATATATATATATATATATATATATATGATGAATATTGAAATTGATATTTGATTCAATTACTACGTGATTCTATATTTGATATGATTAATATATTTGAGCTCTATCATCTTTGTTTTTATTAGGATTACCAGCTTTGCAGGTTTGTCTTTAGGTGGTGCGATGATCCTTGGGGAGCTTGATTTTCAAAAAACGGTTCCCAGGTTGGGGCTAGCGGCAAGAAGTGAGGAAGAACATTTAGTAATTCTAACTAGTTTATTTTATTCTTTTTATGCTCCGAATAAAACATATTTATTTGAGTTTTGGATTTATGTTAATGTAATAAGTTAGCCTTGCACTTGTCCTCGTACAAGTGCACGCGGTAACACTTCTCAAATTTGGTTATTTCAAATTTCAGTAATTATTTATGAAAATCATTGCAATTTTATGTCATTATAATTGTTAGAAATTTGGGGTGTTACATTAGCAGTTCCATCTAAGCCCAAAATAATTTTCTGGTCAATAACATCTCATTAATGAAAATAACTAAAATACAGAAAGAAATAACGGGATATGATGAAAATATATAATAAATAGCTCACAGTTAATTTCAACTTCCAAATACAAAATCATAACAATAAACAGATTTATAAAAAAGATTATTACTAACTATAACTAAAGTGTATAAAAGATCATTGAACGAGAAAAATACCAAGTATATAGGTAATAAAACAATTTGTCTTCAAAACTAGTTTTAAAATAATAAATCTCAAATTTCATCCTCATGTAGGACTTCAAAAGAAGTTGCAAGCGCAACTGGAGGCTATGAAAATAAGCGCGAACACCGTCAATTTGTAACATTTCAGCACTTTACTTTCGATGGGATTTCACACTTCTCATCAACCAAGCCATTAAATATCGATGTTCCCTTCTTCCAAAAGAGTTTATTTTATATACTATTAAATATTTCGTTGGCAAAATATATATTATTAAATATTAATAATATCAATTGCTCAATATGAAATATATTTATATTTTATAAACTAATGTAATTTTATATAACAACACGTTCAATTTTAAATTGAGATATTGAATGATGATAATTTGTCAAAAGTATAAATATTTGGAGTATTATTTCATCTATACTCTAACCAATCGAAATATTCTAGACAGTATAATATTTTTAGATTATTATTTTATCTATAATCTAATAACCAATCAAAATATTCTAAATATCAAATGAATTAATTATTCTTTTTTCTTCAAACAAACAATTCTCCACAAATATTTTTGTAAATATGTGTAGCAAAAATTTACCGTTGTTAACTAACATAATTGGAGAGGATAATTAGGAGAAAGAAGATAAAGAATGATGTATTATTAACAATAGAGAGCATAATGCTCTTACAAAGAGTAATAGTGATACTCACTTATTGATTAGTATTAGCTAAGTCTAGGACCCCCTTTATATAAACTAGGGCCTAACTAACTCTCTAACTAATCATTTAACCTCACCTTATATTATAACATGCCCCCTCAAGTTGAACACTACTTAACAAAATGTTCAATTTGAACAATACAAAAATAAGGGGATAAGGTGAATCAAATTGAATAGTTTTACAATCACAAAACAATACAATGATTTCTCAATACAGTGATTTCTTCAAAACAATCTTCTTCTCCATATCCACACTTTTGCTGATTTGGCTTCAATCTGTAATTGCACTCCAGCCTCAATCACTTGTGTAAGAACTTGTTGGACCAACCTTACTGTCTACTTTAATCCATGAATCCACTCCATTTTCTTCACAAACTCTTCTCAAATTTGCCCACGTCAAAAGAAGCAGCATCTGCAGTGGCTCGGCCTTCTTTTGTGCCCTGGCCACGTATAGAATCTTTCAACCAAGTTGTGATCCATTCATTCCTTCCATTCCCTGTTTGTAATATCCTCAGTACTGATCACCGGATTTTCAAGACAATGGGCGAGGAGTCGATTCTTCATTGCTCTCTACTCTGCTTTCCCTTAAATCGACATGAGCGAGGAGGCGATTCTTCTCTGCTTTCTACTCTGCTTTCCTTTAAATCGACAGGAGCTAGGAGGCGATTCTTCACTGCTCTCTACTATGCTTTCCCTTAAATCGACATGAGCGAAGCGAGGAGGCGATTCTTCTCTGCTCTCTACTCTGCTTTCCTTTAAATCGACAGGAGCGAGGAGGCAATTCTTTCTCTGCTCTCTACTCTACCTATCTTTGGGACCATTCTTTCCAAACTCTACTGCTGGCATCTGATCACAGAAGAACTCTTGCAAACCAACCACTGTGAAACCCATAGAAATTCCCAAACACACATACTGAGAAATTAACCACCAGATGCTCACTGGAATTGTCACGCCAGGCATATCCATTTGCCAATAGTCTTGAGACATTTTCAGTCTTTTCATCTCAACAAAGGCTGCCACAATCAGAGCAATAGTAGAGTTCATCCTCATTCAAGATTATGTGCAACTCGTCTCTTGCTTCAACAACTCTGTCCATGTCATAGTTGTACACAACAAATATAAAGCCTTGGGTATTCTGGAAGTAATGCCTCCACAAGGGATGAATCTTGTCCTAAGCACCGACATCCCAGCCAGTAAATCAATCTCCAGTGGGTCACCGATTTTGGCGATAAAATGATCACGACAATTAAGGAACTGAAATATGCAGATCTTCCATTTCACAAGCTTGGCATTTTTCTTGCGAGATTCTTGGGTAAAATATCACCAAAAGATTCAAGGAGTGAAAATGCAGAGGAGAGTCGCGCAAACCCCAACTTGCATACAAGAATCAAGTGAGCCCAAAGATTGTGCAAAATGATCCAAGCGACGTGAACAAAGATCTTGCAATTCTTCTTGGTGAATGGTGAGAATCGTTGATGGCCCTCGATCTTGGGTGAAGAATGAGAAGTAACCCAAGAATTCCAGCGTAAATGTTGACGGTGAAGGCAAGCATACATACCTTGAGCACAAAACCAGGTCAACCCATCGATCGGCAACAACTTCAGCGAGATCTGAGCCTTCAATTCCATGATCAACGATGCCCCAATGCCCGCGATTGCACGGTGCTTCTTGGGCCATGTCGGCAATTCCGTTAGCCATCCCAGTGAGTCCACCACTATCGTCGATCTGAGAGGAATTTTCTGAAGGTTTTGTTCGTCCATAATGCGTCCTTGTCAGCCATGGAGAGAAAGAAAAACAATGCTTCGTGCAAATCCGTTGATCTGAGAAAGAAAGAAGACGTGATTCTGAGTCGTGCCTTCACGTGGCTTCTGTCCTTGATGTGACTCGTCCCTGTGTGTGAGCTGACGTGTTGGAATTCTTCAGCAATCCTCTTCACGTGCCAATTGAGCTACACACTATAATGGGCTATCTTGAATCTTTGGTAGAAACGTGGGCTTTGACTGACTTCTTTCTTGATTCTACACCAAAAAGCGTGGGCTGGTCTGGATCTCTTATCTTGGCCTTACGGTGTGCTTCTTTGGGCCGCCGTATGGAAGAAGAAAATCGAGCCTTTCGTGCATTGCTTTGGCGGAGAACCACGGTGAATGCAGGGGCCTGTTGTGCGTCTGCGTCATGCCTTGTTTCAAGACGCAGATGGGACAAAACTGATCAGGGAATGAACGGTGAGGTTAGCGGTAGCGTGTAGCTTCAACTTCGCCTCTCATAAAGTTTAACAAACTCTGCGCCACTTTGTTCTTGTGCTCTGCGCCACTTTGTTCTTGTCCATTCTTGTGTTTGATTCTCAAACCTGTGCTCACATCAAGAAACGTGGCAAAAAAACGATAGTGCAGATTCAAGAACCAAAATGGACTTAGGTGGCAAATCAAGAACTGTGGGCCTTCTTATTTTGGTGCAAGTCAAGAATTATTTGGCTGGAAACAATTTGAGTTAATGGCCCCAAACTTGAAAAATTAACCTTGCTCATGATACCATGTTAACAAGTATAATTGGAGAGACCAACACTCATAGTAGTGCAATGGTATTGGGAATTGTTTCCACCCCTATGGTCCTGGGTTCGAACCCCCCTCCCCTAGCCTATGTATCAAAAAAAAAGTATAATTGGAGAGGATAATTAGGAGAAAGAAGATAAGGAATGATCTATTATTAACAATAGAGAGCATAATGCTCTTACAAAGAGTAATTGTTTTTTTTTTAAGGAGGAAGAAGATGTATTATTGAGAGTTAGTTAGGGTCAGTGAGTTAGTTAGGCCCTAGTTTATATAAAGGGGGTCCTAGATTTAGCTAATACTAATCAATAAGTGAGTATCACAATTACTCTTTGTAAGAGCATTATGCTCTCTATTGTTAATAATACATCATTCCTTATTTTCTTTCTCCTAATTATCCTCTCCAATTATACTTGTTAACAACCGCCACAATCAAAATTATTACCAGAATCAAAGGAAAAATCTCTTGATAAATGACTTAAATTTCTCAAAAATGTCTCGTAATAAATTTGAAAGATCTTTTATGATCAAAGAAGATGAAAGATCTTTAAGATAAGTAGGTACTAGGTAGTTACAACTTACAAGAGATAAAGTTATTCTGCATTCTTCTTTATCACCCTCTCTGAACTTATTTTATATAAACGCATAAAGCAATAAATTCAAGGTTTTTTTTTTCAGATTCATATATTAATTTTTATTATAATTACTATATAGATTTACTGTTTTTCATATATATTATCATTTTTCATTTTTTATAATTATTATTTATATCTTTTTTATAATATATTATATTTAGTTTGTTATTTATTAAATGTACGTAACTATTACAATATCTCGTTAGATTTAAATTTGCGTCAGTCCTATTAAGATTTATCGCTTCCTAATGATAATAGGATTTATCCATTCGTAATAAATCATATCTTTTTTTGTCTATATATAGACACATTCCTCTTCTTGATTACTCCCGCAAGAGAAGTTCTATTTTTCTGTTGCATCGTGCAAGGAGGAACGTACGCTTAAAGAGGCTTTTAAAGCACAAGTATTATCATGTATGAACTAAAGTTTAACTTTTCTCTTTCCTTTCTTGTCGTCTTCTTCTAATTACTATTGTTGTTAAACTCGTGAGTCGACTTTCTGAATTTACAGTTTTTATATTTCTACATTGAGTACCAGCTGTAAACTCAGTTAAACTCACGAGTTTACACACCGAACTTATCGTTTTTATATTTATAGCTTACAAAAACCATGTTAACTATTCACTCTTAACTCGTTAACTTTTTCGATTTGGTTATGCTCAGAGACTTTATTTATGAATTTTATAGAAATTTCTTTATTATATATGATAAATTATGAATGTTGATAGATTATATTTCAATTATTTTGATTTAAAATATATTTAAATCAAATTGTTTTCATTTTTTATTTGTTAATCATTTAATTATATATACACTATTTGTAACATCCCATTTGAAAAGCGGAATTTTTTTAAAAAAAAATGTTTCCAAATATTTCAAGCGAGTAGTCGAGTAGAAAGTTGGAGCGAGTGAAAAGTAATCGATTCATAACAAACACCAACCATAGTGTAACATTGTAATGATTACATGTAATCCAGAGTTTGAAATTGGATAAGCGAAAACGATAAAGATAGATAAGTCTTTGGTTGTACGTCTATCATCTGTTGCTTGCCTCGATCTTCGATCCGTATTCCTCCGGATCCTAATGCTATAGTTGAGATTCAATTCACCGCATTGAATCTCGTAACGAGTTAATCTCAAACCCAAACAATAAAGTATACGGATAAAGATATTCTAGACAATACAACAAGATATCACTACATAAGCATACAAACGAGATGCATGATCATTATGCCGACAAAACATAAGTATTACTAAAGTATGTAAAGCCCCACAATGTAAAACAACAATAATGCTTGCACTATTCACCGGTGCCACGATACCACTCGTGTTCTCGCCGCTTAGAAAAACATACGGCGTTATCATGACTATAACCCGTGTAAAACGTACGTATATCGGTCTACAAACGTATCTATCACATATATATGCATTTAAGCAAGTACAAGATTAGTGTTACAAGACGCGTCCGTACCTTCGTTGACGACGTTAGGTACTTCGCGGAAAAACGTACTTTTTACGGAAAAACGTGAAATGTTCACAGCGCACGTCGGGCAGAACGCTAAAGAAATCGAGCTTCGATGCCCTATCGAGTAATATCACTTTCATTAGTGATTTGACATCATAATCGGCATTTTAGGTAAAAATTACCATTTTGCCCTTCTACCCCTAATTTGGCGGAATTTCGCGAACTTCGTTACTTTGATCAGTATTCCATTTCAAAATTATCCCCACTATGTTTTTACCTCGTCGGGCATATTTCAATGCAATGAGGCATAAAAACAAACATAGGAACAAATTCGAAACTTCCTAGATCAAAACAACAGTTCTACTATAACTACCGAAAGAACTACGGAAACTAAAAGCTAAGGACGGAAGAACTTACTCGGAGCTAAGGCAAAACTTTTGCGAGCTTCTCACTCTAAGTTTTGGCCAAGGTAGAGAGAAGAGGAGGTGTGAAGAAATGAAGGAGGTGCTCATGCCTTTATATAGGCAAAATTTGTGCCACTTTGGTAATTTCTACATTCCAAATCTTGTAATTTTTCCTTTCCTTATAACCATGTAAATTCAAGACAAAATGGTGGTTAATTCTTGACCATGGGCAGCTCATAGTCGACACAAGGGGGTGATGTGGCATCAAACCATTGGTCCAAGAATGGTGACTTAAGCTTACTTTATGCCCGGTCCGATAGAATTTCCCCGTCGGTGTCCGTTTCGCGTAGTCTCTAAATTCTGAATTCATAACTTTGAAGATCTTCTCTTCCTCATCAATAATATCTAATTTAACTTAGATTCCAGTCCCTTACGTGGTCCCGATGATCCAGTTGAAGTTTTCTCGAAAAACGTGTCGGCGCGTCCGATATTTAAAATCGTTTTCGGAATCATCAACCTCGGACAAAAATTCACCGATTCCAAATATGTCCATATAATCATAAACTCATCTCCGGATGTTGAGTTATAATTTATTTTCTTCAGATCCAAAATGTGACTATCGCATTTTTCCCTATTTCGTCTTATTAGGTAAATGCGCTACCTCGGAATTAACTTAGGAAGAGGTCACTTGAAGGTAAAAACTCACTGATCAATATTTTACCTTGACTTTGGAATTCCTATTCCTGGTTCTCTAGATAGGATCCGTTTCCTATTTATTCATTTACTATTCACTAACTTTAATTATATTATATAATAATAAAATATCATGATTTTTTTAAAATCTATTCCTTTCTCTATTTTCTTTCTCAATTTTCGGCTTTTTTTTTTTGTATTTATTTTATATTTATTTAATTATTTATTTATTTATTTATTCCATTTTTCCAAAAATTTCTCAAAATTACCTAATTGGTCCATTCTTGTATTTAGGCTTAAAAATACATAAACTCACTTATTTTTTACAAAATTCTCCAATTAATTACTAAATATGTTCTTACTAATTTTAAGCCAAAAACCACTAATTTTAGGGTTTTACAAAATTACTTATGAATTTCCTTTACTTATGCTTAAGTAATTAGCCGTAAATTACTTAACTACTTTATTATCACTAGTTGATAATTTTCTTAATTAAAATGCCTCATTACCTCATAATTCTAGCACTGACATTTCGTTTTCATGTATTCTGCGTTATTCTAGAATTTGAGAGGGTATTATGGTCATTACAATGCTTTTTGAGCATTTTTATTCAATTTCCCCAAGCTCACAATTTATCAAATTATCACAATTAGAGATAATATACTCTCCTAACTCAAATAATTATTTCATTGCCTTTTAGGATTTTTCACAATTTTCCTAAGTCATTTTGCATACCAGGGGTATTTTGGTCATTTGGCACTTTGGCCCTTAAATTCTCTAATTTCCTACTGAACTCATCCTAGAAAAATAGGCTATAATAACACAAGTCTTGCAACAATAATTTCACTTATCAGAAATAGTCTAATTTATTTACCAAAATGTAATATTTCAGATAAATAAATATGCGGATATTACACTATTAATACCTATCTGATAATAAAAGTAAACTCTTACAAATTTATTATTCGAGTTCATGATACGGGTTTACATCACTGTTACGAATTTGATAACCTTGCTAGTTACTACTACTGGTTGATAATTTCTATCCTACAAGTTAACTGTACTCTTTAATTAGTTATAGAGATGATTAGTAAATGTCCTATTTATTCTCTTAAATTAATAATTCCTTTTCAACTAGTGTCGAATTCTTTTGCACGATACCCAAACAATGATTCACCATGAAGTTATAGCTTTAGAAAAAAATATTCAATAGCTTTAGTAAAATCTTCAACTAGCTATAAGATGATTCTTTAGTAGCTTTGAGGTACATATTAATGTCTAATTAATTCTCTAGATCTAGGTTCCGTTTTCAACTCTAGTAAATAGAAACTAACTTTCTCGTTGGACTACATCGATCCTCTCCCTAACTGAGGAATTTTAAAACTCATAATAGAAATAATAATATTAATAAACAGCGTTGTTCTAAAATCCCGAACATGGTATATAAGAAGATCACAATAATTAAAAAGATTATAGATTGAGAAGATAAATTGACTTAGCCTTAAGTTTATGTATATTTTTTTCTCTCTCTAAAACTTCTTCCATATGATAAAGTTATTTAGATTCAAATATTAATTGTTCTAATCTTAAGTGTTCTATTGTGATAAAAACATACATAAACAAGTTGTGAAGAAAAACCATTAGTTAGAATTCTAATATCATCATAGATGTTGGAGAACCTTTTTGTTCTTATTCACGGGAGGTGCTGGATAACTTACATAGGTTCTGATACCATGTTAGAATTTCATAAAGATTTCAATAATATTCAGAGGCCATTATTTTTCCTCCTTTTTAATATAATCCTTCAAGTTCTAACCATAGATATATTAATTCAATTCATTTTTATGGAAATCAGTAAATATATGTACATGTTACCTTTTCTTAATTGGTTAACTTTATGTAATTAAATAGGTAATGACATGAGATTAAGGTTGCGATTCAAATATTAATTAAGTTTTATTATAATCGTTAATCTATTGTTTATTTTTTATTTTTTCCATTCTTATTTTATTCTTATATGTTATAATAATCTTTTATGGTGCAGTTCTGATTGCAAGTCCGACGACCATGATTGATTCACGAGCGCCCAAGAGGATTAAAACTACTACTACTTGTGAGGAAAGTTCAAAGTGCATAACTGATTGCTTGCCAAAAGAGATATTGGTGGATATTGCTTCTAAGGTGGCATCTCAATCACTTGCCGATCTCTATCACCTTAAACTAACTTCCAAAGAGATTATAAACATCACAGACGATGACTATGTGTACAAGCATGCTTATCTAGATAGAGTTCCTTTCTTTAGAATCAGAGAAATCCCACAAGAAGATTCATTCTTAAAGCGTTGCAGATCAAGCGGTAACTTAGAATCTCTATATAGACAAGGAATGAAAGAATACTTCTTGGACAATGAGCTTTACGTGAAGGGGTTGGGTATGGTATGTATGGCTGCTCAAAAGGGACACAAGAAATCAATGTACGCCTTTGCCATGGTTGTTTTGATGTGTGGCGATGCGAGAAAGGGTTCTTTAGGGCCAAAAGAATTGAAGGAGGCTTTGGGATACTTGAGATTCTTAAGGAACCAGAAGTGTGTGTTGAAGTGCAGGAACGAGGTTGTTGAATTTGTTCGCTTCTTGACGTGGTTTATGTGTTCTGGTATTGAGATGGCACCAAGAGAGCGTCTCTGTAGAAATGTTCCATGCACAAATACATGGAGACTCAGAACTGGAAGTTTGTGCTTGTTGACTGATGACGACGATGAGAATGATCCAAACATGTGTGAAAGTTGCAGGTGGGATCTTGAAGTTAAAGAATTTTTTCAAAATGATATAGACTTTTTATTCAAACATCTGTTTTTGGATTACGATCCATGTAAACGACCCTACTTTGTGAGATAAAACTTTGTTATTATTATTTTATATGAATGCTAAGTTGAAGAATTTTTGCCGAGTCAGCATTTTAAGAATTTAAGACTTTAAGAATTTGCAACAATTATTGATTCTAAAAAGTAGTAATTTGATTATGAAAGTAACTGACAAATAGGCAAACATAGCCAAAAAAAAAAAAACATAACCATAAAACAAACTAAAAATAAAGGAAACTAAATTAAAACAAACTAAAATAATCAAAACTGAAATAAGTCCTGCACCTATAATCAATTTTCTTTTTTAGCTGTAGCCAGGTATTTCAAGTTTTGTAACAACATTCCAAAATTATTAATTAGGTTTATTGATTTGATTAGGAATTTGTTACTAAATTTAAATTTTGGTATTTCTTCTGGTTTTAATTAGGATTGTTTTTTTTTCAATTTTTTATTAAGATTTAATTTATAAACGCATAACAAAATATAAATAATAATTTATGGGTTTAATGTTTTTCTTTTCTTTGCGAGAAATATTTGTTCTCTTCTTTTTATAATGGGGCCATTCGGCCACTTTTATGTGAGTGTGTGATGACAAAAAAATTCTGAGTTAAAGCGAAACATTAAACTCATAATTTATATATATTATTTAAAGAAACAAATGAAAATTGTATTAAAATCTTTAGGGTGTATACATGTACAACCACTATTATGTTCCCAATACTATTTCGGACATGATTTTTTTTTTTTTTTTTTCTGATTTTGCGTGAGTTCTGAGAATCGAATTCAAAATTATATTTGTTAACTCATTTTAAGATCTGCTGCTGCCCAAGTACTCCAACAGGCGACCTTTTTTTATCTTTTATGCCGATGAACTTGAAAAACAGGCGCAAACATAACATGGGCAATAATTTCTCACAGAAAAATAATAATCAATAATTCCGCGAAATCAAATCGAATAGCATGGATTCAATAATTACAACGTCGCTGCATTTTTTTTCCCGGGGTCTTTGATTTTCAGATGAAGACGCAACAGAGTCATCGAAGAACTGGAGCGTTCTTCTCTTCGTCGGCCAATAATCCAAAGTAAATCGAGCGCAAATCCAAGAACGAAATCAAGAAAACGCATTTTTATGATGAAATATTGAGAGGCAGATTACAACACGATCAAGCATGGATTACAATTGATCTAAAGCACCTAACACGTTTTTGAAAAACTGTCGATAACCAGAAGATTAAAATTCCATCAATTGCAAATGATTTCATATTCAAGAAACCAAACTGAGAGAACCCAGAACAAATTGCAGGAACTGCAAGTGGATTCGGATCCTTCGATTTTATAAATACTATATTGATATTTAGATACGACCTGTTAACAAATGTGATTAGAGAGAAAATAGAAGAAAGAATATGAAATAGAGAAGATGAAGAAGAATCAATTGTATTAACATCAAAGAGCAATAAGCTCTAATCCATAAGGGTATTACAATCAAGAGCAATAAGCTCATCATACGATGAGAACACATAAGGATTATCTCTAATCAATAAACCCTAACTCAGAGATATCTAGGAAGGACTTAGGGATATCTAGGAGGACTCCTCTCAGAGAGAGGCAAGTTAACCTCTCTCTAATATTGTGAGAGCTCCACACTCTACACACATGGTGAGGGCTCCACACCCAACACACATCTCAATATTGTTAAGACCCTCTATTTATAGACTAGGTCCTAACCAACTATTCAACTAATTACCTTATATTCTAACACGCCCTCTCAAGTTGAACACTATTGATCTCAAATGTGCTCTAACTTGAACAACACAAAAATAAGGGGATAAGGTGAATTAAATTGACTAGCTTTTTCAATCAAAAAACAATACAAAGATTTCTTCAATTCACAGCATTCTTCTCCATATCCTCTAAATGCTTGCTGTTTCAATATGCATATGCATGTAGCCCATTACCTCTTTGACCTCTTCATTTAAACAAGTCCACACCCAAAACAAGGCTGAACAAATTACCCAGCCACAATAGTGCCTTTAATGATGTTGACCCCCTTGTTCTTATAGTATCCCTCATAGAAAGCAGCTAAACCAGATGAGAACAAGGCGAGGCATGGACCAAGGCTCTTGGGTAGACCATGGTAACATCAATATTATGAAGTCTCGGCACTGCACTAAGCTCCAAACCAATGTATCCTCCCCCAACAACCACAGCTTTTGCATTCTTCTTCTCTTTGATTGCCGCATACAGAGTACACCTTGAACATATATATTTCGCTGGTCTTCCTCTTGGCTTAATAACGTGAAGAATATGATTTCAACCGTTTTGAATGATGCTCTTGTTCAATCTTATCAGATTATTCTTATCTGTCAGTGAAAGCTATGGTTTTGATTCTAAAAGGCCACCAAATCCACCAAGGAGATCATCAAATGCATTTTGATTGACGCTTCTACCATTAAAATCTGGGACACCGCTATCAATATTTCTCGGTCTCTTCCCATCCGAACTCTTTGATTCACGCTCTACCTTGCAAAACCCATCTCTTGTCTTAAAGATCTCAAACTCAATGGCCATCAAAACAGAGCCAAACATCTTACGATGTTGTAACACAAGTGATCCAGTATCAAAGATCTAACCACCTTGCTTAGCATAAAAGCTTGTAGATTTCATAATAATACCAATATCACCACAGTTGTGAACGACATCTCAGAACTTAGAACCTGTATATATTGCTCTTTCCACACTCTCATGATCCTTGAACCAAACAAACTTGAAGCTATCATTGGTAGGAGAAATTCCTCTTCTGTGCAGTGTTGAAGTAGCATCAGCATCCATGACAATGACACCACCAACTTGCTTTGTTTGAGCATTTTGATAGCTTGAAACCAGATTCCAAAGTAACTATACAAGTCATCTTACTCTCTGCCTCATGTGCTTTACCATGCCCCTTCATCTCTGACCCTCTAGTAGTGATGTAGAATATACTCCAAACTATTTCTTTCCAATTCTAAGCGACAACAGAGACGATCCTTGCCAGTGTGTTAAAACCAATTTGCTATCCATAAGAAACCTCAATTAAATTGAGAAACTGGAGTTGGAGAAGCCATGGCAGCACAACATAGTGAGATACCCACAAGATGAACCAATCATGTACGAAATCTTTGAAGTAAATTAATCGACCAATCTCACTCAACAGAGTAACAGGAAACTAAAAGTTAACAGGAAATTGAAAGTTTGATCACGTAATCATGACGACATAATTTGTGAATCCCCAGTTGCCATGGTTTCTTGAAAGAAGATAATCGCTTTGAACTGAATTACTCTACAGATACAACGAAACCTGGTAAAACAGCATCTCTCAGTGAACTCGCGAACCTTCGCTGGAAAAGAAAATCATGATTGGTAATGCTGTTGATTCCCATAAATCTTGAGTGTCGATCTTGGAAATAGGTTGAATCAAATCTTTCTTTCAGAGGTAGACTGTAAACCTCAAGAATCACGATACAATCTCAGACGCACAAGAATCTTTTCACTTCGATTCCGCAGCTTGCCTGATGCGGCGTGGTGGTCACCGGAATTGCAAGACGGGCGAGGAGGCGACTACTCTGCTTTCAACATGTTGTTCCGAATCGGTGAATCGAAATCTTCTACCCTGTCGCCGTGGACTATGCGGGTAGTTCTTGGATATCCGCCCGGATCTTGGCCTGGAATTGGGCTGGACTCTCCCTTCTTGGTGATGGGTTCTTGAAATTCTACCTTGTCTTGGCCCCCTTTGTTAAAACTGGGCCGTTGCTAAATTTTGAGTAGAAGAAACGCTGCAAGTCAAGAATCATTTGGCTGGAAACAATTTGAGTTGATGGCTCCAAACTTGAAAAATCAACCTTCGCCGGCATCGATTGCTTCCGCAAACAGCTATTTTCTGGTTTCCGTCTTCTGCTCGAAATCGATATTGCAAGACTGGGGCTCAAAACAAATTGACACGCTTGGTCTGTGTTTCCAAAATAATAGTGCAAGAGTGAGGGAATGATAGAATGGGCTTTTCTTGAAAATGGGCCTCGTTTCTTTAATTTCTGGTGATGGATTTTTGAACAGGAACCTTTCTTGAAAATGGGCTTTGGCTTCTTGATTATCTGGCCTAACCCAAAATCAAAAAACCTAGGCTCATGATACCATGTTAACAAATGTGATTAGAGAGAAAACATGAAGAGAGAATATGAAATAGAGAAGATGAAGAAGAATCAATTGTATTAACATCAAAGAGCAATAAGCTCTAACCCATAAGGGTATTACAATCAAGAGCAATAAGCTCATACAATGAGTAACCCATAAGGATTATCTCTAATCAACAAACCCTAACTCTAGGGATATCTAGGAGGGACTTCCCTCTCTAGAGAGAGAGACCCAAGTTAACCTCTCTCTAATATTGTGAGAGCTCCACACTCTACACGCATGGTGAGGGCTCCACACCCAACACACATCTCAATATTGTTAAGACCCTCTATTTATAGACTAGGCCCTAACCAACTATTCAACTAATTACCTTATATTCTAACACGACCAAACTTTTAAAGTATATGGGATGTTTTGATTTCTTACTATTAAGCCTGGATCAAAGGGACGAGGATTTTTCGCCGCCCCTCTCCCCATCCCACACGGTCACGTCTCGTGCGTCGAAATCGATCCAAGGGCCCAAATTAAATTTTTAAAAAACCGCATGCGGTAAATTTACCGCATGCGGTTTTTTTAAAATTAACTCTGGGCCCTTGGATCAGGATTTCGACGGCCAGGATTGCTGATGGGGAGGGATGGGTAGAAAAGTGACATGGAGAAGATCCGGACGCGGATCAAAGCAGGTTGAAATTTCGAGAGAATCGGAAGAGGGAAGGTCTTCACTACATTTTGGTTTGCTCGAGATATAAACAAATAACGAGAGGTTGTTGAGAAAAAAAAATGATTCTGATTTTGTGCCCTGAAATAGATAAGCAGAAACTTTTTGCTTCTTTTTTTTATTATTCCAAACACAAAAAATAAACCGATTCATCTCAGGAACAAAAAAATGAATTTATCAAACACAATTCCTATCCATTTTCATTCCTCAAACATAATTTTTTTTTTTTTAAAAAAAAAACTATGGGTTAAGGAACAATAATACACGTGAGGTTTGTCCAGGAGCGCCTAAAGACCACGAGGTTTTTACGAACCAAAAAATACACGTGTGGTTACGTTTTGGGAGCGCCCCTGCGGTAGTTAGTCAACTAACGGTCAACGTTAACTTTGGATGGAAGTGAACGAGTAACTCGGGTGAAATTACACTTTTGCCCATAGTTTTAGGTGAAATTACAATTTTGCCCCCGATTTTAAATATTATCTAAAAATTCGAAAAAAAAATTATTTTTTTTGGAAAATTAGGAAAAAAAAATAAATTCAAATAATTAGAAAAAAATTCAAAAAGTTAGGAAAAAATTAGAAAAAAATTAAAAAAAATTTCAAATAATTAGGATTTTTTTTTAAATAATTAGAAAAAATTCAAATAATTTAAAAAATCAAATAATTAGAAAACATTCAAATAATTAAGGAAAAATTAAAATACCTCCGAGTGGGCCCCACCACCAAACAATCGTCGGCCGGCCGTCGTCCATAGGCGTCGACGGCGGCCGGATAACCAACTGGTGGAGGAGGAGTTGTATATACAAGGGCCGGTGTAGTTGTTGAAGATGCACTAGGGTAAGATATTCACTGGCGGGGGTATTGTAATTTTTTTTCTAATTATTTTAATTTTTCCCTAATTATTTGAATTTTTTCCTAATTATTTGAATTTTTTTCCTTTTTTTTTCTAATTTTTTTGAATTTTTTCCTAATTTTCCAAAAAAATTCTATTTTTTTTAAAACTTTTTTTTTGAATTTTTTTATAATATTTAAAACTAGGGGCAAAAGTGTAATTTCACCCGAAGCATCGTTCACTTCCATCCAAAGTTAACGTTGACCGTTAGTTGACTAACGGCCGTGGTCTTAGGCGCTCCCAAAACGTAACCACATGTATATTTTTGGTGGAAAATACCTCGTGGTCGCAAGACTCCTGGGACAAACCTCATGTGTATTATTGCTCCTTAACCCAAAAACTAATTCCCATCACACCCTAGTGATCGCGGACCCAACACATTCAGGCATATATTGATTCGAAAAAAAAAACTGTAATATAAGTTTTTCCCCCTAAAAAAGAAGTAAAATACTTAATTAATCACAACTTTCAGTTTTAATATTTTTAAGATTTAAGTTTATGGAAGAAAAATGTTTCAGAGATTTGTACTGAGTGCAAATTTTAATTTAATTAAAGTTTATTTTAGATACTGTTAAATATTATTAGTATAGATTGCTCAATATGAAATATAGTTATAATTTAGGGAAAATTATAATAAATGACCTAAGAAAATAATATTTATTAAAAAGGACCATAAAAATTGTAATTATTTTAAAAGACCAGAAATTAAAACATTAAAATAGAAATATTAAATTGTCCTTAGCCAGTTTTCCTATATTCTCTCTAATTAAATCAGAATTTAGAGTGATTGATGGTAATGACAAATAGAGATCGAATCAGAATGTGCTAAGAAGATTTGGGAAAAATACAAGTGCGGTCATGATGTTATACCAAAGATTGTTTGTAGAAGAGCTAGGTTAAAGCTTGGCAAGGAATTAAAAACTCATAGGTAAATACAAAAAATGGGTTTTCATGGAAAGTAAACCGTGGGACAAATGTGAAGTTCTGGAAAGATAATTGGATTTCAAACCATGAACCCCTAGAGCGACACACTAATGGCAAAATCCCAGAAGGAGAGTCTGAGTGTTGGGTTGCAGGATATATTTCTCCATCAGGTACGTGGGTGGAGCTGAGATAGATTTGATAACATACTGTTGGAAATTATGCCTTAGGGGCAAGTCATTTTCCTTTAGTTATCATTTCATTTGCATGTTTATAGTGATAACTGATCCTTGGATATATCTTATAGATTATCTAAATGTCACTGTCGGTCATCTACGCGGGAGCAAAGATGAAATAAGACCAATATGACTTTGATGAGGTATGAAGATACGAATCAAAGTCATGAGCACTTGTAGGAGTACAAGGTGCTGGATCGACCCATTATGAGAAAGCTGCATGGATTTTGTCATAAGCTTATCTCATGTATAACCGCGTCAACGCCCTATGACCGAGATCATCATGGATTCCTACATGATGAGTCATTTGGTCTTTGACCTAGTTAAAAGTCACCTTTGGTCGGGTGATGATAAAGGCTATGATCGGGATCAGTGGTTTAAATGCGAGAGGAATGTGAATGGTCAAGATGGAATTTGTCCCTCACATTTGTAGAGAGATAATATTGGGACCCTCGATGAGTGAGTCTAAGAAATGTATGGCCGTATTGTGATGGAAAGGAGTTTCTATTTCACTTATTAGACTACTTGAGAATCGAGAAAGTAATGGTCAAGAAAAGGAAGTTGACATTAACCATGCCTTACTTTGACCAAATTATCGCATGACAAAAGGGAAGTGACATGGTTGTACGATAGGTTGTATCGTATTATCGATCCCCATATGAATTGGGTAGTCACAATGTCTTGCTAGAGGCTTTTGTGACTTGTGTGGGGGCTGGGGTACGATATTAGATACGCCAATCTCACAATCGTAAAGTTGTGGTAGCGTTAGAAGAATAGCGCAACACGAGTAATAGTGTCCAAATTCGTTGAATCTTCGATATGTCTAAGATTTAATGAATCGTATTTATCTCGGGTGAATATTATATATATTAATATAATATTATATTATATATATTATATTAATTCGAAATTAAATAATATAATGATATTAAATAATGATTATAATATTATTATATAATATTTTTTTAGTATTTAATTTATTTGATAAATTAAATATCTAAAATAAATAGAGATATTGTATCTCATGTTTTAATTTTCGAATAAAGATATCATATATCTATTTAATATAAATTGAGATATAGTATCTCAGATTTAATTAAATAGATAGATATCATTTCTGAGATTTAATTTATAGAGATAAATTAAATCAGAAGGCTTTTGATTCGGATTAAATGAATATATATTAGATTAGATCTATTAGATAGATTTAATTAATATATTTTTAATCTAGATTTAAAATTCAAATTTCAAAATTAATGAGAATTTAATTTTGAATATATATAATATTTGGTAGAGTTTGAGAAAACCTACGGGACTTTTTTTGTCGAGCGTATTACAGAAAGCCGCGAGAAACCCTAGAGTGAAAATAAAAGGAGACACAAAATTCAAAAGGTGCTAGCACGCTGCCGCAATCGGGTTCGGGGAATATTCGTGTGGATACCGAGTAGAGGAAGTCGATTCGTAGAGTCGACTTCTGCTGATCGAGAAGGTAGCCCACGTGTTCAAATCAAAAGAAACGTTGAGAATTTCGCAAAGGTATGATTCGAACTCTTTAACCTTCATTTAAACGCGGTTGAGCGATCCTTTTTGGGATTCGTAAAAGTTTTATAATTTCGCTGCGTGTACGGATCCCAACACATACTTTCGAAACTTGTGCTTCGTGAATTTAATCAGATTGGAAGGAATTTGATGCAAGAAAGAGAGAAATCTAGCTAAGGATAATTTAATCTTTCTATTTTATTTTTTTATTTTTTTGACTTTCAAAATAATTACCTTTTTTGTGGTTCTTCTTAATAAATATTATTTTTCTTAGGTCCTTTATTATAATTTTCTCTATTATTTATAACTTAGTGTAACTTTAAATAGGAATAAGTAAAATATAATATTTAAATATTAAATGAGGATAATTTATTAAAAGTATAATTATATATCAGGATAATTTATCGCATCTACGCAGTTTAATATTTTTAGATATCTATACTTTCACAATCCAATAAAAAATATTATAAATATCAAAAGAAATCATTATTTTTTTGTTTTTTAAAAAATGAGACTCTTCACAAATATTTTTGCAGAGACGCGTAAAAAAATTTCAAAACAACGGTGCAAAATTTTACGGCCCCCACAATTAAATAATTACCGGAATCAAAGGAAAAATCTCTGATAAATTTACTATTAAATATTTCGTTGGAAATTAAATATTAATAAGATTCATTGATCAATATGAAATATATTTATATTTTATAACTTAATGTAATTTTATATAACAATGAGTTAAATTTTAAATTGAGATATTGAATGATGATAATTTGTCAAAAGTATAAATATTTGGAGTATTATTTCATCTATACTCTAACCAATCAAAATATTATACATAGTATAATATTTAGAGTATTAATATTTCATCTATACTCTAACCAATCAAAATATTCTAAATATCAAATGAATTAATTATTCTTTTTTCTTCAAACAAACAAATGCGATTCTCCACAAATATTTTTGTAAACACGTGTAGCAAAAATTCAGAACAACCCTGCAAAATTTTACCGTCACGATCAAAATTATTACCAGAATCAAAGGAAAAATCTCTTGATAAATGGCTTAAATTTCTAAAAAATGTCTCGTAATAAATTTGAGAGATCTTTCTTGGTCAAAGAAGATGAAAGATCTTTAAGATAAGTAGGTACTAGGTAGTTACAACTTACAAGATATAATGTCATTGTGCATTTTTCTTTCTCGCCCTCTCTGAACTTATTTTATATAAAGGCAAAAAGCTATAAATTCAAGGTTTTTTATTTTCAGATTCAGATATTAATTATTATTATAATTACTATACAGATTAACTGTTTTTCATTTAAATTATAATTTTTATATTTTCATTTTTTATAATTATTTTTATATCTTTTATATTTTATATTATATTATATTTAGTTTGTTATTTATTAAATGTCGTTACGATATCTAGTTAGATTTAAATTTGCTTTAGTCCTATTAAGATTTATCCCTTCCTAATGATAATAGGAGTTATCGGTTCGTAATAAATCATATATTTTTGTGTCTATATATAGACACTAGGGGTGAGCATGGTGCCCAGTACGCCCGCCCCCAGATGCCTAGTACGCCCGCCAGTTCTTCAACAAAAAAATTGCCCGGCCATACCCGCCCTAAAAAAGTGGGCGAGAAAAAAAATTTGACGAGTTTTGGGCTAGGCCAGTAACTGAGCTGGGCATCGGGCAGGGGGTCCTGCCCATTTGGCCATGCCCGGAAAATTAAATATATTTAAATAAATATTGTTCTACATGTATTATTTTATTTAAAATATATTATATTATTATGTCTAAATATATTATAAATATATTATATTATCTTAATTTATCTTCAAAGCTTTGAAATTCTATAACGCGTGAACTAAAATCAACTAAAATCTTGAGGAGCGAGGTAAGACGTTACTACTTGGGCAAAGAAAAGCGCCCCGCTTAAACATTGACAAAAAAAATTGTTAGGGCTTTTATCGGATAGGGCTGAGCATCGGGCTGCAAAATGCAGCCCACCCCCCTTTGCCCCATGCCCACCCCTAATAGACACATTCCTCTTCTTGAGTACTCCACAAGAGAAGTTTTATTTTTCGGTTGCATCGCTCAAGGAGGAACGCACGCTTAAAGAGGCTTCTGAAGCACATGACTATCGTTTAACTTTTCTTTTTTCCTTTCTTGCTGTCTTCTTCTAATTACCATCATTGTCAAACTCGTAAGTTAACTTTTTAAATTTACCATTTTTACATTTTTACCTTACTAAATTAAGTCGAGTCGCCGATAAACTCGTATCAGTTGTAAATTTGGTTAAACTCACGAGTTCATACATTGAGATTATTATTTTTATATTTCTAGCTTACAAAAACCGTGTTAATTCACTCTTAACTTGTGTTAACTTTTCGATTTGGTCATGCTCAGCAGTTTTATATATGGATTTTAGAAATTTCTTTGTTAAATATGATAAATTATGAATATTGATAGATTTAATTTCAATTATTTGGATTTAAAATATATTTAAATCAAATTGTTGTTATTTTTTATTTTTTAATTATTAATTATACAATATTAATAAATAAATATTTAATAATAAAAGTAAACTCTTACAAATTCACTATTCAAATTCACAATACGAGTTTACGTCGCTGTGACGAGTTTGATAAACTTACTAGACACACAGGTATTTCTATACTACGAGGTAACTTTTTAATTAATTATAATGATGATTCATAAAGTGTTCTATATTGTCGAATTCCTTTTTGATTAATTATAATGATGATTAATAATTCCTTTTTAATTATTGTCGAATTCTTTTGCACGATACCCAAACAATGATTCACCATGAAGTTATAGCTTTAGAAAAAATATTCAATAGCTTTAGTAAAATCTTCAACTAGCTATAAGATGATTCTTTAGTAGCTTTGAGGTACATATTAATGTCTAATTAATTCTCTAGATCTAGGTTCCGTTTTCAACTCTAGTTGATAAAAACTAGCTTTCTCGTTGGGCTACATTCCTACCCTAACTGAGGAATTTTGAAACTCACAATAGAAATAATAATAAATAGCATTCTTCTAAAATCCCAAACATGATAGATAAGATCACAAGAATTTAAAAATATTAAAAATTGAGAAGAGAAATTGACTTAGCCTTAAGTTTGTGTGTGCTTTTTCACTCTCTAAAACTTCTTCCATATGATAAAGTTATTCAGATTCAAATATTAAGTGTTATAGTATATATGATGAATATATATATATATATATATAAACAAGTTCTAAGGAAAAACATTAGTTAGAATCCTAATATCATTAATTATAGATGTTGGATAATGTAACATCCCATTTGAAAACGGCGGAATTTTTTTTTTTTTAAACGTTTCCAAATATTTCAAGCAGAGTAATCAGAGTAGAGCATTGGAGCGAGTGAGTAACTGATTCATAACAAACATCAACCACGAGTGTAACATTGTAATGATTACATTAATCCTAGAGTTTGAAAGTGAATAAGCGAAAGCGGTAAAGATAGATAAGTCTCGGGCTGCACGTCTACCGATGCTTGCCTCGATCTTCGATCCGTATTACTCCGGATCGATGCTATAGCGAGATTCAATTCACCGCATTGAATCTCGGGTAACTGTTAATCTCAAACCCAAACAATACGGTATACGAGATAACGGATATTCTAGACAATACAACAAAGTATATCACTACATAAGCATACAGCGAGATGCATGATCATTATGCCGACAAAACATAAGCATTACGCAGTATGTAAAGCCCCACAATGTAAAACAACAATAACGGCTTGCACTATTCACCGGTGCCACGATACCACTCGTGTTCTCGGCGTTAGAAAAACATACGGCGTTATCATGACTATAACCCGTGTAAAGCTGTCTCGTATATCGGTCTACGAACGTATCTATCACATATATATGCATTTAAGCAGTACAAGATTAGTGTTACGAAGACGCGTCCGTACCTTCGTTGACGACGTTAGGTACTTACGGCGGAAAACGTACTTTTTACGGAAAAAACGTGAAATGTTCACCGGCACGTCGCGGCGTAACGGCAGCAAATCGAGTTTCGATGCCCTATCATAGTAATATCACTTTTATTAGTGATTTGCAATCATAACGGCATTTTAGGTAAAAATTACCATTTTGCCCTTCTACCCCTATTTTGGCGGAATTTCGCGTAACTTCGTTACTTTGACCGTATTCCATTTCAAAATTATCCCCACTATGTTTTTACCTCGTCAGGCATCTTTCAATGCAATGAGGCATAAAAACAAGCATAGGAACAAATTCCGAAACTTCCTAGATCAAAACAACGGTTCTACTATAACTACCGAAAGAACTACGGAAACTAAAAACTAAGGACGAAGAACTTACTCGGAGCTAAGGCAAAATTTTTCCAGAGCTTCTCTCTCTAGAACCTCTCTCTAGGATTCAGATTTGGTGTGAAGAATGAGAGCAAGAGAGCTTGCTATTTATAGGGAAAAATAGGGACAAGGTGGGTATTAACAAAAAGTCTTCAGAAATGATTCTGGCCGTTGGATCTAGGGTTTTGTAAGATGGAATCTTGACCATTCATGGTCTTGGTCGACATCTAAGGCCCAAAAAGTCAAAGAATGAGTTTTCATCTTGCTTTATGGCCTCCGGTCTGATAAAGATACCCGATCGGTGTCCGTTTCGCGCGATTTCGCAGAAACACAAAAATCTGGGCATGTAACTTTGAAGATCTTTTCATCCTCTTTCATATTATCTATTTGGATCCTCTTTTTGATCATATCCAGGTATTCTCCGGTGCGTCGGAAGATATTCGGACAAACGCGTCCGGTTACGGAAATCGCTTCCGATAGAACCAACTTTCGGGCAATAATTTGAATCGTAAAACGTCCGGTGGTTGCCTAAGTTAATCCCATGTTTGAAAACACGCAATTGTTTCTATAGGTTCTCACTTTGCCTATCGGCTCTACTCTATCGATCGCTTTCCGTCTTATTAGGAATTAGGGTTTTCGGTTGCGGAATCGACGTCTGGTAAATTCTTTCTTCGGGTAAAAATTCACTTGTTCTTAATTTGATCAGTCTGAAAATACTTTTACCTCTGGTTTACCTGTAGAATTTATTTATAACTTTTCCCTCGGTCTGCCTATAAGCTGACTCACCGCATTATATTATTATTTTATTCTAATTACCATTTTAATTATTTAAACAATTCTTTTTAATTAAAAATAACCATAATTTCGACCCCCTATTTTAAAAATTCAGATTTATTTATTTTTCTATAATTTTTTCCATTTTTTAAAAATATAATATTTTTTACCAAAAATTCATTTTTACCCCCGCCCCGTTAGGGCTTAAACCGACCTAATTTCTTCGTTTAGTGATCTTTTTAGGATCAGGTTTCTTCATATATTTATCTTTACTAATTTACAGTATATTGTTATCTTTCAAACTTCTATACCGATATTGTCATTTTATATCCTATGTAAAATATTAAAAATGTTTACCCCATCAGGTTCTTTATGGTTCGAAATGCTTTTTAAGCTTTTCTTCATGTTATTTCCTCTGAAATAATTTATTAAATTCTCATAATTAGGGATAACACTTCCATATTTTTCTCATAATTTTTCATGATCTTTCGTATTTATTATAATATGTTTAGACTGTTTTTATCACCATTATATCATTTTTAGTCATTCGTTTCATCGATTTTCCGTAACTTTTTCAACAATTTACTCTATAATTATAACAATTTTCTATAATAGTTTTATCTCATGAATTTACTTCATTAAAATATTCATTAATTTTCCTTTATCTCGAAATTCCAGATTTGCTAAAATCCAAGATTATTACGAGATAACCTTTTTCTTCTTTTTCATGGGAGATGTTGGAGAACTTGGATAGACTCGATACCATGTTAGAATTCATTTTTAATATAATCCTTCACATTCTAACAATAGATATATTCAACTCATTTTTAATTGAAATCTGTAAATATATGTACATGTTTTTCTTAATTGGTTAAGTTTAAGTAATTAAATAGGTACTTAAATGAGATCAAGGTTTAGATTCAAATATTAATTAAGTGTTATTATAGTCGTTAATCTATTGTTTAGTTTTTATATTTTCCATTATTATTTTGTTATTTTATATTCTTATATGTTATAATAATCTTTTTATGGTGCAGCACGGATTGCAATTCTGACGACCATGACTGATTCAGGAGCACCCAAGAGGATTAAAACTACTACAACTTGTGATGAGGAAAGTTCTAAGTGCATAACTTATTGCTTGCCAAGAGAGATATTGGTGGATATTGCTTCTAAAGTGACATCTCAATCACTTGCAGATCTCTATCACCTTAAACTAACTTCCAAAGAGATGATGAACATCACAGATGACGATTATGTATACAAGCATGCTTATCTGGATAGAGTTCCTTTCTTGAGAATCACAAAAATCCCACAAGAAGATTCATTCTTAAGGCGTTGCAAATCAAGTGGTAACTTAGAATCCTTATACAGACAAGGCATGGAAGAGTACTTCTCGAACAATGAGCTTTATGAGAAGGGGTTGGATATGGTACATATAGCTGCACAAAAAGGACACAAGAGATCAATGTACGCATTTGCCATGATTGTTTTGATGTTCAGCAACGCGAGAAGAGGTTTTTTTGGGGTAGAAGAATTAAAGGAGGCTTTGGGATACTTGAGATTCTTAAGGAATCACAAGTGTGTGTTTAGGTGTAGGAACGAGGTTGCAGAATTTGTTTCATGTTTGGAGTTGAATATGCGTTCTGATCCTGAGATGATACCAAGAATACGTCTCTGTAGCAATGTTCCATGCACAAATACATGGAGACCTAGAATTGGAAGTGTGTGGTTGGAGACTGAAGACGCCGATGACAATGATCCAAACATGTGTGAAAATTGCAGGTGGGATCATGAAGTTGATGAATTTTACGAAGATGCATTCCTTAATATATATTACTAAAAAATCATGAAGTTCAAGAATTTTACAAAGAGTGCATTCCCTAAGATTAAAGGATTAAAAGTATACTTATTAAGATTAAACAAATACTTTAGCTTCTTCTTCTTGTTTTTTTTAACAGGCGTTATAATTGAATTTCTCATAATCATTATCTTCTAAAAATTAATTTTAAGAATAAAAATCGGGATAGGAAAACTTGTGAATCACAAAAAAATTGAGTTCCTTCTCCTTCCACCTTTAACTAGCCTATGGAAGTTATAGGCTTGATTTTCCTCAAGTATGGATTCAATCGATCATTGAGCTTGATTGCAAAGTTAGCCCAAAAAAACCAAAAGGGAAATTTCAATTAAATCAAGCTAAAATAATCAAAACTGCCCTAATGGTAAGTAAATGGGATTGATTGAGTAACAATCCCATAATATCATGGGGACTTACTTAACGATATGGAGATTAAGATAATAGGATTAGATAGGAATAAATAGAAATTAAGAATAAGGATGAGAAGAAGAGTCATTCTAAGAAGATAACCATCACTTGAAGCATTATTAGGATTCCATCCACAAGTTGCTAATTTCTTTTGACAACTATTCATAAAGATCGTGAATTACTAATCATTTTCACTTACTGCTCAATTCCTTCCCACTTCTGTAGCCAAAAAAGATCACACATATATTTAATTAAACGGTTGCCAATCATAAAATCAATATGAAGAGTCCTACAAAATAAATATAAAGGTTAAGTAACAAATCATAAAATCACACATATATTTTTCTTGTCTTAATGTTTCCTGGAAGTTTTAAAACGAGGCAATGTTACACTATTCCGTTAAAAAAAATAACGTTGACCGTTAAAAAATTAACATTGACCGTTAACTTTTAACCGAAATGGGCAATATTATTACATTTTGAAACTTCCAGGGCAACATTGAGACATGAAAAATTTACAAGGTAATATTGTTAATTCTTCAGCAAAAACTTCCAGAGCAAATTTACTACTTAACCCTAAATATAATTTAGCTCACCATCAGGCGACATCCTTGCCCCAACAATTATATAAATTCTAAAACTTTATACAATTGCCGATCTCTATGTCCACTCAAACAAAATCATCTATGTAGTTGTGAAGGATGTGTTCCTGATAGTATCGACATCAATCATATATTAAGCAACACGCTTCTCTTTTTGCAATTTCCAAATATATTCCTTAAACACACATTCTTATGACTTTTAAATCTATCAAATCAAAGTAAAAATATCCTTAGGACTTGTAACCAAAAAAAATAAATAAATCCTTTGCTTACTATTATTATACACTTTAAAATCATTTAATTTGTGATTGTATACATTTAGAAAATTGTAATTATTTCGTTATATTTTAAATAATTTCTAATATATAATTAGTATATTTTTTTCATCATTATGTTGTCACTAATAATAAAAAGTCATTTTGGCTATTAATTTTTTTTTCAATGTAACTTGTAAACGCACCCTTCATTTTTTTAAATCAATTTTTTTTTCAAAATTTGAAGTCTTTAATTATATTTATCACTTTTAGAAGTTAATTGTGTTCTAATTTATAATTTCTTTTATAAAATTGATGAAGTAGTTAATATTTTTTCAGTCACATCTTTATTTTTTCCATACTAAAGAGATCGAGGAATGGGGGAAAATACTTGTGAGACTTACATTTAATTAAACATATTTTTGAAAAGATAGAATAATTTTAAGAACATCAAGTAATTTTAACTAACTTGATTATTTTTTCAAATTATTTTAAATTAAAAATTAATTTAAGAACATCCATGATTGTTCATGGTACACTAAAAAATAATGTTACAATATTATGTCGTGTCCACATTAGCTTACAACGTGACAAAAGGGATGAGCTGGACGATAATTGCTTATTAAGCTTATCACATGAATGACTCATCTTTCACTATTATTTTAAATTCAAATTTGCCATCATTTTAATTATTTAATTATTATATGATAGTAGCATTTTCAAATTAAATAACGTTGGTGGTGAGCAAGATGAGTATGAAGTTACTATTCCGTTACATTTAAAACCGTCCTATTATGATGGGTCAATTGCGTCGTTGGTGAAACGTTAATTTTTCTAGCGTCATTGCCGCCCGTTATACTCTTAGATTTGAATCTGATATTGATATGTTTGTATGCTTATGTTTAAATTGTAGCACTCTGATCATTAGAATAATTAAATAATTTTTGCATCTCAATTATAGTCAAATAATTAAATATTTTTTAAATTGATAAGATTTTTCAAATCTACTATTATTAATTAAATTTCCTCTCTCTAGCTTAATAAATCAATCTCTTTTTCTTAACAATAAATATTTAAATAAATATAATCAATCTCGTGACAATGATATAAAATCGTATCGTATACTCGAATAGTAAATTCGTAAGAGTTTACTTTTATCAATAAATATATATTAATAGTGTATAGTTAAATAATTAAAATATAAAATAACAAAAATTTGATTTAAATATATTTTAAATCAAAATAATTGAAATCAAATCTATCAACATTCATATTTTATCATACTTAATATTTTTTTATAAAACTCATATATAAAGCCTATGAATATAATCAAATCGATCAAAAAAGTTATTTCAGGTTTAAAAGTGAGTTAATACAGTTTTGTAAACTAAACATAAAAAGTAAACTTAATGTATAAATTCATGAGTTTGATCAATTTATCAATAAAATGAGTTTGAAAGTGACTTGATACGATTTTTATAAGGTTAAACATAAAAATGATAAACTTAAAGATAAGACTCAATTTACGGAGTTTGACAATAATACCAATAAGAATTGAATAAAGGTAAAATTTGAAAATAATTAATAACATTTAAGTGGATTTATATTTAGGACTAAAAATGTCTTCTACCAAGAGATTTATAATAAGGAAGGAAGTGAGGTATTAAATAAAATAAAAGAAAAAAGAAAAATTGTCTCTGGTGCGTTGAAAAAAAATTGTGTTATATAAATTGCCTCTAGGGAAGAAAGAGCTGTAATTCAAAATGGAGAGAGCATCAGCAAAGCGTTAAGAATAAGATTGAGGGGTGAGAGGGAAGGAGTGGCCGTTACAAAAGAAAGCAACAAGCAGAAGCAAACAGAGACGGGAAGGGTGTTACGCGTACTGTCTCCTTAAACTACTCCGTTTCGACGCGCTTTTTTGCTTCCTCTTTTCGTTTCTTTCACTCATCTCGAAGATTCCACCATCGAGATCGTCAACTCCATTCCTCTCTCGAGGAGCTTACTTTGCTGATTCCAGATACACAGGTCATTATTCCTTTTTCTCTTATTTGGCTTGACTTTTTGTGGGTTCTCGCGTTTTTTTCCTTGGTTTATTTGAATTTCTTTTGCTGCCTCTGTGTTTTTTAATTCTATCTCTGTAAGCTGTCTCTTCTCAGATCCTTGATGCGATCTTTTTCGTTTTGAATTGTATCTTGATTTAATGACCGTTGGGGTTGTAGAAAGGGGAGGATTTATTGTATTTTATAGTGATTCGCTCTTGATCTGATTTGAGAAACGGTCTTTTTTTCTTTCTTGGTTCTTATTTTGTCTGAGGAGAATTTCTGTATGTGTTGTGGCCTCTTCTTTAATCTAGTAGGTATGGTCTTTTCACAATCGTGATTGGTGACACAGTGTATGATTTAGTTTGAAGGGTATTCTTTAACTTAACTACTAAGATGGATTTGTGATTGAAAATATATCCCCTCGAATTGAAAAGCTGGGCATTGTAGCTTTGCTTACAATCAAAATTTGCTTCTTTCATAGCTGGAACATCTGTATTTTACGGCATTAGCTTTAGAGTTTTGTTAGGAAAAAAATCTATAAATACACGCACAGCCTGGCACTGTCGTGATGGCATATATAGTTACGCGAGTCTTTTTTTTTTTTTCATTAGCACTTTACTCAATTGAGAAGTTAAATGTACCCTTTTAATTTCTTTGAGAGCACTGAATTAGAGAAAAAAAATCCGTGGTTGATTGCAGGGAATTTCTCTTGAAATTGCTTGGATGGAAGTTGGCAGTGTATTAGATTGATGTACAATGCAGAGATCTCGTAAAACTCTTCTGCAAAGAAGAGCTTCAGAGAAGGCTGCTGGCGGAAGAAGCCATTTGTATAATGTTTCGCTGTCCTTGGTTTTTATTCTATGGGGGCTAGTATTCCTCTTCAGCTTATGGATCAGTCATGGTCATGGGTTCAGAGGTGCCTTCGATTTTTTATTTTGCTTTTAATCTTGCCACTGCGGACTGTTGTGAATTATGATCCTTTTCTTGTCACCGTGACTCACTAGTCCTCAAAGGTCATTATTGTGAATATTAAATTTTGCTGATTACTTTGTTTTAGTGTATATAATCGTGTCAGCTATTTATATTAATTTAAATGTCCAGGTATTCATGTTTCATGAGGTGAACATGTTGGAATTTTTGTTTAATTGCGTAAGCATTAGTCAGAATTTCCTACTAAATTGTTTTGAATGAATAGGTATCAGCTTTGATGCATACATGATTGAATATTGCGTAATGTTCTAGCTTATCTTAGCTTGTTGCCTAATGTGATCATGAGAGACACCATATCCAAGTATTTTTGTAGAAAGTGTAGAATACATGATGCTGTTAATCTTTAAAATAGATGTCATGGTTTGTAAATGAGGACTGGTAAATAGAATTTTGTGATCGAGTAGACCAAACTTGTACTGCACGTTGAATAACTGAAATAATAGAACTTAGGAAGCTCACGAGACCAAATCACATACCTACATGACTACGCACTTGACTAATAAACCCAAACAGTGGAATTTCTAATACTCCAGAAGGAAGCATCTTTTTTAAGCAATCTCACCTTACTCATCACTCATCACTCATCAGACCAAATTATAATTATAATATTTCCATCATATTACACAAAAATTATGACTCTGTAGATTGCATCTTATTGTTTGCTTTCACGTTATATGTTTAAGTGTTGTACTAAAAACTCCAGTATTATTTGGCAATGGTATCTCTTGAGCACACATTTTACCCCTTATGGCTACAGCTATTTCCCTTTAATTGGACTGGAGGAGAACTTTCTTCTTCAGTGCAAACTTGTGTGGGAAAATTTTCCTGCTCCATGGCTGAACTTATTCTTACCAGTCAATTTATCATCTTTGGATGTAGATGGATCTGAAGAACTTCCTTCTGGCGAATCAAATTGTAGTGAAGAAAACTGCAAAAATGGCGAAAGGTCTAAGTCTATGATTGAATATTTCATTAAAGAAACAGATGCTTACCATCCTTTTGATGCTACCTGCTTGAGCGGCGCTAAAACTGATGCCTTTAGTAATGATTCACACCCTGCTGATGAAAGCAACAAATATGCTTCACCTGATGAGAAAGAAAAGTTTGCATCTCCCGCCAGAGAGCAACTAGGAGTCAATGTCTCTGAAGCACAAGAAAATAATTTATCAAAAGCTGATCATCTGTCTCAGGCTGTGCCTCTTGGTCTTGATGAATTTAAAAGCAAGGCATTTGGTTCTAAAATCACATCTGGCACAGGTCCGGCTGGAAGTGTAATACATAGAGTTGAGCCTGATGGTTCAGAATTCAATTATGCATCAGCATCTAAAGGGGCAAAAGTTTTGGCTTCTAACAAAGAATCCAAAGGAGCATCTAATATTTTAGGAAAGGACAAAGATAAATATCTTCGAAATCCATGCTCTTCAGAAGAAAAATTTGTCATTATAGAGCTTTCAGAAGAAACCTTAGTAGATACAATTAAAATTGCCAATTTTGAGCACCATTCTTCAAATTTAAAAGAGTTTGAGCTCCATGCTAGTTTGGTCTATCCAACTGATGCTTGGGTGAAACTTGGAAATTTTACCGCATCAAATGTGAAGCATACTCAGACTTTTGTTCTTTCTGAGCCAAAATGGGTGAGATATCTCAAGTTAAATCTTCTAAGCCATTATGGTTCAGAATTTTACTGCACGCTGAGTGTAATAGAAGTTTATGGTGTGGATGCTGTTGAGAGGATGCTGGAGGATTTAATATATCAGCAAGATAGTCCATTTGCATCTGCGGAGGGCAATGGTGAAAAGAGAGCCGCATCACTTCATCCAAACCCTGCTGAGGGTGAAGATGCGCAGCAAAATACTTTGAGAGGGACGAATTCTGAACCAGATACAGAAATCTCTTCTGTAAACAATGAAGTTGTAAATAGTAATGTGCCTGATGCTGTTGAAGAAATACGCCACCAAGTTAGCAGGATGCCTGGAGATACTGTCCTCAAGATTCTGATGCAGAAAGTCCGTTCTCTAGATTTAAATTTGTCTGTTTTGGAGCGATACTTGGGGGAATTAAATTCTAGATATGCCAATATTTTCAAAGAGTACGGCAAAGACATGGGGGAAAAACATAAACTATTACAGAAGATCACAGAAGACATTAGAAGTCTCCTTGACCAACAGGATGCTATAGTACGTTAAACTCATCCTGGACAACGATTTCATTATTCATAGTATAAAAAATCACTATTCAAATTCATATTCATGTTGGGAATGATTTGTTGCTCTTGCAGACCAAGGAAGCCAATGATCTGCAACGATGGAAGTCCCAGTTTTCTAACCAGTTGGATCAGCTTGTCAAGGACAATGCAGTTCTAAGGTGAGAGTTTGCAATCATTTTTTGAATGCTTCAGTTTATGGGTGCAGTACAAATATAACCATCAAAGTAGTAGTGTACGTATAGAACCATTCCCTTTATCCACCCGACTCATCTTTCTACTCTCTCCTCTTCCCAGCTCCTAATATATCCCTTATATTGAGATGAAAAAATGAGTTATAGGACATTTCTTTGCCAAGGATATTCGTGCCAACAACCGATTTGGATGCAGCTCTATTGTTTTTCAATTGATGTGATAGAATTTGTTGATCTATGAAAATTGTTAGATTTATGTGATAGCTAGGTTAAAGGATATTCGTGCTAACAACCGATTTGCAGTGCTTATAATTATACTAGCCAGCTGAGTTAGTCACTTAGTTTACATAATTTTGGTAATCTAAAGATCCCACCAGAACTGCCACTGCAAGTCAGTGATCCCACGCACGTTCCTCTCTTTTCCTTGCTCACTAGCTATTTTCCACTTTCCTATAGATGGGGATCAAACTTAGGTGTAATTCCTTTTATCTTTGATATTGAGTTTATTAAGTAAAACATGATAAGTATACAATTCTCTTGGAATGCCATGACAAACATATAACTTAATCGAAAATGCAATAATTGTTTGCAAAAAATCGTAGTTATTATGATATTATTAGAGGATCATGTAGTGGCTCTTATCTTATTTACTTGAATTTATTTTGTTTTGCCACTTGTGAGCAAAACATTACGAAAGTAGTTCTTTTTGGTCCTGGATACATTTGGATATTAGTAATGCTTGTCAAGACATTATAAAGATTCTATGATCTTCTTTGTCTCTAAATAATATTACTGTATCAAAAGTGAAAATGATTCATCTGCTATTCTTTAAAAATGCAGAGCTGAGGTTGACAAAGTGCAGAAGAATCAGAGCTCTTTGGAGAACAAGGGCATAATTGCGTTTTGTGTGTCCTCCATATGTTTACTAATAGCTATAGTGCGGCTGTCTGTGGATATAACAGTGACTGTGTATAGAATAGTGATGAGTGTTGATAGAACAGATAAATCTGGGAAATTTTGTGCCACTAGCTCTTCCTGGTTTTTACTTTTATTAAGTTCTAGCATCATTGTTTTCATATTAACTTAATAATTTAATTCGAGATTTTCTGGCCAGATTTTGGATTTCTTCAGTTAAATTATAATTACAGTTTCCAATTAATTACCTGGGATACTCTTGAAGCAACATTTTCTCATTCTGTAGTTTGATAGCGATATTGTCTCATTGGAAATTAGAAAGTTTATGGCGAAGTACTGGAGTATAAACTTTCACCATATGAGAGATTGACTGATTGGCTTGCAGGAACAATTCATTATTTATGGTCATTGGAAAAAAACATTTGAGGATGTAGCATATAACTTAATCTAAATAAATAAAATATATAAAAAAATGTGATCACCCTAAAATTAGAGGGATGAGCATATAAGGTGCACATTCATGGTTGTGCACCTAATGTGAAACCCATTTCTATTCGACTTCCTTTAGGTTGTATAGAGATGATTAAGAGAGATGAAAATAATACTTTAAGGTATTTATTAGGGTTGATCATGGACCACTGCACCAGGGAAAGTCCGGGGCCCCTACCCGAGGTCCGGTCCAGGTATGTCCTCGAAATGTTTGGGCCGGACCAGTCTTGGTCCAGCAGACCGCTGGACTGGACAGTCGAGGCAATCCAATAATTGGGTATCACGCATGTTGGCGAAGCTGTATCAAGAAAAAGAAAGATCTTATCAAAAAAAAAAGAAAAAGAAAGAGAGTACACTTGTGCATCTCAGCTTTCGTTGAACAGAGAGTTGGAGAGGGAGAAGCAGAATCGAATCAAACATGTCTGAAAGAGGAAAAGGAAGTAAGGGTCTCGGAAAGGGAGGAGCCAAGCGTCACCGTAAGGTTCTGAGGGATAACATTCAAGGTATCACGAAGCCGGCGATTCGCCGTCTCGCTCGTCGTGGTGGAGTGAAGCGTATCAGCGGTCTTATCTATGAGGAAACTCGTTGTGTGCTCAAGATCTTTCTTGAAAACGTGATTCACGACGCCGTCACCTACACTGAGCATGCACGTCGGAAGACCGTGACCGCCATGGATGTTGTCTATGCCTTGAAGAGGCAGGGCAGGACTCTGTATGGGTTCGGAGGTTAGAGATTTAGGAATTTGGGGAGTTTCGCGAATTAAACAATGTTCTTTTGAAAAAAAGAAAGAAAGAGAGTGATAGGAGTTTGGGAGGGAGGCAAAAGTGAGTGGGAGTTGGCGTGGATTCCAGGGGAAAGTCAAAAAGATAATTGGGAAGTTGGGCTAGGGAAGAAAAAGAAAGAGAGTGATGGGAGTTGGAGGGATTAGGAAAAAAATAAAAAAAAAAAAAATAGTCGGGTCAGACTGGACCAGACCAAGTGGTCTGATCCCCTGACCCGAGGTCTAGTCCAGTCCGAGAAAAATCAGACCGGACCGGGCTAGACCGGGTCAGACTACCCAGACCAGTGGACAATATGATCAACCCTAGTATTTATGAAGGTAAGACCTAATTATTTGAATGTATGTTCCCAGATATTTTATTTTTTCTCCACTGAATATGAATATATGCTTCAGGATTCTCTTTTCCCTAAGAATTCAAATCATGGATAATAAATGTAAAAATATAAACAAAATTGGAGTCAAGTGAAAAAGGAACATTTGTTTTTCATTTTTTAAGTTTAGAGATTAGAAAGAGGTGTGAATATAGAGCCTCTTATCTAGAAGGCTATTAAGTGAGTAAATTAACAAATTAATATAAATAATTCAGAATTGACTATGAAATATTTATTTTAAGAGTAAAAAAAAATTAGAATGTGAATTTTACCCATTTTGGTAGCATTTTTTTGGCTAGCAAAAAGAGTTGTATTCATTAGGTCATAAGCCTGTTTGGGTTGAGCTTTAGCAGCGGTGAGATGAGCTTTTTAGAGGAAAAAAAAATCAGTGATAAAAAAAAGTCCAGTTGGAGGTTTTTAGAGGTGTTTGGATTGGCTTATTTCTGACTGGGTTTATACCCAAAAAGTAGCTTTTTCGTTGACGCTTGTGAGGGGAGCTTTTGAGCTGAGCTTCTATCTTTTCTGCTTTTTTTGCATCACATGGTAGAGAGAAAATAAGAGAGAGGGAAGGGACAAATTTTTTCTTCCCGGAAATATCTTTCTTTTGTTAATTAAGGACTTTTATTATTTATTAATTTTTAATAATAATTTAATTTTTTAAAAAAATTTAAATTTAAATTTTTATCTTCAATTACCGCAATATATACAACTAATATTAATATATGTAGTATTCAATAAGATTCATGTCATATTCAGTCATTTTCCATCTCAACTGACTTTTCAAATAATAACCCAAACACATCTTCATTTGGGAAAAAAAAACCACTTCTGCCACTGTCAATTCAAATACAAATTATATTTACAACCTGACTTTTTTTTTTCCTATCGAGCTTCTATCAGATAGAAAATAAATCACCACTCCTACCGTCAGCCCAGACTGCCAACCCAAATCACATTTAAAATATATCAATATTTCATAGTCAATTCACATACCAAGGGTATGCGATGGAAAAATTTTAGATCAGTCAAAAAATACCTTCGTCAGTCTGGGTATGCAGTGGGATCGGGTGTTTCTGTTGGATGTCCTTCACCTGTTGAGATTGATTTTCCGGAAAGTTGGTTGGCTACTGGTAATGCGAAGGATGAGGATATGGGTTCTTCTTGTTTGAGTAACATCGGTGGTTGGACGGGACCAACCACCGGCTCGCCATGAATCTATTAGCCTGGAACTGTCAAGGCTTGGGGGTTGCCTTGACAGTTAGAAATTTGAGGGAAGAATGTTCCCGGAAAAAACCCCATTTAGTCTTCCTGATGGAGACTAAATAGAAGGCGAGTGTGGTTAGGAAAGTGAGGCGGAGATGTAGATTTAATGAGGAATGGATTGTTAATCTTGTGGGGAGAAGTGGCGGGCTTGCTTTATGGTGGTTTGATGTGCTTACAGTCAATATCTTATTCTCGTCTTCAAATATTATTCATACCAGTGTGATGTCTGAGACCTTGTCAACTCCAAATTATATTACTTTTATCTATGGTCCTACTGATGAAGAGGAAAGAATGTTATGTTGGCAAGAGGTTCGAAGAATTAGCAATAATATTAGGGATTCTTGGATGCGTATTGGGGGTTTTAATGATATCCTTACTCAGCATGAGAAGAGTGGTGGCCGCCTTAGAGCCTGGAGGAAGATCCTTAATTTCAAGTGTTTTGTGGCTGATTGTGAACTTGAAGATATGGGTTACAATGGACCCATCTTTACCTGGTGCAATAATCGTGATTACCCGGATACAATTCATGAGTGTATAGATAGGGCCTTGGGTAATTTGCAATTGAGAGAGCAGTTCCTGTGCCTTCAGGTTTTTAATGTTGACCCGTTCGGATTTGACCATCACCTTCTGTTCATCCGTTGTCAGTATGAAAATCGCCAGCAAAGTCGGATCTTTCGTTTTGAATTTGCTTGGGCATCTCATAGGAATTTTCTTGAGGTAATCAAGGGGTGTTGGCAGAATTTTAGTGATTAGGATCACTCGGTACTAGAAATTTTTGTGAGCAATCTAAAGAGTTGTACGCAGAGGTTAATTGCTTGGATTAAGAAGGAGTTCCCTAATAGTGGTAAGGTTATTGAGTTGTTGAAGACTCATCTGGCTGAGCTGTCTTGGGAAGTTCGAACTTCGGATATTTCCAGAGGGATTGCGAAGGTTAAAGGTGATCTAGATAGATTATTGGAGCGCGAAGAACAATATTGGTGGTAGCAATCTCGGGTTAATTGGTTAGACGCTAGTGACAAGAACTCATGTTTCTTTCACATTTCTATTATCAAGAGGAGGTAGCAAAATAGAATATCGTGTATTATTAGAAATGATGAGGGCAATTGGTTGTATGAGAAGGATGCTATCTTAGATAATATTGATAGTTTTTTTATGAGTTGTTTACCACTTCTGGGGCGAGACCAATGGATACAGTCTTGGGTTTCATTGAGCCTACTATCTCATCTGATATGAACCGCAGTCTCTTGTTGCCGTTTAAAGCAGCAGCCTTTAGTCTTGGGAGCACAAAAGCGCCTGGACCTGATGGTTTTTCGGGTAATTTTTATCATTCCTCATGATCTGAAGTTGGTGAGTTTGTTTGTAGTTTGGTTAAAGAGTTTTTTGCTGGTCATTTAGTGCTTAATGATTTAAATTCAACTAATATCACTCTTATTCCTAAACTTCAAAAGCCTGAGCATGTGTCCCATTTTTGGCCCATAGGTTTGTGTAATTTCTTTTATAAGATCATTTCAAAAATCATGGCCAATAGAATGAGGCCTTTACTTGATACTTGTATTTCACAGAATCAGAGTGCCTTTGTTCTAGGTCGGTGTATTAATGATAATATTATTATTGCCAATGAGGTATATCATTACCTCCGTCGCAAGAAATCCGAGGGTAAGTACGAATTTGCTCTTAAAATGGACATGAGCAAAGCATATGACAAGGTGGAGTGGAATTTTTTGGAAAATGTGTTGTTAAGATTTGGTTTCTGTAAAGAGTGGGTGTCTCTTCTAATGAAATGTGTTTGCTCTGTTAGTTTGAATATTTGTCTATCGGGTGAAAAAGTGAGTTCCTTTACTCCGAGCCGGGGCATTCGTCAGGGAGATCCCCTCTCTCCATATCTTTTCATCATTGTTGCTGAAGTTCTCTCCATTATGATTAGTAGGAGCCAGTCGGATAAATTCATTAAGGGCGTCAAGTTGAGCAATAGTTGCCCTGAACTTACCCATAGTTTCTTTGCTGATGATGCTCTTCTGTACATGCGTGCAACTCAAAGCAACTGCGACTATTTGGCTGATATCTTGAAGATGTATTGTACTGCCTCTGGTCAGGGTATCAATCTTGATAAGTCGAGTATCCATTTCTCTTCTAATACCCCTGACGATGTTAAAAATATGGTGGGAAGAATCTTGGGCATTCCGGTGAAAGACAAAGCATCAGGCGCTAGCTTATGTTCGTGAACGCATTGCTAATAAAATCCAAGGATGGTGGCATTCTCTTCTTTCCTTTGCTGGGCGTGATGTAATGATTAAAGCGGTGCTTCAGGCAGTCCCTATCTATCCTATGAATGTTTTCAAGTTTTCGGTTAAGACTTGTAGAGAGATTAGCAACCTTATTGCTAACTTTTGGTGGAGTGGTACTGTTTCTGGTGGAACTATACATTGGAAAGCCTGGGGTCTTTAACTACAACTAAGAGTTCTGGTGGAATGGGTTTTCGAGATTTATCTGTCATGAATGATGCTCTTCTTGCTAAATCTGCATGGAGACTGCTGATGAGCCACAATGCCCTGTGGGCTAGGGTCTTGAAGAGTGTGTATTTTCCCAAAGATGATTTCATTAAGGCAAGTAAAGGTCATAAAGCATCGTGGTGCTGGTCTAGTAAATTAGATGGTAGAGAGTTTCTCATGAAAGACTTGCGTTGGGATGTTGGAGATGGTGCTGCTATCAGAATTTGGGATGATAAATGGGTCCCACATGTGGATTTCCCGAAGAAACCCAGTAATCCAAATGACCCTTTTATTGAAAAGGGCAAAGTCTGTGATCTTATTGTTAACGGTAGGTGGGATCTCACCCCCATTGACCAGTATGTATCCCCAGAAGTCAAGAGGGCTATATATGAGATTGACATCCCATCTAATGGGTTGGTTGATAAATTAGTGTGGAACTAGTGCAAAGAACGGGGTGTATTCAGTGAAAGGGGGGGGGGGTATCATAGGTATCATAGTAGTATAGAGAGAACTCTTTCTAAGGGCAACAAGGCTGGGTCGTCAATAGTTATCACCTCATCTTGTTGGAAGTCAATTTGGAAGATTCAGATTATCCCGAGAGTCCAACAATTTATCTAGCAGATCTTAAATAATGCTGTTGCTACCAATGGTGCCCTTTATCGGAGAAAGAGATCACAGAGTAACACGTGCCCAATTTGTTCTGATGCTGCGGAGACGGTGGAGCACTTGTTTTTCCATTGTCCTTGGACTAGGTGTATTTGGTTCAGGTGTGCTCTTGGTGCAAAGCTTGACGTTGCTAGTATTTTGAACTTCAATGCTTGGTGGATTCATCTTTCAGGTATGTCTTTCTTGAGTAAGCAAAACCTTTCATTAATTTTTTGGATCTTATGGTTTATTTGGAAACAAAGAAATAATTTGGTTTTTAATCATAAAGACCCTAATCCTATTGATGTCATTGAATGTGCGAGGAAAAATAATTTTGACTTCTGGGTGAATTGCGATAAAAGGCATAGAAACTCAGAGGGCCAAAGGGTTATTCCTTCTCATGTAGCTTTTTGGTCCCCTCCATGTGTTGGCAAGCTTAAATTTAACTGTGATGGGGCTTTTTCAGCTAATAAGACTGGCGCTGCTATTGGAGTTATCTGTAGGGATCATTTTGGTGATTTCAAGTGGGGTTTTGTAGATAAGGTGAAATCCATCTATACTTTTATGACTGAAGCTTTAGCCCTTAAAAGGGCTCTGATGCTAGCTGTTGATCTCGGTCATGATAATGTGATCTTTGAAACCGATTGTCATTTCCTTCTTGAATGTGTTGCTGCTAAATCTCCGGATATGTTTGATTGGAGGAGTAGGAGTATTATTTTCGATATTATTCATCTTTTGGTGTTCAAGGTTGGGTTCTCTCTGTCCTTTACCCCAAGGAGGGTAACCGTACCACTGACTTAATTGCAGCCGATGTTTATAAAGGGGTGTGCCCAATAGGGTGGGTATGTCAACCAACACCTTCTTCGCTGTCTCTTCTAGCCTTGGATTCCCAGAAGGCAGATTTTGTTCTTCATGATGCTCCTTTCCCCAATCATCCATTGGATGGTGATTGTTTGTAGTTTGTTTTCTGTTTGTTTGTATTGTTTAGACTTTATCCTTCCTTTATTGTTGTTTATCTTCTTGCTATTTTCCTTCTATGGTTTGTTCTGTTATCTTTTAAAGTATTAATGCAAGTATCCTTTGACAAAAAAAAAAAAAACATACCAAAATATTACATGAATTATATTGTCTTATTAATTTTATATTGCACATTGATATATGGATTCTTACGATAAAATAAGGTAGTGAACAATTCTTTTACATATAACATATATTGTTACCAGTTTTGTTTGCCCGGAAAGATGAATCTATTTATATTATAAGGCTATATCAGGCTCGTTCTCTTGTGAACAATAATGGACTCATAATTTTGGGCTAATTTGTTATTATATGTATTCACACAAAAATAAAAGAAATCATTTTGCCATATGGTGCACTCGACTTTGTCACGCACAGCACATGGAAAAAACAAATCTAATTAACTAGATTTTTTTTTTTTTTTGGTAAAGGAATTAACAAGATAGATTGAATGACTTACACTACTTCCAAAATTCAAACACTCATAATATTTAGGGAGAATCATTGAGGTAATCCCCCAAAAAAAGTCTTACTAGTGACTAGCATGTAATAAAAATTTAGAAATGATAAGTCTAAGTGATTACATTGCTATTGAGATTTTTGGTTATTACATTGCTTGTTTGGAATCTAAGTGATTCTCCCTAGTATTTGTCCTCTATTGAACAATATAAGAGCCAATAAAAAATCTTCAATTTCTGAAGGAAATCTATTTCCCAAGCTATCAACAAACAAACAAGCAAGGTTATATACCATTTCATATTTTAAAGAATCCATTCCGGTTAACCACATGACACATCTCAGCCTGTCTAACGTTTCCTTTCTAAATCTTCATTCACATTTATAACAAGAATTATCATAACGGGAAAAAATCAATATCCTTCCAAATTCTGCAAAAGTTCAACTCGCTTCATATTTCCCAAATTGCAAAAGGAAGATAATCGATCGAAGGAGGATAGGTAATGTGTCATAAGAAACCTGAAAAGAAATGTTTTAAAAGGAGCATTAGAGTAAATTACTCATGGAAAACAAATAGGAATAGAGAGAAATGAAATGGGAGAATAGAGTGTTCGCCCATGAAAGAACTTTGTTGTGAAGAATTCAAAATCAATGGTGCATATGCATACAGCAAAATGGAAGGTGCAGAGAATAGAACTCAAAGGAATATATCTATATTTTCTTCATTAATATTTATTAAAAAAACCTTTGAACTGGAAATTATGACAGATAAAGTAGCTAAATCTGAAATTACTAAATTTTGTATTCAAGAAACATGTACCCCTCATTCAGAAATTCAGAACATTTTTTTTGCATCATCAAAATAAACTCTTCATCATCATGAATATGCATAAACAGACAATAAAACACATGAATGTCTTACATGAATTATTCTCTTGACATCATCATCATCCCTCTGGGAAGCTGCCTCTACTGATAATAAATTTACACCTACAATACGAATGTAATTCCAATTATATTATTTCAAATTCAAAATTTATGAAAAACAAGGAATTATTCCCTAGCTGAGACATCTTTGTGTTCTGCGAGATTAGTTGCATTGTTATACTTCTAGCAAGCGAATTGAAATCATCATGGACACAGCCACTTTCCACGATCGATGAGGTGTAGATATTGGTACACACAACATTAAATCTACTAAAGCAATCAAAATTTTCATAAATCTATAGCATAAAAAGGGAAGGTATTGCAATATCAGATATACTCAATGTCAGATACCAAATTTATCATGATCAAGATCTAGAAGCACAAGTGGTATTATCAAGATTACTCCATGAACTCTGGGAACTTCCCGATGTCCCAAAGGAAGGCTAAAATTTAGTACTATGAACGCGTTGCATCATGAAATGGAAATTTCAAGTTTTCTTTGGTTGTGATTTGGAAAAACTAAGGTGTCAAGCTTGTCAATTGCAAAACTCTTGGCAATAGCATGATATCCACAATAACTTCAAGAACGCATCATTTCAGTCCCTAAGCTTGAACAAATCACATTACACAGTAAGAGTTCCCACTTTGGCACTGCATAGAATAAAAGGCGGTGACTTATTTAGCAATTAACGTGTATAAAGAAATTACTGAATCTGAAAACAGCAATAGAAGAAGCATAATGAACATAGTACTGTTGATTGAAATGGTTAAAGGGACAAGAGAATAAAGGAAATGATAAAAGTGGCAGTCATTAATGATTCCAAATTCTCTAAAAGCATTTTCTATTTGCTAGATCCAAAACTGATAGTCCACAGTGCAGCACACTCGTCATAATGAAAGCAGAAAATTTGACTCTAACCAAACAATCAAATTCCTCTTTATTCGCAAGGTCATACCTTATTTACATCATTGACCAATACATAGGCCTATTTTTAGTCAAACATTGAAATTTACCATTTCAACTATGCCGTTTCAATTCAACAAGAGAGACATTAATTTTATTACCTTGTCCAAGTATATAAGTTGTTCACTCAAGCTGATACCGAAGCACCTTCACGATCACTTTTATCCTCTGCATCACCCAAATTCTCAGCTTTAGCTGTTGTTTCTACAGACTCTGATTCAGTAGCAGTCCCAGTAGTGCTCTCTTCCTTAGAAGCTTGAACTTCACCTTCAGGTTGAGATTCTGAATCTATTTCCTTATTCCCAAACAACTTTGATGGAAGCAGAGAAGCCACTGCAGCTCTTGCACTTCTTTTTGCAGCTTCGGCTGCCTCAGCCTCCTTAGCCTTCGCTTCCGCCTTTTTCCTTTCCTTCTCCTCCATCAGCTTGCTTAACTCATCCTCTCTCCCTTCTTTTCTCAACTCAGCCTTAACAAACTCCTGGAAATCCTCATCAAAATCAACTCCAGTGTCATCCAACAAGGTATCAACTATGCCAAGAACCTCATCCAATCTTCCTTCATTGCTGAGCACTTTCATCATGAACTGATAACTTGAAACATCCATTTTGAGTTTCTTGACCATCAGGTCAAAGAAAGACTTGGCCTCATCAATCTTTTCAACTTTAACCAAGCCATCAACCAACCTATTGTAAACTGCCAGGTTTGGCCTCAGCCCAGATTCAACCATTTTCCTAAAATATGCAGCTGCATCGTCAGGCCTATCCTCTTTGAAGCAGGTATCCATCAGTAAGCCATAAGTGTACTCATCTGGGTTCACCCCCTTGCCCTCCATTTCTCCGTAAACCTCCTCAGCTTCCACAAGCATTCCATTATTACATAATTGTTCAATCAAATTATTGAAAGACAATGTGTCTGGGCTACACCTATATTCCCCCATTTTCCTAAATACCTCCATTGCCTCCTTGAATCTTCCTTGTGCACAATAACCATCAACCATCACATTGAAGCTTCCCAAATTAACTGTCAACTGCCTTGGAGGATTGTGCTCCCCTGTCATCCTATCAAACAACTTCAAGGCCTCATCAAACTTTCCGTTCTTGCTCAAAGCATCCAACACCGAATTATATGCGACAGCACTCATCTTCACCTTGGAATTCTCTCCAACAGCCTCCTCGTAACATTCCAAAGCTTCCTTATCCATTTCCCTCAGGAAATACCCCTTCATCAAGCTCCCATACACAATCCCATCTTCCAAAACCCCTCCCAATTTTCCCTTCAAATCTTCGTAAAGCTTAAACACACCATCAGGGTCTGAATTCCTGGCATGGCCCAACATCAAATAGTGATACACAGTTGGGTCGGGCGCAAATCCTCTGCCATCCATTTCCTCTTTAATCTCCATAGCTCGGTCCAGCTTATTGTTATCCACCAAACCTTTGATCAGAATCCGATAAGTAGTAGGAGATGGGTTCATGGGGGCGTCATTGATAAATTGCTTGTAATGCTCCAACGCTGTATCGGGCTTTCGGCAATCAAGATACGTCTGAAAAATGAGATTGTGAGTAATGATATTGGGAACAACACCGGCTTGGGTGATGAAACGATGGAGGGACAAAAGATCAGAGTATTTAGACTGTCGAAGAAGAGCAGTGAGCACGGCATTGATGGTAAAAATGGTGGGCCGGCAATTAGAGTAGATGGAGTGACGAGTATATAGAGAAGCTTCTTCGAGGTCGTTTTCGCGAATGAGCGTGAGCATGCGGTTGTGGAGGTTGAGGCGATTACCGGTGAGTGCAGAAACATGTTCAGGTAGCTTGGGATTGTTAGGGTTCAGGTAATAAGGTGGAGATTGGGATTGAGGCTTGGCTTGTTGAGGCTGAGAGCGATTAAGAGCAGAGAGAGGAGGTTCGATGCGGAGCTGGCGTTTGCGGCGGCGTCGTTCGGCGGCAGCTTCTTCGGGAGAGGAAAAGGAGAGGAAGCGAAGGTAGACATAAGAGAGACGGTGAGGTCTGGCTAGGTTGAAGAAGATGGGTTTGGAGAGAGCCATGGTCGGGGTAACTAAATTGAGGGTTTCAGAATTCAGACAATTAAACCGATAGGGTTCTGAGAGGGTTTATGTCTTATTGTCATATGAGTTTGCTGACAGCGGGTACGGCCATGCCAGTTCGAGGTGGGGAAACGGGCGGTCCGGTCTTCACGGTTTCAGGCCTAAACGGACTCTCATAAGAGGTCCTTATTTTAAAGCCCAACACGTTTACTCATCGGCTCAAGCTCGATCTATGGCCCGTTTAACAATTTTTATTTTCTTAAAGGAAATAAATTAAAACACCAAATTTTTTAATTTAAGACAAATATTTTTAAAGTATTAAATGTTTTTTTAATAAATAGAATAAGTGATCATTTTATTTAAAACATAATTTTCATGAGATAAAGACTCTACTTTTTTTTTTTTTTAAAAAATATGTGTTTTTAGTTTCTCTTTTTGATATAGTTTGCATAATATTCGAACCTCTTCAAATACAATTAAAAAATTATTTTCTTTGCTTACCTCACATCAATAAAAAAATATTCTTTCAATATTTCATAAGGAAAATTTTCTTTGCGAAAACATTAAGAACCAAATGAAAGATTCGAGAAATATATATATATATATATATTTTTAAAAACAATTAGAAACTCTTAACTAACTATAATATCATCAATAAGCTTCTCTTAAATTTTTTAAAAGAATATAATCAATTTGTAGTCCTTTAATAAAATTTTAAAAAAATAACGGCTTAAATGGGCTGGCCCTTTAAAGCCCCTGATATATTTTTTTTAAAAAAATGTCAGACTTAAACGGGCCATCCTGTTAAAGCCTGCGGCCTTACATGACTAGCCTTTTTAGGTCCGACTCTTTTTAGAAACTCTAAATCATGAGATCAACCCTTAACAGGCTCAGGCCTAAATGAACCGGTCTAACGGGCTCGGCCAACTTTTCCGGCTATAATGCTAGTGTATGTAATAAAGGCTTAAAGTTTGAACATGCATACTACCTCAGTCCATAATATAGGGCACTCCTAGAAGAATAACTTGATCCAAAATATAAGTTACTTATTAATATTCATTTTTTCAGTTATGTCCCTCTAATTAATGTACATTTTCATTTTGCCTACTCATAAAATTTTCAAACATATTTTTCAACAAGGGTAAAAATGAAAAAAAAATCAATTTATAATATATTTAATGAATTAATTGTCACTTCTTATTTTCCATGAATTAGTTAAACTTCTCTATAATATGGATTAGAAGGAGTACATTTTCCCTCTCAAGCCTAACCAGTCCTAAAGTTATTTAAAAAGCTACTTAAAATATAGGCCTTTTTGACAAAGCCTTATCAAAATAGGTATGACTTATTTATGTAGGTAGTATGTCTTTAAATAGGCATTAGTCTGACTTGTTCGCCTGACAAGTGTAACATCCCAAATTTTGGGATTTGAAATTGGAATATTATATGGAAATTTAATTATGAAATTTTGGCTTAAAATAATTATTGGAAATTTAGGCTTATTTTTCCTTAATTAATTTATTTCGGGAAAAAGAATAAATTTGAATAAGGAATAATTTAGGCCTAAAAATTATGGAATTGATATTTTAAGGTCAAACTAAATTTAATTGAGAAAGAAAGTCCTTAAATATTTCTCCAATAGCACCTAATATATAAAATATTTTTTCAACACCAAGTATCTTAAGTATCTGAAATATTGTTTGTTTGATATGAGTTTCACTTGGTTCAAATTTCATGCTTGTCCAAAAGATGAGCATGTAGTGCTCATCCCTCTAATTTTAGGTTGAGACCATTTTTTTTTTGAATTAAATTGTATGCTACACCGAGAAATAGTTCTTTATACATATTTGAGATTAATTAACTTCTAGACTGGCATCCAGAAATATTTTTCTTGTAACACCAACGTAATAAAATATTTCTCCAATAGCACTTAATTTCTGAAATGTTTTTCAACACCAAGTATCTTAAGTATCTGAAATATTGTTTGATTGATAAGGGTTTCACTTGGTTCAAATCTCATGCTCGTCCAAAAGAGGAGCATGTAGTGCTCATCCCTCTAATTTTAGGTTGAGACCATTTTTAAATTTTTGAATTAAATTGTATGCTACACCTAGAAATAGTTCTTTATACATATTTGAGATTAATTAACTTCTAGTCCGGCATTAAGAAATAATTTTCTTGTAACACCAACGTAATAAAATATCTCTCCAACAGCACCTAATGTCTGAAATATTGTTGTTTTGATACGGCTTTCACTTGGTTCACTTTTCATGCTTGTCGAAGAGATGAGCATGTAGTGCTGATCCATTTAATTTTAGGGTGAGACCATTTCTTAATGAATTTTTATTTATGTGAATTAAAGTGTATGCTACACCCAGAAATATGTTTTATACATATCTCAAATTAATTAAGCTCTTGTCGTACATTCAAAATTTTCTTTTTGTAACACCAATATCCTAAAATATTCCTCAAATACCACCTAATATATGAAATATTTTTTCAACACCAAGTATCTTAAGTATCTGAAATATTGTTTGTTAGATATGGGTTTCACTTGGTTCAAATTTCATGCTTGACCAAAAGTTGAGCATGTAGTGCTCATCCCACTAATTTTAGGTTGAGACCATTTTTATTTTTTTTGAATTAAATTGTATGCTACACCCAAAAATAGTTCTTTATACATATTTGAGATTAATTAACTTCTAGATCGGCATCCAGAAATATTTTTTGTGTAACACCAACGTAATAAAATATTTCTCCAATAGCACCTAATTTCTGAAATGTTTTTCAACACCAAGTATCTTAAGTATCTGAAATATTGTTTGTTTGATAAGGGTTTTACTTAGTTCAAATCTTCTGCTCGTCCAAAAGATGAGCATGTAGTGCTCATCCCTCTAATTTTAGGTTGAGACCATTTGTTTTTTGAATTACATTGTATGCTACACCTAGAAATAGTTCTTTATACATATTTGAGATTAATTAACTTCTCTCCGGCATTTAGAAATATTTTTCTTGTAACACCAACGTAATAAAATATTTCTCCAAGATCACCTAATGTTTGAAATGTTTTTTCAACACCAAGTATCTGAAGTATCTGAAATATTGTTGTTTTGACACGGGTTTCACTTGGTTCACTTTTCATGCTTGTCAAAGAGATGAGCATGTAGTGTTCATCCATTTAATTTTAGGGTGAGACAATTTCTTAATGAATTTTTAATTATGTGAATTAAAGTGTACGCTACACCGAGAAATATGTTTTATACAAATCTCAAATTAATTAAGCTCTTGTCCTAACCTCATAATTTTTTTTTGCAACACCAATATCCTAAAATATTTCTCCAAGACCACCCAATATATGAAATATTTTTTCAACACCAAGTATCTTAAGTATCTGAAATATTGTTTGTTTTATATGGGTTTCACTTGGTTCAAATTTCATGCTTGTCCAAAAGATGAGCATGTAGTCCTCATCCCTCTTTTTCTAGGTTGAGACTATTGTTATTTTTTGAATTAAATTGTATGCTACACCCAGATATAGTTCTTTATACATATTTGAGATTAATTAACTTCTACACCGGCATCCAGAAATTTTTTGTGTGTAACACCAACGTAATAAAATATTTCTCCAATAGCACCTAATTTCTGAAATGTTTTTCAACACCAAGTATCTTAAGTATATGAAATATTGTTTGTTTGATAAGGGTTTCACATGGGTCAAATTTCATGCTTGTCCAGAAGATGAGAATGTAGTGCTCATCCCTCTAATTTTAGGTTGAGACCATTTTTTTTTTGAATTAAATCGTACGCAACACCCAGAAATAGTTCTTCATACATATTTAAGATTAATTAACTTCTAGACCGGGATCCAGAAATATTTTTCGGGTAACACAAACGTAATAAAAAATTCCTCCAATAGCACCTAATTTGTCAAATGTTTTTCAACACCAATTATCTTAAGTATATGAAATATTGTTTGTTTGATAAGGGTTTCACATGGTTCAAATTTCGTGCTTGTCCAAAAGATGAGCATGTAGTGTAACACCCCATTTTCGTAAACGTTTTCTCGCTGTATTTTGATCAGAGTTGAGCGTCGGAAATTTTTTTCGATTTAAAATGGAAACAGAGTCACTGAATAACATTCATAATAATATGTCTGGTAGTCATAAGTAGTACATTCATCCAAAGTTTAAACAAAATAAACAACAATTTTATTTTCTTCATCGCCTCCCTACGTAGGCTCCTTACCCTTCACCTTGTCCCGAACACCTCAAGATCCCGAAGCTATATTAACGGTCGAGATCCAATGCCCATTGGATCTCGGGTATGTTAACCTCATGCTTATGTAAACGGTATATGCATGGCGAGATATTCACAACATTTCACAAGTATAAAACACTATTCATCATATCGCAATAAAATTACATAGCCCCCCGCGCAGATGTATGTCATCCCAACCGCACACTCTCCGGTGCCACGATGTACGTCGTGTCCATAGCGCTAGGAAAACTCTAAACGGTGTTATCAAGACTATAACCCGTGTATTCATGATTTCAACATTTTCAACAAAGCGAGAATCTCGTATAGGAACACAAAGCAATCACATATAGCATACAACAAGCATAAGAGTTAAGGTTACAATACGCATCCGTACCTTCGTCGGCGGTATTTCGGTACTTTTACGGAAAACGGTAATTTTTGACAGCGGGTGAAACAGCGGTACACAGCGGTATGACAGCGACACAATTGTCACAGATATCCTATAGGAATAATATTTATCATCATTTAGTACAAAACAGGAATTTTAGGTACAAATTACCATTTTGCCCCTAGTTGGACTAATCGGGGAATTTTTGCCAGAGCTTCGCTATTTTGACTCTCTCTCCAGAATTTTGATATATCTCTTTTCCCAATATATTTTCAAAATAAATACCATATTTACCCCTAAACATGATATCTAGAATATCTGGGAAATTTAAAGATAAATCTAGCATTTCTACTATATCTACCGAAAGAACTTAAGACTATGGACCGAAGAACTTACCCAGGGCTCGGCTAGATTTTCTCCGGGCTCTTCCTTCTCTCTACTCTCTCTCTAGATGCGGTTTTGGGGTGGGAGAAAGTGAAGAGGAGGGCTTGCTATTTATAGAAGAATTTTGGTTACTATTCATGCCTTTTTCAGATCAGTTTTCAACCGTTGGGTCGCACTTCGACACGTGGCATCCATCTTGGCCCTTCCTTGCCTTGGCCGACCTCTTCATGATGTCATCTTGGAAAAGATGACATCATCCAGGTGATGTCATTGGTTGCTTTTTGAGCCGGTACCGATAAAGTTCCCAGTTCGGCCTTCTAATCGCTGAATCTTGGAGAATCTCAAAAATCCGGCAGCAACGCCCTGAAGTTCTATTCTTCCTCTTTAAAACTACTTGGGTTAACTAAATTTTTGATCCCATTAAGGGTATTCCGTTGGCTGCTGAACATTTTCGAACAGACGCCATCGGTTACGGAAATGACTTCTGATAGCACTAGCTTCTGGACAAAAATTTGCTGGTTCGTAATATGTCCTGACCTAGGAAACCTAATTCCTAGTATGTCACAACTATTTCATTTTCTATTGGGTCTTATTTATGCTATCTGCCCTATTTCTCATTTATCCTGTATCCTAAGTACCCTACGGTTTCTGAAATAACTTCGGAGATAGCTCACTCCGGGATAAAATTTCACTTGTCTATAACAAGTCCAGATGTTAGTGACTTAGTTCCTATATTTTGGTGTAGGATTTTATTTCTACCTGTTCTCAAATGTCCTGTTGGCTCTTTACCATATATATTATTATTTAATTATAAATATCTAGATATTATTTAAAATAACCTAAACCCTTTTCACACTATAGTATTAATTATTATATTTATTATTTAATATATAAATTTCGGCCCCCCCCGTAATTAATATTTAATTATTTGTTAATTAAATTACTCATAACTTAATCTAAATAATTAGCCAATAATTACCTAATTAGTTATTTACTAATTGTTGATAATTTTCTTAATTAGGATAAATTATTATCTCATAACTATTTTACTGACATTGGTACTTTATATCCCATGTAAAATATTAAAAATATTGGGGCCAAAAAGTGCTTTTATAATAATATTAACTTTTACCCTCACTATCTCTATGGAAATAATTTATTAAATTCCTATAATTAAGAACAATATTCTCTCTAATATTTAATATTTATTTCACTGTCCTTTAAGATTTATCATAATATTTTCGAGCCATTTTATGCCCTAAAAATACGTCTTTGGCTTTTTGGCACATTATTCCTTCTAATTTTGACAGGATTTTTCTCTGGGAAATAAACTAATTATGCTCAACATTTGAGACCATAAATTCACTTATCTTAAATAGATAACATTGACTTAAAAGAAATATTTAAGAAATATTATAAATATCCGGGAATTACATGTAGTGCTCATCCCTCTAATTTTAGGTTGAGACAATTTTTATTTTTTGAATTAAATAGTACGCAACACCCATAAATAGTTCTTTATACATATTTGAGATTAATTAACTTCTAGTCCAGCATCCAGAAATATTTTTTGTGTAACACCAACGTAATAAAATATTTCTCCAATAGCACCTAATTTCTCAAATGTTTTTCAACACCAAGTATCTTAAGTATCTGAAATATTGTTTGTTTGATATGGGTTTCACTTGGTTCAAATTTCATGCTTGTCCAAAAGATGAGCATGTAGTACTCATCCCTCTTTTTCTAGGTTGAGACCATTTTTATTTTTTGAATTAAATTGTATGCTACACCTAGAAAAAGTTCTTTATACATATTTGAGATTAAATAGCTTCTAGACCGGCATCCATAAATATTTTTCTTGTAACACCAACATAATAAAATATTTCTCAAATAGAACCTAATTTCTCAAATGTTATTCAACACCAAGTATCTTAAGTATCTGAAATATTGTTTGTTTGATAAGGGTTTCACTTGGTTCAAATCTCATGCTCGTCCAAAAGATGAGCATGTAGTGCTCATCCTACTAATTTTAGGTTGAGACCGATTTTATTTATTTTTGAATTAAATTGTATGCTACACCGAGAAATAGTTCTTTATACATATTTGAGATTTATTAACTTCTAGTCCGACATTTAGAAATATTTTTCTTGTAACACCAACGTAATAAAATATTTCTCCAAGAGCACCTTTTCTGAAATGTTTTTTCAACACCAAGTATCTTAAGTATCTGAAATATTGTTGTTCTGATACGGGTTTCACTTGGTTCACTTTTCATGCACTTCGAAGAGATGAGCATGTAGTGCTCATCCATTTAATTTTAGGGTGAGACCATTTCTTAATGAATTTTTATTTATGTGAATTAAAGTGTACGTTACACCCAGAAATATGTTTTATACAAATCTAAAATAAATTAAGCTCTTGTCCTACACTCATAATTTTTTTTTTGTAACACCAATATCCTAAAATATTTCTCCAAGACCACCTAATATATGAAATATTTTTTCAACACCAAGTATCTTAAGTATCTGAAATATTGTTTGTTTGATATAGGTTTCACTTGGTTCAAAGTTCATGTTTGTCCAAAAGATGAGCATGTAGTCCTCATCCCTCTTTTTCTAGGTTGAGACTATTTTTATTTTTTTGAATTAAATCGTATGGAACACCCAGAAATAGTTCTTCATACATATTTGAGATTAATTAACTTCTAGACCGGGATCCAGAAATATTTTTCGGGTAACACAAACATAATAAAATATTTCTCCAATAGCACCTAATTTGTCAAATGTTTTTCATCACCAATTATCTTAAGTATCTGAAATATTGTTTGTTTGATAAGGGTTTCACAAGGTTCAAATTTCGTGCTTGTCAGAAAGATGAGCATGTAGTGCTCATCCCTCTAATTTTAGGTTGAGACCATTTTTATTTTTTGCATTAAATTGTATGCTACACCCAGATATAGTTCTTTAGACATATTTGAGATTAATTAACTTCTACACCGGCATCCAGAAATATTTTTCGTGTAACACCAACGTAATAAAATATTTCTCCAATAGCACCTAATTTCTCAAATGTTTTTCGACAACAATTATCTTAAGTATCTGAAATATTGTTTGTTTAATAAGGGTTTCACTTGGTTCAAATTTCATGCTTGTCCAAAAGATGAGAATGTAGTGCTCATCCCTCTAATTTTAGGTTGAGACCATTTTTATTTTTTTGAATAAAATTGTAGGCAACACCCAGAAATAGTTCTTTATACATATTTGAGATTAATTAACTTCTAGACCGGCATCAAGAAATATTTTTCTTGTAACACCAACGTAATAAAATTATTCTCAAATAGCACCTAATTTCTCAAATGTTTTTCAACACCAAGTATCTTAAGTATCTGAAATATTGTTTGTTTGATATGGGTTTCACTTGGCTCAAATTTCAAGCTTGTCCAAAAGATGAGCATGTAGTACTCATCCCTCTTTTTCTAGTCAGGACCATTTTTATTGTTTGAATTAAATTGTATGCTACACCCAGAAAAAGTTCTTTATACATATTTGAGATTAATTAACTTCTAGACCGACATCCAGAAATATTTTTCGTGTAACACCAACGGTATAAAATATTTCTCCAATAGCACCAAATTTCTCAAATATTTTTCAACACCAAGTATCTTAAGTATCTGAAATATTGTTTGTTTGATATGGGTTTCACTTGGTTCAAATGTCATGCTTGTCCAAAAGATGAGCATGTAGTGCTCATCCCACTAATTTTAGGTTGAGACCATTTTTAATTTTTTTGAATTAAATTGTATGCTACACCGAGAAATAGTTCTTTATACATATTTGAGATTAATTAACTTCTAGTCCGGCATTCAGAAATATTTTTCTTGTAACACCAACGTAATAAAATATTTCGACAATAGAACCTAATTTCTCAAATGTTTTTCAACACCAAGTATCTTAAGTATCTGAAATATTGTTTGTTTGATAAGGATTTTACGTGGTTCAAATCTCATGATCGTCCAAAAGATGAGCATGTAGTGCTCATCCCACTAATTTTAGGTTGAGACCGTTTTTATTTTTTTTTTGAATTAAATTGTATGCTACATCGAGAAATAGTTCTTTTTACATATTTGAGATTAATTAACTTCTAGTCCGGCATTCAGAAATATTTTTCTTGTAACACCAAGGTAATAAAATATTTCTCCAATAGCACCTAATTTCTCAAATGTTTTTTCAACACCAAGTATCTTAAGTATCTGAAATATTGTTGTTTTGATACGGGTTTCACTTGGTTCACTTTTCATGCTCTTCGAAGAGATGAGCATGTAGTGCTCATCCAATTAATTTTAGGGTTAGACCATTTCTAAATGAATTTTTATTTATGTGAATTAAAGTGTAGGCTACACCCAGAAATATGTTTATATAAATCCCAAATTAATTAAGCTCTTGTCCAACACTCATAATTTTTTTTTGTAAAACCAATATCCTAAAATATTTTTCCAAGACCACCTAATATATGAAATATTTTTTCAACACCAAGTATCTTAAGTATCTGAAATATCATTTGTTTGATATGGGTTTCACATGGTTATAATTTCATGCTTGTCCAAAAGATGAGCATGTAGTGCTCATCCCTCTAATTTTAGATTGAGACCATTTTTATTTTTTGAATTAAATCGTATGCAACACCCAGAAATAGTTCTTCATACATATTTGAGATTAATTAACTTATAGATAGGGATCCGAAATATTTTTCGTGTAACCCAAACGTAAAAAAATTATTTCTCCAATAGCACCTAATTTCTCAAATGTTTTTCAACACCAATTATCATTTGTATCTGAAATATTGTTTGTTTGATAAGGGTTTCACATGGTTCAAATTTCGTGCTTGTCCAAAAGATGAGCATGTAGTGCTCATCCCTCTAATTTTAGGTTGAGACCATTTTTATTTTTGAATTAAATCGTACGCAACACCATGAAATAGTTCTTTATACATATTTGAGATTAATTAACTTCTAAACCAGCATCCAGAAATATTTTTGGTGTAACACCAACGTAATAAAATATTTCTCCATTAGCACCGAATTTCTCAAATGTTTTTCAACAACAATTATCTTAAGTATCTGAAATATTGTATGTTCGATAAGGGTTTCACTTGGTTCAAATTTCATGCTTGTCCAAAAGATGGGCATGTAGTGCTCATCCCTCTAATTTTAGGTTGAGACCATTTTTTTTTTTTGAATTAATTTGTATGCAACACCCGAAATAGTTCTTTATACATATTTTAGATTAATTAACTTCTAGACCTAAGCATCCGAAATATTTTTCTTGTAACACCAACGTAATAAAATATTTCTCAAATAGCACCTAATTTCTGAAATATTTTTAACACCAAGTATCTTAAGTATCTGAAATATTGTTGTTTTGATACGGGTTGCACTTGGTTCACTTTTCATGCTTGTCGAAGAGATGAGCATGTAGTGCTCATCCATTTAATTTTAGGGTGAGACAATTCTTAATGAATTTTTATTTATATGAAATAAAGAGTATGCTCCACCCAGAAATTTGTTTTATACATATCTCAAATTAATTAAGCTCTTGTCCTACACTCACAATTTTGTTTTGTAACACCAACATAATAAAATATTTCTCCAATAGCAACTAATTTCTGAAATGTTTTTCAACACCAAGTATCTTAAGTATCTGAAATATCATTTGTTTGATAAGGGTTTCACATGGTTCAAATTTCGTTCTTGTCCAAAAGATGAGCATGTAGTGCTCATCCCTCTAATTTTAGGTTGAGACCATTTTTATTTTTTTGAATTAAATCGTACGCATCACTCAGAAATAGTTCTTCAAACAAATTTGAGATTAATTAACTTATAGACCGGTATCCAGAAATATTTTTCATGTAACCCAAACGTAAAATAATATTTCTCCAATAGCACCTAATTTGTCAAATGTTTTTCAACACCAATTATCATAAGTATCTGAAATATGGTTTGTTTGATAAGGGTTTCACATGGTTCAAATTTCGTGCTTGTCAAAAAGATGAGCATGTAGTGCTCATCCCTCTAATTTTAGGTTGAGACCATTTTTATTTTTTTAATTAAATCGTACGCAACACCATGAAATAGTTCTTTATACAGATTTTAGATTAATTAACTTCTAGACCAGCATCCAGAAATATTTTTGGTGTAACACCAATGTAATAAAATATTTCTCCATTAGCACCGAATTTCTCAAATGTTTTTCAACAACAATTATCTTAAGTATCTGAAATATTGTTTGTTCGATAAGGGTTTCACTTGGTTCAAATTTCATGCTTGTCCAAAACATGGGCATGTAGTGCTCATCCCTCTAATTTTAGGTTGAGACCATTTTTTTTTGAATTAATTTCTATGCAACACCCAGAAATAGTTCTTTATACATATTTGAGATTAATTAACTTCTAGACCTAGGCATCCGAAATATTTTTCTTGTATCACCAACGTAATAAAATATTTCTCAAATAGCACCTAATTTAAAATATTTTTCAACACCAAGTATCTTAAGTATCGAAATATTGTTGTTTTGATACGGGTTTCACTTGGTTCACTTTTCATGCTTGTGGAAGAGATGAGCATGTAGTTCTCATCCATTTAATTTTAGGGTGAGACAATTCTTAATGAATTTTTATTTATATGAATTAAAGAGTATGCTCCACCCAGAAATTTGTTTTATACATATCTCAAATTAATTAAGCTCTTGTCCTACGCTCAATATTTTGTTTTGTAACACCAACATAATAAAATATTTCTCCAATATCACCTAATTTCTGAAATGTTTTTCAACACCAAGTATCTTAAGTATCTGAAATATCATTTGTTTGATAAGGGTTTCACATGGTTCAAATTTCGTGCTTGTCCAAAAGATGAGCATGTAGTGCTCGTCCCTCTAATTTTAGGTTGAGACCATTTTTATTTTTTGAATTAAATCGTACGCAACACCCAAAAATAGTTCTTTATACATATTTGAGATTAATTAACTTTTAGACCTGCATCCAGAAATTTTTTTGGTGTGACACCCACGTAATAAAATATTTCTCCATTAGCACCTAATTTCTCAAATGTTTTTCAACAACAATTATCTTAAGTATCTGAACTATTGTTTGTTCGATAAGGGTTTTAGTTGGTTCAGATTTCATGATTGTCCAAAAGATGGGCATGTAGTGCTCATCCAGTTAATTTTAGGTTGAGATCATTTTTTATTTTTTTGAATTAATTTGTATGCAACACCCAGAAATAGTTCTTTATACATATTTGAGATTGATTAACTTCTAGACCGGCATCCAGAAATATTTTTCTTGTAACACCAACATAATAAAATATTTCTCAAATAGCACCTAATTTCTGAAATGTTTTTCAACAACAAGTATCTTAAGTATCTAAAATATTGTTGTTTTGATACGGGTTTCACTTGGTTCACTTTTCATGCTTGTCGAAGAGATGAGCATGTAGTGCTCATCCATGTAATTTTAGGGTGAGACCATATCTTAATGAATTTTTATTTATGTGAATTAAAGAGTATGCTCCACTTTAAAATATGTTTTATACATATCTCAAATTAATTAAGCTGTTGTCCTACACTCATAATTTTGTATTGTAACACCAATAACCTAAAATATTTCTCCATTACAACCTAATTTATGAAATATTTATTCAACACCAAGAATATTAAGTATCTGAAATATCATATGTTTGATAAGGGTTTCACATGGTTCAAATTTCGTGCTTGTCCAAACGATGAGCATGTAGTGCTCATCCCTCTAATTTTAGGTTGAGACCATTTTTATTTTTTTGAATTAAATCGTACGCAACACCGAGAAATAGTTATTCAAACATATTTGAGATTAATTAACTTATAGACCGGGATCTAGAAATATTTTTCGTGTAACCCAAACGTAAAAAAATATTTCTCCAATGGCACCTAATTTGTCAAATGTTTTTCAACACCAATTATCATAAGTATCTGAAGCATTATTTGTTTGATAAGGGTTTCAAAGTGTTCATATTTCGTGCTTGTCCAAAAGATGAGCATGTAGTGCTCATCCCTCTAATTTTAGGTTGTGACCATTTTTATTTTTTGAATTAAATCGTACGTAACACCATGAAATAGTTCTTTATACATATTTGAGATTAATTAACTTCTAGACCAGCGTCCAGAAATATTTTTGGTGTAACACCAACGTAATAAAATATTTCTCCATTAGCACCGAATTTCTCAAATGTTTTTCAACAACAATTATCTTAAGTATCTGAAATATTGTATGTTCGATAAGGGTTTCACTTGGTTAAAATTTCATGCTTGTCCAAAAGATGGGCAGGTAGTGCTCATCCAGTTAATTTTAGGTTGAGACCATTTTTTTTGAATTAATTTGTATGCAACACCCAGAAATAGTTCTTTATACATATTTGAGATTAATTAACTTCTAGACCGGCATCCAGAAATATTTTTCTTGTAACAACAACGTAATAAAATATATCTCAAATAGCACCTAATTTATGAAATATTTTTAAACACCAAGTATCTTAAGTATCTGAAATATTGTTGTTTTGATACGGGTTGCACTTGGGTCACTTTTCATGCTTGTCGAAGAGATGACCATGTAGTACTCATCCATTTAATTTTAGGGTGAGACAATTCTTAATGAATTTTTAATTATATGATTTAAAGAGTATGCTCCACCCAGAAATTTGTTTTATACATATCTCAAATTAATTAAGCTCTTGTCCTACACTCACAATTTTGTTTTGTAACACCAATATAATAAAATATTTCTCCAATAGCACCTAATTTCTGAAATGTTTTTCAACACCAAGTATCTTAAGTATCGAAATATCATTTGTTTGATAAGGGTTTCACATGGTTCAAATTTCGTGCTTGTCCAAAAGATGAGCATATAGTGATCATCCCTCGAATTTTAGGTTGAGACCATTTTTATTTTTTTTGAGTTAAATCGTACGCAACACCCATAAATAGTTCTTCATACATATTTGAGATTAATTAACTTATAGACCGGGATCCAGAAATATTTTTCGTGTAACCCAAACGTAAAAAAATATTTCTCCAATAGCACCTAATTTATCAAATGTTTTTCAACACCAATTATCATTTGTATCTGAAATATTGTTTGTTTGATAACGGTTTCACATGGTTCAAATTTCGTGCTTGTCCTAAATATGAGCATGTAGTGCTCCTCCCTCTAAATTTAGGTTGAGACCATTTTTATTTTTTGAATTAAATCGTAAGCAACACCATGAAATAGTTCTTCATACATATTTGAGATTAATTAACTTCTAGACCAGCATCCAGAAATATTTTTGGTGTAACACCAACGTAATAAAATATTTCTCCATTAGCACCGAATTTATCAAATGTTTTTCAACAACAATTATCTTAAGTATCTGAAATATTGTTTGTTCGATAAGGGTTTCACTTGGTTCAAATTTCATGCTTGTCCAAAAGATGGGCATGTAGTGCTCATCCCTATAATTTTAGGTTGAAACCAATTTTTTTTGAATTAATTTGAATGCAACACCCAGAAAATATTTGAGATTAATTAACTTCTAGACCGGCATCCAGAAATATTTTTCTTGTAACACCAACGTAATAAAATATTTCTCAAATAGCACCTAATTTCGAAATATTTTTCAACACCAAGTATCATAAGTATCTGAAATATTGTGTTTTTGATACGGGTTTCACTTGGTTCACTTTTCATTCTTGTGGAAGAGATGAGCATGTTGTGCTCATCCATTTAATTTTAGGGTGAGACAATTCTTAATGAATTTTTATTTATATGAATTAAAGAGTATGCTCCACCCAAAAATTTGTTTTATACATATCTCAAATTAATTAAGCTCTTGTCCTACACCCACAATTTTGTTTTGTAACACCAACATAATAAAATATTTCTCCAATAGCACCTAATTTCTGAAATGTTTTTCAACACAAAGTATCTTAAGTATATGAAATATCATTTGTTTGATAAGGGTTTCACATGGTTCAAATTTCAAGCTTGTCCAAAAGATGAGCATGTAGTGCTCATCCCTCTAATTTTAGGTTGAGACCATTTTTATTTTTTGAATTAAATCGTACGCAACACCCCGAAATAGTTTTTTATACATATTTGAGATTAATTAACTTCTAGACCAAAGATCCGAAATATTTTTGGTGTAACACCAACGTAATAAAATATTTCTCCATTAGCACCTAATTTCTCAAATGTTTTTCAACAACAATTATCTTGAGTATCTGAACTATTGTTTGTTCGATAAGAGTTTTACTTGGTTAAAATTTCATGCTTGTCCAAAAAATGGGCATGTAGTGCTCATCCCTCTAATTTTAGGTTGAGACCAATGTTTTTTAATTAATTTGTATGCAACACCCAGAAATAGTTCTTTATACATATTTGAGATTGATTAACTTCTAGATCGGCATCCAGAAATATTTTTCTTGTAACACCAACGTAATAAAATATTTCTCAAATAGCACCTAATTTCTGAAATGTTTTTCAACTCCAAGTATCTTATGTATCTGAAATATTGTTGTTTTGATACGGGTTTCACTTGGTTCACTTTTCATGCTTGTCGAAGAGATGAGCATGTAATGCTCATCCATTTAATTTTAGGGTGAGACAATTCTTAATGAATTTTTATTTATTTGAATTATAGTGAATGCTCCACCCAGAAATTTGTTTTATACATATCTCAAATTAATTAAGCTCTTGTCCTACACTCACAATTTTGTTTTGTAACACCAACATAATAAAATATTTCTCCAATAGCACCTAATTTCTGAAATGTTTTTCAACACCAATTATCTTAAGTTTATGAAATATTGTTTGTTTGATAAGGGTTTCACTTGGTTCAAATTTCATGCTTGTCCAAAAGATGGGCATGTAGTGCTCATCCCTCTAATTTTAGGTTGAGAGCATTGTTTTTTAATTAATTTGTATGCAACACCCAGAAATAGTTCTTTATACATATTTGAGATTAATTAACTTCTAGACCGGGATCCAGAAATATTTTTCGTGTAACACAAACGTAATAAAATATTCCTCAAATAGCACCTAATTTCTGAAATATTTTTCAACACCAAGTGTCTTAAGTATCTGAAATATTGTTTTTTTGATACGGGTTTCACTTGGTTCACTTTTTATGCTCTTCGAAGAGATGAGCATGTACTGCTCATCCATTTAATTTTAGGGTGAGACCATTTCTTAATGAATTTTTATTTATGTGAATTAAAAGTATGCTCCACCCGAGAAATATGTTTTATACATATCTCAAATTAATTAAGCTGTTGTCCTACACTCATAATTTTGTTTTGTAACACCAATAACCTAAAATATTTCTCCATTAAAACCTAATTTATGAAATACTTATTCAACACATAGAATCTTAAGTATCTGAAATATCATATGTTTGATAAGGGTTTCACATGGTTCAAATTTCGTGCTTGTCCAAAAGATGAGCATGTAGTGCTTATCCCTCTAATTTGAGGTTGAGACCATTTTTTTTTTTTTGAATTAAATCGTACGCAACACCCGAAATAGTTCTTCATACATATTTGAGATTAATTAACTTATAGACCGGGATCCAGAAATATTTTTCATGTAACCCAAACGTAAAAAATATTTCTCCAATAGCACCTAATTTGTCAAATGTTTTACAACACCAATTATCATAAGTATTTGAAATATTGTGTGTTTGATAAGGGTTTCACATGGTTCAAATTTCGTGCTTGTCCAAAAGATGAGCATGTAGTGCTCATCCCTCTAAATTTAGGTTGACACCATTTTTATTTTTTGAATTAAATCGTACGCAACACCATGAAATAGTTCTTGATACATATTTGAGATTAATTAACTTCTAGACCAGCATCCAGAAATATTTTTGGTGTAACACCAACGTAATAAAATATTTCTCCACTAGCACCGAATTTCTCAAATGTTTTTCAACAACAATTATCTTAAGTATCTGAAATATTGTTTGTTCGATAAGGGTTTTACTCGGTTCAAATTTCATGCTTGTCCAAAAGATGGGCATGTAGTGCTCATCCCTCTAACTTTAGGTTGAGACCATTTTTTGTTTTTGAATTAATTTGTATGCAACTCCCAGAAATAGTTCTATTTACATATTTTAGATTAATTAACTTCTAGACCGGCATCCAGAAATATTTTTCTTGTAACACCAACGTAATAATATATTTCTCAAATAACACCTAATTTCTGAAATGTTTTTCAACACCAAGTATCTTAAGTATCTGAAATATTGTTTTTTTGATACGGGTTTCACTTGGTTCACTTTTCATGCTTTTCGAAGAGATGAGCATGTAGTACTCATCCATTTAATTTTAGGGTGAGACCATATCTTAATGAATTTTTATTTATGTGAATTAAAGAGTATGCTCCACCAAGAAATATGTTTTATACATATCTCAAATTAATTAATGTTGTCCTACACTCATAATTTTTTTTGTAACACCAATAACCTAAAATATTTCTCCATTACAACCTAATTTATGAAATTTTTATTCAACACATAGAATCTTAAGTATGAAATATCATATGTTTGATAAGTGTTTCACAACGTTCAAATTTCGTGCTTGTCCAAAAGATGAGCATGTAGTGCTCAACCCTCTAATTTTAGGTTGAGAAAATTTTTATTTTTTTGAATTAAATCGTACGCAACACCCAGAAATAGTTCTTCATACATATTTGAGATTAATTAACTTATAGACCGGTATCCAGAAATATTTTTCGTGTAACCCAAACGTAAAAAAATAGTTCTCCAATAGCACCTAATTTGTCAAATGTTTTTCAACACCAATTATCATAAGTAACTGAAATATTGTTTGTTTGATAAGGGTTTCACATGGTTCAAATTTCTTTCTTGTCCAAAAGATGAGCATGTAGTGCTCATCCCTCTAATTTTAGGTTGAGACCATTTTTATTTTTTTGAATTAAATCGTACGCAACACCCATAAATAGTTCTTTATACATATTTGAGATTAATTAACTTCTAGACCCGCATCCAGAAATTTTTTTGGTGTAACACCAACGTAATAAAATATTTCTCCATTAGCACCTAATTTCTCAAATGTTTTTCAACAACAATTATCTTGAGTATCTGAACTATTGTTTGTTCGATAAGAGTTTTACTTGGTTAAAATTTCATGCTTGTCCAAAAGATGGGCATGTAGTGCTCATCCCTCTAATTTTAGGTTGAAACCATTTTTTTTAATTAATTTGTATGCAACACCCAGAAATAGTTCTTTATACATATTTGAGATTAATTAACTTCTAGACCGGCATCTAGAAATATTTTTCTTGTAACACCAACGTAATAAAATATTTCTCAAATAGCACCTAATTTCTGAAATATTTTTCAACACCAAGTATCTTAAGTATCTGAAATATTGTTGTTTTGATACGGGTTTCACTTGGTTCACTTTTCATGCTTGTCGAAGAGATGAGCATGTAGTGCTAATCCATTTAATTTTAGGGTGAGACAATTCTTGATGATTTTTTTTTTATTTGAATTAAAGAGTATGCTCCACCCAGAAATTTGTTTTATACATATCTCAACTTAATTAAGCTCTTGTCCTACACTCACAATTTTGTTTTGTAACACCAACGTAATAAAATATTTCTCCAATAGCACCTAATTTCTGAAATGATTTTCAACACCAAGTATCTTAAGTATCTGAAATATCATTTGTTTGATAAGGGTTTCACATGGTTCAAATTTCGTGCTTGTCCAAAAGATGAGCATGTAGTGCTCGTCCCTCTAATTTTAGGTTGAGACCATTTTTATTTTTTGAATTAAATCGTACGCAACACCCGAAATAGTTCTTGATACATATTTGAGATTAATTAACTTCTAGACCAAAGATCCGAAATATTTTTGGTGTAACACCAACGTAATAAAATATTTCTCCATTAGCACCTAATTTCTCAAATGTTTTTCAACAACAATTATCTTAAGTATCTGAACTATTTTTTGTTCGATAAGGGTTTTACTTGGTTCAAATTTCATGCTTGTCCAAAAGATGGGCATGTAGTGCTCATCCAGTTAATTTTAGGTTGAGACCATGTAGTTTTTTTTTTTTTTTTTTTTTTTTGAATTAATTTTTATGCAACACCCGAGAAATAGTTCTTTATACATATTTGAGATTGATTAACTTCTGGACCGGCATCCATAAATATTTTTCTTGTAACACCAACGTAATAAAATATTTCTCAAATAACACCAAATTTCTGAAATGTTTTTCAACACCAAGTATCTTAAGTATCTGAAATATTGTTGTTTTGATACGGGTTTCTCTTGGTTCACTTTTCATGCTCTTCGAAGAGATGACCATGTAGTGCTCATCCATTTACTTTTAGGGTTAGACCATTTCTTAACGAATTTTTATTTATGTGAATTAAATTGTATGCTTCACCCAGAAATATGTTTTATACATATCTCAAATTAATTAAGCTCTTGTCCTACATTCAATTTTTTTTTGTAACACCAATAACCTAAAATATTTCTCCATCACAACCTAATTTATGAAATATTTTTTCAACATCAAGTATCTTAAGTATCTGAAATATTGTTTGTTTGATATGGGTTTCACTTGGTTCAAATTTGATAATTGCCCAAAAGATGAGCATGTAGTGATCGTCCCTCTAATTTTAGGTTGAAACTATTTTTTTTATTAAATCGTACGCAACACCTCGAAATAGATCCTTATACATATTTGAGATTAATTAACTCTTAGACCGGGATCCAAAGACATTTTTGTGTAACACCAACGTAATAAAATATTTCTCCAATAGCTCCTAATTTGTCAAATGGTTTTCAACACCAATTATCTTAAGTATTTGAAATATTGTTTGTTTGATAAGGGTTTCACATGGTTCAAATTTCGTGCTTGTCCAAAAGATGAGCATGTAGTGCTCGTCCCTCTAATTTTAGGTTGAGACCATTTTTATTTTTTTGAATTAAATTGTACGCATCACTCAGAAATAGTTCTTCATACATATTTGAGATTAATTAACTTATAGACCGGTATCAAGAAATATTTTTCATGTAACCCAAACGTAAAAAAATATTTCTCCAATAGAACCTAATTTGTCAAATGTTTTTCAACACCAATTATCATAAGTATCTGAAATATTGTTTGTTTGATAAGGGTTTCACATGGTTCAAATTTCGTGATTGTCCAAAAGATGAGCATGTAGTGCTCGTCCCTCTAATTTTAGGTTGAGACCATTTTTATTTTTTGAATTAAATCGTACGCAACACCCGAAATAGTTATTCATACATATTTAAGATTAATTAACTTATAGATAGGGATCCGAAATATTTTTCGTGTAACCCAAACGTAAAAAAATATTTCTCCAATGGCACCTAATTTTTCAAATGTTTTTCAACACCAATTATCATAAGTATACGAAGCATTATTTGTTTGATAAGGGTTTCACATGGTTCAAATTTCGTGCTTGTCCAAAAGATGAGCATGTAGTGCTCATCCCTCTAATTTTAAGTTGAGACCATTTTTATTATTTGAATTAAATCGTACGCAACACCCAGAAATAGTTCTTGATACATATTTGAGATTATTTAACTTCTAGACCAAAGATCCGAAATATTTTTGGTGTAACACCAACGTAATAAAATATTTCTCCATTAGCACCGAATTTCTCAAATGTTTTTCAACAACAATTATCTTAAGTATACGAGATATTGTTTGTTTGATAAGGGTTTCACTTGGTTCAAATTTCATGCTTGTCAAAAGATGGGCATGTAGTGCTCATCCCTCTAATTTTAGGTTGAGACCATTTTATTTGAATTAATTTTTTAGGTTGAGACCATTTTTATTTGAATTAATTTGTATGCACACCCGAAATAGTTCTTTATACATATTTGAGATTAATTAACTTCTAGACCATTTTTAAGCATCCGAAATATTTTTCTTGTAACACCAACGTAATAAAATATTTCTCAAATAGCACCTAATTTCTGAAATATTTTTCAGCACCAAGTATCTTAAGTATCTGAAATATTGTTGTTTTGATACGGGTTTCACTTGGTTCACTTTTCATGCTTGTCGAAGAGATGAGCAAGTAGTGCTAATCCATCTAATTTTAGGGTGAGACAATTCTTAATGAATTTTTATTTATTTGAATAAAAGAGTATGCTCCACCCAGAAATTTGTTTTATACATATCTCAAATTAATTAAGCTCTTGTCCTACACTCACAATTTTGTTTTGTAACACCAACATAATAAAATATTTCTCCAATAGCACCTAATTTCTGAAATGATTTTCAACACCAAGTATCTTAAGTATCTGAAATATCATTTGTTTGATAAGGGTTTCACATGGTTCAAATTTCGTGCTTGTCCAAAAGATGAGCATGTAGTGCTCGTCCCTCTAATTTTAGGTTGAGACCATTTTTATTTTTTGAATTAAATCGTACGCAACACCCAGAAATAGTTCTTGATACATATTTGAGATTAATTAACTTCTAGACCAAAGATCCGAAATATTTTTGGTGTAACACCAACGTAATAAAATATTTCTCCATTAGCACCTAATTTCTCAAATGTTTTTCAACAACAATTATCTTAAGTATCTGAACTATTTTTTGTTCGATAAGGGTTTTACTTGGTTCAAATTTCATGCTTGTCCAAAAGATGGGCATGTAGTGCTCATCCAGTTAATTTTAGGTTGAGACCTTTTTTTTTTTTTTTTTTGAATTAATTTGTATGCAACACCCAGAAATAGTTCTTTATACATATTTGAGATTGATTAACTTCTGGACCGGCATCCATAAATATTTTTCTTGTAACACCAACGTAATAAAATATTTCTCAAATAACACCAAATTTCTGAAATGTTTTTCAACACCAAGTATCTTAAGTATCGAAATATTGTTGTTTTGATACGGGTTTCTCTTGGTTCACTTTTCATGCTCTTCGAAGAGATGACCATGTAGTGCTCATCCATTTACTTTTAGGGTTAGACCATTTCTTAACGAATTTTTATTTATGTGAATTAAATTGTATGCTTCACCCAGAAATATGTTTTATACATATCTCAAATTAATTAAGCTCTTGTCCTACATTCAATTTTTTTTTGTAACACCAATAACCTAAAATATTTCTCCATCACAACCTAATTTATGAAATATTTTTTCAACATCAAGTATCTTAAGTATCTGAAATATTGTTTGTTTGATATGGGTTTCACTTGGTTCAAATTTGATAATTGCCCAAAAGATGAGCATGTAGTGATCGTCCCTCTAATTTTAGGTTGAAACTATTTTTTTATTAAATCGTACGCAACACCTCGAAATAGATCCTTATACATATTTGAGATTAATTAACTCTTAGACCTAGGGATCCAAAGACATTTTTGTGTAACACCAACGTAATAAAATATTTCTCCAATAGCTCCTAATTTGTCAAATGGTTTTCAACACCAATTATCTTAAGTATTTGAAATATTGTTTGTTTGATAAGGGTTTCACATGGTTCAAATTTCGTGCTTGTCCAAAAGATGAGCATGTAGTGCTCGTCCCTCTAATTTTAGGTTGAGACCATTTTTATTTTTTTGAATTAAATTGTACGCATCACTCTTAAGTATTTGAAATAGTTCTTCATACATATTTGAGATTAATTAACTTATAGACCATTTTTATTTTTTGGTATCAAGAAATATTTTTCATGTAACCCAAACGTAAAAAAATATTTCTCCAATAGAACCTAATTTGTCAAATGTTTTTCAACACCAATTATCATAAGTATCTGAAATATTGTTTGTTTGATAAGGGTTTCACATGGTTCAAATTTCGTGATTGTCCAAAAGATGAGCATGTAGTGCTCGTCCCTCTAATTTTAGGTTGAGACCATTTTTATTTTTTTGAATTAAATCGTACGCAACACCCAGAAATAGTTATTCATACATATTTAAGATTAATTAACTTATAGACCGGGATCCAGAAATATTTTTCGTGTAACCCAAACGTAAAAAAATATTTCTCCAATGGCACCTAATTTTTCAAATGTTTTTCAACACCAATTATCATAAGTATCTGAAGCATTATTTGTTTGATAAGGGTTTCACATGGTTCAAATTTCGTGCTTGTCCAAAAGATGAGCATGTAGTGCTCATCCCTCTAATTTTAAGTTGAGACCATTTTTATTATTTGAATTAAATCGTACGCAACACCCAGAAATAGTTCTTGATACATATTTGAGATTATTTAACTTCTAGACCAGCATCCAGAAATATTTTTGGTGTAACACCAACGTAATAAAATATTTCTCCATTAGCACCGAATTTCTCAAATGTTTTTCAACAACAATTATCTTAAGTATCTGAGATATTGTTTGTTTGATAAGGGTTTCACTTGGTTCAAATTTCATGCTTGTCCAAAAGATGGGCATGTAGTGCTCATCCCTCTAATTTTAGGTTGAGACCATTTTTATTTGAATTAATTTGTATGCAACACCCAGAAATAGTTCTTTATACATATTTGAGATTAATTAACTTCTAGACCGGCATCCAGAAATATTTTTCTTGTAACACCAACGTAATAAAATATTTCACAAATAGCACCTAATTTCTGAAATATTTTTCAGCACCAAGTATCTTAAGTATCTGAAATATTGTTGTTTTGATACGGGTTTCACTTGGTTCACTTTTCATGTTTGTCGAAGAGATGAGCATGTAGTGCTAATCCATTTAATTTTAGGGTGAGACAATTCTTAATGAATTTTTATTTATTTGAATTAAAGAGTATGCTCCACCCTTTTAAATTTGTTTTATACATATCTCAAATTAATTAAGCTTTGTCCTACACTCACAATTTTGTTTTGTAACACCAACATAATAAAATATTTCTCCAATAGCACCTAATTTTGAAATGATTTTCAACACCAAGTATCTTAAGTATCCGAAATATCATTTGTTTGATAAGGGTTTCACATGGTTCAAATTTCGTGCTTGTCAAAAGATGAGCATGTAGTGCTCGTCCCTCTAATTTTAGGTTGAGACCATTTTTATTTTTTGAATTAAATCGTACGCAACACCCAGAAATAGTTCTTGATACATATTTGAGATTAATTAACTTCTAGACCAGCATCCAGAAATATTTTTGGTGTAACACCAACGTAATAAAATATTTCTCCATTAGCACCTAATTTCTCAAATGTTTTTCAACAACAATTATCTTAAGTATCTGAACTATTTTTTGTTCGATAAGGGTTTTACTTGGTTCAAATTTCATGCTTGTCCAAAAGATGGGCATGTAGTGCTCATCCAGTTAATTTTAGGTTGAGACATTTTTTTATTTTTTTGAATTAATTTGTATGCAACACCCAGAAATAGTTCTTTATACATATTTGAGATTGATTAACTTGTAGTCTGGCATCCAGAAATATTTTTCTTGTAACACCAACGTAATAAAATATTTCTCAAATAGCACCTAATTTCTGAAATGTTTTTCAACACCAAGTATCTTAAGTATCTGAAATATTGTTGTTTTGATACGGGTTTCACTTGGTTCACTTTTCATGCTTGTCGAAAAGATGAGCATGTAGTGCTCATCCATTTAATTTTAGGGTGAGACCATATCTTAATGAATTTTTATTTATGTGAATTAAAGAGTATGCTCCACCTTTGAAATATGTTTTATACATATCTCAAATTAATTAAAATTTGTTGTCCTACACTCATAATTTTGTTTTGTAACACCAATAACCTAAAATATTTCTCCATTACAACCTAATTTATGAAATACTTATTCAACACATAGAATCTTAAGTATCTGAAATATCATATGTTTGATAAGGGTTTCACATGGTTCAAATTTCGTGCTTGTCCAAAAGATGAGCATGTAGTGCTCATCCCTCTAATCTTAGGTTGAGACCATTTTTATTTTTTTGAATTAAATCGTACGCATCACTCAGAAATAGTTCTTCATACATATTTGAGATTAATTAACTTATAGACCGGTATCAAGAAATATTTTTCATGTAACCCAAACGTAAAAAAATATTTCTCCAATAGAACCGAATTTGTCAAATGTTTTTCAACACCAATTATCATAAGTATCTGAAATATTGTTTGTTTGATAAGGGTTTCACATGGTTCAAATTTCGTGCTTGTCCAAAAGATGAGCATGTAGTGCTCATCCCTCTAATTTTAGGTTGAGACCATTTTTATTATTTGAATTAAATCGTATGCTACACCCAGATATAGCTCTTTAGACATATTTGAGATTAATTAGCTTCTAGACCAGCATCCAGAAAAACTGTTGGTGTAACACCAACGTAATAAAATATTTCTCCATTAGCACCTAATTTCTCAAATGTTTTTCAACAACAATTATCTTAAGTTTATGAAATATTGTTTGTTTGATAAGGGTTTCACTTGGTTCAAATTTCATGCTTGTCCAAAAGATGGGCATGTAGTGCTCATCCCTCTAATTTTAGGTTGAGAGCATTGTTTTTTAATTAATTTGTATGCAACACCTTGAGAAATAGTTCTTTATACATATTTGAGATTAATTAACTTCTAGACCGGGATCCAGAAATATTTTTCGTGTAACACAAACGTAATAAAATATTCCTCAAATAGCACCTAATTTCTGAAATATTTTTCAACACCAAGTGTCTTAAGTATCTGAAATATTGTTTTTTTGATACGGGTTTCACTTGGTTCACTTTTTATGATCTTCGAAGAGATGAGCATGTACTGCTCATCCATTTAATTTTAGGGTGAGACCATTTCTTAATGAATTTTTATTTATGTGAATTAAAGAGTATGCTCCACCCAGAAATATGTTTTATACATATCTCAAATTAATTAAGCTGTTGTCCTACACTCATAATTTTGTTTTGTAACACCAATAACCTAAAATATTTCTCCATTACAACCTAATTTATGAAATACTTATTCAATACATAGAATCTTAAGTATCTGAAATATCATATGATTGATAAGGGTTTCACATGGTTCAAATTTCGTGCTTGTCCAAAAGATGAGCATGTAGTGCTCATCCCTCTAATTTTAAGTTGAGACCATTTTTATTATTTGAATTAAATCGTACCCAACACCCAGAAATAGTTCTTGATACATATTTGAGATTATTTAACTTCTAGACCAGCATCCAGAAATTTTTTTGGTGTAACACCAACGTAATAAAATATTTCTCCATTAGCACCGAATTTCTCAAATGTTTTTCAACAACAATTATCTTAAGTATCTGAGATATTGTTTGTTCGATAAGGGTTTTACTCGGTTCAAATTTCATGCTTGTCCAAAAGATGGGCAGGTAGTGCTCATCCCTCTAACTTTAGGTTGAGACCATTTTTATTTTTTCGAATTAAATCGTACGCAACACCCAGAAATAGTTATTCATAGATATTTAAGATTAATTAACTTATAGACCGGGATCCAGAAATATTTTTCGTGTAACCCAAACGTAAAAAAATATTTCTCCAATGCCACCTAATTTTTCAAATGTTTTTCAACACCAATTATCATAAGTATCTGAAGCATTATTTGTTTGATAAGGGTTTCACATGGTTCAAATTTCGTGCTTGTCCAAAAGATGAGCATGTAGTGCTCATCCCTCTAATTTTAAGTTGAGACCATTTTTATTATTTGAATTAAATCGTACGCAACACCCAGAAATAGTTCTTGATACATATTTGAGATTATTTAACTTCTAGACCAAAGATCCGAAATATTTTTGGTGTAACACCAACGTAATAAAATATTTCTCCATTAGCACCTAATTTCTCAAATGTTTTTCAACAACAATTATCTTAAGTATCTGAGATAATGTTTGTTTGATAAGGGTTTCACTTGGTTCAAATTTCATGCTTGTCCAAAAGATGGGCATGTAGTGCTCATCCCTCTAATTTTAGGTTGAGACAATTTTTATTTGAATTAATTTGTATGCAACACCCAGAAATAGTTCTTTATACATATTTGTGATTAATTAACTTCTAGACCTAAGCATCCGAAATATTTTTCTTGTAACACCAACGTAATAAAATATTTCTCAAATAGCACCTAATTTGAAATATTTTTCAACACCAAGTATCTTAAGTATCTGAAATATTGTTGTTTTGATACGGGTTTGACTTGGTTCACTTTTCATGCTTGTCGAAGAGATGAGCATGTAGTGCTAATCCATTTAATTTTAGGGTGAGACAATTCTTAATGAATTTTTATTTATTTGAATAAAAGAGTATGCTCCACCCAGAAATTTGTTTTATACATATCTCAAATTAATTAAGCTCTTGTCCTACACTCACAATTTTGTTTTGTAACACCAACATAATAAAATATTTCTCCAATAACACCTAATTTCTGAAATGATTTTCAACACCAAGTATCTTAAGTATCTGAAATATCATTTGTTTGATAAGGGTTTCACATGGTTCAAATTTCGTGCTTGTCCAAAAGATGAGCATGTAGTGCTCGTCCCTCTAATTTTAGGTTGAGACCATTTTTATTTTTTGAGTTAAATCGTACGCAACACCCAGAAATAGTTCTTGATACATATTTGAGATTAATTAACTTCTAGACCAGCATCCAGAAAAACTTTTGGTGTAACACCAACGTAATAAAATATTTCTCCATTAGCACCTAATTTCTCAAATGTTTTACAACAACAATTATCTTAAGTATATGAAATATTGTTTGTTTGATAAGGGTTTCACTTGGTTCAAATTTCATGCTTGTCCAAAAGATGGGCATGTAGTGCTCATCCCTCTAATTTTAGGTTGAGACCATTGTTTTTCAATTAATTTGTATGCAACACCCAGAAATAGTTCTTTATACATATTTGAGATTAATTAACTTCTAGACCGGGATCCAGAAATATTTTTTCATTTAACACAAACGTAATAAAATGTTTCTCCAATAGCACCTAATTTCTCAAATATTTTTTCAATACCAAGTATCTTAAGTATCTGAAATATTGTTGTTTTGATACGGGTTTCACTTGGTTCACTTTTTATGTTCTTCGAAGAGATGAGCATGTAGTGCTCATCCATTTAATTTTACGGTGAGACCATTTCTTATTGAATTTTTATTTATGTGAATTAAAGAGTATGCTCCACCCAGAAATATGTTTTATACATATCTCAAATTAATTAAGCTCTTGTCCTACACTCACAATTTTGTTTTGTAACACCAACATAATAAAATATTTCTCCAATAGCACCTAATTTCTGAAATGTTTTTCAACACCAAGTATCTTAAGTATCTGAAATATCATTTGTTTGATAAGGGTTTCACATGGTTCAAATTTCGTGCTTGTCCAAAAGATGAGCATGTAGTGCTTATCCCTCTAATTTGAGGTTGAGACCATTTTTATTTTTTTTGAATTAAATCGTACGCAACACCCAGAAATAGTTCTTCATACATATTTGAGATTAATTAACTTATAGACCGGGATCCAGAAATATTTTTCGTGTAATCCAAACGTAAAAAATATTTCTCCAATAGCACCTAATTTGTCAAATGTTTTACAACACCAATTATCATAAGTATTTGAAATATTGTTTGTTTGATAAGGGTTTCACATGGTTAAAATTTCGTGCTTGTCCAAAAGATGAGCATGTAGTGCTCATCCCTCTAAATTTAGGTTGACACCATTTTTATTTTTTGAATTAAATCGTACGCAACACCATGAAATAGTTCTTTATACATATTTGAGATTAATTAACTTCTAGACCAGCATCCAGAAATATTTTTGGTGTAACACCAACGTAATAAAATATTTCTCCACTAGCACCGAATTTCTCAAATGTTTTTCAACAACAATTATCTTAAGTATCTGAAATATTGTTTGTTCGATAAGGGTTTTACTCGGTTCAAATTTCATGCTTGTCCAAAAGATGGGCATGTAGTGCTCATCTCTCTAACTTTAGGTTGAGACCATATCTTTTTTTTTTTTTTTTTTTTTTGAATTAATTTGTATGCAACACCCGAGAAATAGTTCTATTTACATATTTTAGATTAATTAACTTCTAGACCTAAGCATCCGTAAATATTTTTCTTGTAACACCAACGTAATAATATATTTCTCAAATAACACCTAATTTCTGAAATGTTTTTCAACACCAAGTATCTTAAGTATCTGAAATATTGTTTTTTTGATACGGGTTTCACTTGGTTCACTTTTCAAGCTTTTCGAAGAGATGAGCATGTAGTACTCATCCATTTAATTTTAGGGTGAGACCATATCTTAATGAATTTTTATTTATGTGAATTAAAGAGTATGCTCCACCAAGAAATATGTTTTATACATATCTCAAATTAATTAAGCTGTTGTCCTACACTCATAATTTTTTTTTTGTAACACCAATAACCTAAAATATTTCTCCATTACAACCTAATTTATGAAATTTTTATTCAACACATAGAATCTTAAGTATCTAAAATATCATATGTTTGATAAGTGTTTCACAACGTTCAAATTTCGTGCTTGTCCAAAAGATGAGCATGTAGTGCTCAACCCTCTAATTTTAGGTTGAGACCATTTTTATTTTTTTGAATTAAATCGTACGCATCACTCAGAAATAGTTCTTCATACATATTTGAGATTAATTAACTTATAGTCCGGTATCAAGAAATATTTTTCATGTAACCCAAACGTAAAAAAATATTTCTCCAATAGAACCTAATTTGTCAAATGTTTTTCAACACCAATTATCATAAGTATCTGAAATATTGTTTGTTTGATAAGGGTTTCACATGGTTCAAATTTCGTGCTTGTCCCAAAGATGAGCATGTAGTGCTCATCCCTCTAATTTTAGGTTGAGACCATTTTTATTATTTGAATTAAATCGTACGCAACACCCAGAAATAGTTCTTCATACATATTTTAGATTAATTAGCGTCTAGACCAGCATCCAGAAATTTTTTTGGTGTAACACCAACGTAATAAAATATTTCTCCATTAGCACCGAATTTCTCAAATGTTTTTCAACAACAATTATCTTAAGTATCTGAAATATTGTTTGTTTGATAAGGGTTTCACTTGGTTCAAATTTCATGCTTGTCCAAAAGATGGGCATGTAGTGCTCATCTCTCTAACTTTAGGTTGAGACCATTTTTTTTTTAAATTAATTTGTATACAACACCCAGAAATAGTTCTATTTACATATTTTAGATTAATTAACTTCTAGACCGGCATCTAGAAATATTTTTCTTGTAACACCAACGTAATAATATATTTCTCAAATAACACCTAATTTCTGAAATGTTTTTCAACACCAAGTATCTTAAGTATATGAAATATTGTTGTTTTGATACGGGTTTCACTTGGTTCACTTTTTATGCTCGTCGAAGAGATGAGCATGTAGTGCTCATCAATTTAATTTTACGGTGAGACCATTTCTTAATGAATTTTTATTTATGTGAATTAAAGAGTATGCTCCACCCAGAAATATGTTTTATACATATCTCAAATTAATTAAGCTCTTGTCCTACACTCATAATTTTTTTTTGTAACACCAATAACCTAAAACATTTCTCCATTACAACCTAATTTATGAAATATTTATTCAACACCAAGTATCTTAAGTATCTGAAATATTGTTTGTTTGATAAGGGTTTCACGTGGTTCAAATTTCCTGCTTGTCCAAAAGATGAGCATGTAGTGCTCATTCCTCTAATTTTAGGTTGAGACCACTTTTATTTTTTTGAATTGAATCGTACGCAAAACCTTGAAATAGTTCTTTATACATATTTGAGATTAATTAACTTCTAGACCATAATCCAGAAATATTTTTGGTGTAACACCAACGTAAGAAAATATTTCTCTATTAGCACCTAATTTCTCAAATGTTTTTCAACAACAATTATCTTAAGTATCTGAAATATTATTTGTTTGATAAGGGTTTTTAATACTAAAAATGATATAATGGTGATAAAAACGGTCTGCGAAAGGATTTTAGTAAATAACATGAAGAAAAATCGGAACCATAAACATTCCAAATCGGAAGTTTTGAGATAAAGGAAATTAACGAATATTTTGATAAAGCAAAATCATGAGCTTAAAAATGTTATAGAAAATTGTTATAATTATAGAGTAAATTGTCAAAAAAGTTACGAAGTTGGGAAAATCGATGAACGATGTAAATGACTAAAAATGATATAATGGTGATAAAAACGGTCTAAAAAATATTATGATAATCTTGAAAGATCATGAAAAATTATGAGAAAAATATGGAAGTGTTATCCCTAAATATGAGAATTTAATAAATTATTTCAGCGAGGAAATAACATGAAGAAAAGTTTAAAAAGCATTTCTAAATTGGTATAACCATAAAGTAAAGTGATGGAGTAAACATTTTTAATATTTTACATAGGATATAAAATGAATTTAATAAATTACGGAGGAAATAACATGAAGAAAAGTTTAAAAAGCATTTTGAGAACCATAAAGTAAAGTGATGGAGTAAACATTTTTAATATTTTACATAGGATATAAAAAGATAAAAGTTTGTAAGATAACAATATACTGTAAAATTGGTAAAGATAAATATATGAAGAAACCTGATCCTAAAAAGATCACTAAACGAAGAAATTAGGTCGATTAAGCCCCAACGAAGGCGAGGGTAAAACGGGAATTTTGGTAAAAAATATTATATTTTAAAAAAATGGAAAAAATTATAGAAAAATAAATAAATCTGAATTTTTAAAAGAGGGGGCCGAAATTCTAAGTATTTTTAATTAAAAAGAATTGTTTAAATAATTAAAATGGTAATTAGAATAAAATAATAATATAATGCGGTGAGTCGGCTTATAAAGACCGGGGAAAAGTTAGAAATAAATTCTACAGGTAAACCAGAGGTAAAAGTCTTTTCAGACTGATCAAATTAAGCACAAGTGAAATTCTACACGAAGAAAGAATTTACCAGACGTCGATTCCGCAACCGAAAACCCTAATTTCAAATAAGACGAAAAGTTGATCAGATAGAGTGGAGTCGGATAGGCAAAGTGAGAACCTATAGAAACAATTGTGTCTTTTTAAACACGAGATTAAGTTAGACAACAACGGACGTTTTACGATTCGGCGAATTATTGTCCGGAAGTTGGTTCTATCGGAAGCGATTTCCGTAACCGGACGCGTTTGTCCGAATATCTTCCGACGCACCGGAGAATACCTGGATATGATCAAAAAGAGGATCAAAATAGATAATAAGAGAGAGGATGAAAAGATCTTCAAAGTTGCATGCCCGGATTTTTGAGTCTGCGAAATCGCGCGAAACGGACCGTCGGGTAGCTTTATCGGACCAGGAGGCCATAAAGCAAGAGTCATCATTGGATGACAACTCATTCTTTGACTTTTTGGGCCCTAGATGTCGACCAAGACCATGGATGGCCAAGATTCCATCTTACAAAACCCTAGATCCAACGACGAGAATCATTTTCGAAGACTTTTTGGAAATTCCCACCTTGTCCCTATTTTTCTCTATAAATAGCAAGCTCTCTTGCTCTCATTCTTCACACCAAAATTCAGATCCTAGAGAGAGGTTCTAGAGAGAGAAGCTCTGGAAAAATTATGCCTTAGCTCCGAGTAAGTTCTTATGTCCTTAGTTTTTAGTTTCCGTAGTTCTTTCGGTAGTTATAGTAGAACTGTTGTTTTGATCTAGGAAGTTTCAGAATATATTCCTATGCTTGTTTTTATGCCTCATTGCATTGAAAGATGCCCGACGAGGTAAAAACATAGTGGGGATAATTTTGAAATGGAATACGGTCAAAGTAACGAAGTTCGCGAAATTCCGCCGATTAGGGGTTCGGGGCAAAATGGTAATTTGTACCTAAAATGCCCGTTATGCTTGCTAAAAGTTGTTAAATATTATCCTTATAGGATATACGAGATAATCGTACATTTGTCGATTTCTTTGTTGTGCCGCCGTCATACATTTTTTTCCCATTTGTCGAATTTCACGTTTTTCCGTAAAAGTTCCGTTATGCGCCAAAAAGGTACGTTCGCGTCTTTGTAACACTAACTCTGATGGTTATTGTATGATTATATATGTTTGTTGTGTTCTGTTTGTTGTTGTAGCATACGTGGTTATGTTATATACGTGGTTATGTCACATACGTGGTTATGTCACATACGAGGTTATTATTGTTGTATCATACGTGGTTATGTTACATACGTGGTTATTATCTTACATACGTGGTTATGTATTTTTAATCATACATCTGTTATGGACTGTTGTATTGATTGCTGCTGCCGTGTATACATAGTCGTATTTAAGCATGAGGTTAATTACCGAGATCCAAATTGTAATTGGATCTCGGCTCTTATCATAGCGTCGGAGTTCGGAAGAACCGAGGACCGAGGAGAAAGGCGAGCGGGCCGTACGAGTCCCGATCGAAGACTTTCTTCGGGTGTTATTCATTTTGAAAACTCTCGGTCAATGTACCGCACGTAAATCAGCCGGACTTACGGCAATTTGAATAAATGTATCGTTACTCAATTGCTCCGATGCTCTACTACGATGAAAAAAAAAAAAAAATATATATCTTGCTTTTGAAAATGGGATGTTACATTTTTGGTATCGGAAGCGATGTAGTCCCGGCATTGATATGACTATGTTATTACGGACGGTATGGTAGGATAGTTAAGGCTAGTCTATGTGGGTGTGGCCAATCGGTCGCCATAGAGTTGGCGAGGTCCCCATGATAGACACTTATCGGCCATTACATTCGGTTAACGGAGTTATGTTCAAATCAGCCTTTTAAACTTTGAGCGTGTTTTGAAAATGAGTGCGAGGTAGCCCTAGGTCGGTGTACCAGTTTGAACCGGTATACCATCTTGAACCGGTGTACCACCCTTTGTCGGTGCATCACTCTAACCCAGAATCCGCAAATACATTGTCAGTACTAATATCAGTCTCTAATAATCCTGATAATTCTGATAATCGCCAGTTTGTACTGGACGGTAACTTCACCCTAACCCAGAGCTTATATGTGGAGCTGGGCCACATCGGATGAAACTCTGTGACGAGGCCACGCCGGACGAAACTTGGAGACCGACAAAGATATATTCATGTGGTATTTGAACCATGTTGAGAAGTTCTATTAGTTTTCAGGTGGAAAGAACCAACGAAACCCTGAACGAGGGGAAATAGTACGAGTGTCCGTTCGTAGTATTAGTGTGTTAAAGTCTGCGATAAGACTAATTAATGTCTTTTTGAATCTAACGTTTTCCCTAATGAAGGAAAAAGAGTGAGACATGGCTAATTTAAGAGGAGCCGGAGCTCCCAGAGGCCGAGGCAGAGGCAAAGGCCGAGGCAGAGGAAGAGGTAGAGGCAGACAGCCACGAATAATACCGATACCAGTACACGAACCCGAACGACAAGGACCGCAGCAACCAGAGCGAAATGAGTTGCAAGAAATGCGGGGGATGCTGCAAGAACAAAGGGCTCTTATTGATGAACTCCTTGCCGAAAGGCGGGAGAGAGAAGAGGAAGGTGACCGAGCCAATGAGGAACGACGGAATGCGAGGAAGAAGATGAAACCGAACCGATGATGAACGTGAAAGCGAGGAGTCGATAGATCTCGACACCCCCTCGACGTAATAGGGCAATAGCGGTGCTACCTCGACCCAACAGAGTGGTTGAGACCACGCAAACAATGGGTCACCCATTCTACAAGCTCAAACCTCCAGTTTTCGTGGTAAGCTCGATTCGGTGAAGACCGGCTTATGAGACTGGACAAGATCTTCGAAGTGATGGATTGTCCGGAAAACCGAAAAGCCCAACTTGCGTCTATAAGGCTGGAAGGGGATGCGAGACCGATGGTGGAAAAGCATTGCGGTAACATTGCAAACCCGTTATTGTCCGTGACTTGGGAGAAATTTCGGAGAAGTTCAACGAACAATATTTTCCTCCTTCGGTACAAGTTATCAAGGAGTCGAATTCCTCCATATTCGACAAAGTCACGAGGAGTCATTCGATGACTACTTCGCCCGGTTTACCAATTGTCTCGATATTCTTCATATCCGAAACGTAACGTTGACGAGAGCTGGAAGGCAAGCGGGATGGTAGACGGGCTAAAGTATGAAATAAGGGAAAAGCTGGTATCCCAACAGTTCCCAGAATTGATCCAAGCGGTGGAGTCATGCCGGTTGATCGAACGTAACATAACGGAACTACGCACATCAAGAATCGACAACCGCAGCAGTGCAAGTCGTGACGGGTTGAGCCGTGGAAGTTCCTCGCAGAAGAGGGCAGCACCATGGAATAACCCTCAAGGGGGAGGCAAGATGCCATACCGATCTGAGCAACAGAACAACCCAGGAATGCCTGGACCCCGACCATGTCCAAAATGCAAAACGAACCACCCGGGGAACCAACGTGCGGGGAGCGGATATGCTACAAGTGTCGGAAGCCGGGGCACTTATACATGAAGCGTCCTCAAAGGACTACGGGGATAAGGCCACAAAACCCAGGCCGGGTTTTCGCTTTGACAACTAACGAGGCCGAATAATCTCCGAGAGGATCCGCATAACTATCTCTCGATGGGAACCTACCTTAGATATTGTACGACACGGGTGCTAATCACTCGTTATGTCAGATGCATATGCGAATCATTTTGGGATGCATACATATACGTATTACCTTATGATCCAAAAGTAGTAGCTACACCATTGGGTGTGAACTATTTTGCTTATGTAAGCATGTTTAAATTCCAAATCAAATATACATATCTCGTTCAAAAACCCCGTTCACAAACATCGACGACATTCTCAAAATTCACTATGACATTAATACCTAGCATAGGATCAACATCTAAAACGCCGTATCAAATGATACCAAACAAAGTACAAGAGTTGTGACTTTGTATCAACCATCACAGGATGGACAAAATGACTATCATGAACACATACACACTTCCCATGATCTACGATTTACTCGGTTATGTAATTCCTACGTTTTGTCAAGGGTTGACGTATGCTCGGAACACCACTTCATTTGTACATCAAGGAATAGCAATCTTCGAAGATAGTAACATAGATATTTAGTTTACGGATCTAGCGGGATAGTACCGCAGATTCATACCGAAATTTTCTCATAACCATTGATAAAGCTTAAAGAGTAAAACTTAAATCATTGCGTAGAACACGATCGAGACGAGCTTGCATAGGCGAGAACGAAGTTGGTCATAAGCACCAAGAGTTGGTTGTCCGGATCCAAGTAGATGGTCGTGGTGCCATTAGGTATGGGTCGGGATATGTCTTCTGCGACGGGACGGCGTGATGACTTACGCCTCTCGCCTATTGAAGCCTCTCAAGTTGAACTAATCGATGTAAGACCTAGAGTTAGTGAGTATTGTATAGAATTCTACTGCTAACACAAGTGTTTGAAGTACCTTTTGAGTTGAAAGAAACTCGGGAAAGGACAAGAAGTCCTGTGTTTTAATGGACGAAAAGTCCCGTGTTCGAAAAACTACACACGAGTACGGGGTAAAAGAAATCCCCTATGGTTTGATAAATAGTTGTCTTACTTGCCGCGAAAATTTTAGTTTCCGATGCATATCTCATAGTTACTACTATCCGATTTGCAATCGTGTCATTGAGTAGGAGGTATCTTGTGTTGTCATGGTGTATGGGCGTCATGGAAACATTTAAGGTATCTTGTGTTACCATGATGTATGGGCGTCATGGAGACATTTTGATATCTCGGTATTGACCGGGGTATATGGGTGCCACGGAAAATACTAAATATCAAAGTACAAAATGACAAGATCTTGACGAGTCAAACCGAGCAAATTCTCGATCATCAAGTGGAGCGGTCGACATATAGAGAAAAGTTCGGAGCGAATAAGTCGTGGAGTTTGGTTGCATGCGCGAGAGATGCGGTGCGTAAAACTAGCGGTGAAGTATCTTTTGTCGTCACGGCACGTGGTTGCTAAGGAGACGGTTTTGGCACGTGGTTGCTAAGGAGCGAATAAGTCCGAAGTGTAGTTAGTACGAGTCTAAATTGGTATAGAGCAAATTTCGAGGGCGAAATTTTATTTAACGGGGAGAAATGTAATACCGGATTTTAGTAAATACGGAAGTTTTGAGATAAAGGAAATTAACGAATATTTTGATAAAGCAAAATCATGAGCTTAAAAATGTTATAGAAAATTGTTATAATTATAGAGTAAATTGTCAAAAAAGTTACGGGAAAATCGATGAACAGAATGACTAAAAATGATATAATGGTGATAAAAACAAAGTCTAAAAATATTATGATAAGTATCTTGAAAGATCATGAAAAATTATGAGAAAAATATGGAAGTGTTATCCCTAAATATGAGAATTTAATAAATTATTTCAGAGGAAATAACATGAAGAAAAGTTTAAAAAGTATTTCGGAACCATAAAGTAAAGTGATGGAGTAAACATTTTTAATATTTTACATAGGATATAAAATGACAAGTGTAAAGTATAAAAGTTTGTAAGATAACAATATACTGTAAAATTGGTAAAGATAAATATATGAAGAAACCGATCCTAAAAAGATCACTAAACGAAGAAATTAGGTCGATTAAGCCCTAACGAAGCGAGGGTAAAACGGGAATTTTTGGTAAAAAATATTATATTTTAAAAAAATGGAAAAAATTATAGAAAAATAAATAAATCTGAATTTTTAAAAGAGGGGGCGAAATTCTAAGTATTTTTAATTAAAAAGAATTGTTTAAATAATTAAAATGGTAATTAGAATAAAATAATAATATAATGCGGTGAGTCGGCTTAGGAGGCCAGGGGGAAAAGTTAGAAATAAATTCTACAGGTAAACCAGAGGTAAAAGTCTTTTCAGACTGATCAAATTAAGCACAAGTGAAATTCTACACGAAGAAAGAATTTACCAGACGTCGATTCCGCAACCGAAAACCCTAATTTCAAATAAGACGAAAAGTTGATCAGATAGAGTGGAGTCAGATAGGCAAAGTGAGAACCTATAGAAACAATTGTGTCTTTTTAAACACGAGATTAAGTTAGACAACAACTGGACGTTTTACGATTCAGCGAATTATTGTCCAGAAGTTGGTTCTATCGGAAGCGATTTCCGTAACCGGACGCGTTTGTCCGAATATCTTCCGACGCACCGGAGAATACCTGGATATGATCAAAAAGAGGATCAAAATAGATAATAAGAGAGAGGATGAAAAGATCTTCAAAGTTGCATGCCCGGATTTTTGAGTCTGCGAAATCGCGCGAAACGGACACCGTCGGGTAGCTTTATCGGATAGGAGGCCATAAAGCAAGAGTCATCATTGGATGACAACTCATTCTTTGACTTTTTGGGCCCTAGATGTCGACCAAGACCATGGATGGCCAAGATTCCATCTTACAAAACCCTAGATCCAACGACGGAATCATTTACGAAGACTTTTTGGAAATTCCCACCTTGTCCCTATTTTTCTCTATAAATAGCAAGCTCTCTTGCTCTCATTCTTCACACCAAAATTCAGATCCTAGAGAGAGGTTCTAGAGAGAGAAGCTCTGGAAAAATTATGCCTTAGCTCCGAGTAAGTTCTTACGTCCTTAGTTTTTAGTTTAGTAGTTCTTTCGGTAGTTATAGTAGAAGCTTGTTGTTTTGATCTAGGAAGTTTGAGAATATATTCCTATGCTTGTTTTTATGCCTCATTGCATTGAAAGATGCCTGACGAGGTAAAAACATAGTGGGGATAATTTTGAAATGGAATACGGTCAAAGTAACGAAGTTACGCGAAATTCCGCCGATTAGGGGTTCGGGGGCAAAATGGTAATTTGTACCTAAAATGCCTGTTATCTGCTAAAAGTTGTTAAATATTATCCTTATAGGATATCGAGATAATCGTACCATTTGTCGAGCTTTCTTTGTTGTCCGCCGTCATACTGTTTTTTTTCATTTGTCGAATTTCACGTTTTTCCGTAAAAGTTCCGTTGTATGCGCAAAAAGGTACGTTCGCGTCTTTGTAACACTAACTCTGATGGTTATTGTATGATTATATATGTTTGTTGTGTTCTGTTTGTTGTTGTAGCATACGTGGTTATGTTATATACGTGGTTATGTCACATACGTGGTTATGTCACATACGAGGTTATTATTGTTGTATCATACGTGGTTATGTTACATACGTGGTTATTATCTTACATACGTGGTTATGTATTTTTAATCATACATCGTTATGGACTGTTGTATTGATTCTTTCTGCCGTGTATACATAGTCGTATTTAAGCATGAGGTTAAGTTACACGAGATCCAAATTGTAATTGGATCTCGGCTCTTATCATAGCGTCGAGTTCGGAAGAACCGAGGACCGAGGAGAAAGGCGAGCGGCCGTACGAGTCCCGACGAAGACTTTCTTCGGGTGTTATTCATTTTGAAAACTCTCGGTCAATGTACCGCACGTAAATCGCCGGACTTACGGCAATTTGAATAAATGTATCAGTTACTCAATTGCTCCGATGCTCTACTCTGATGAAAAAAAAAAATATATACTGCTTTTGAAAATGGGATGTTACAGTTTCACTTGGTTCAAATTTCATTCTTGTCCCAAAGATGGGCATGTAGTGCTCATCCCTCTAATTTTAGGTTGAGACCATTTTTTTTTGAAATAATTTGTATGTAACACCCAGAAATAGTTCTTTATATATATTTGAGATTAATTAACTTCTAGACCGGCATCCAGAAGTATTTTTCTTGTAACACCAACGTAATAAAATATTTCTCAAATAGCACCTAATTTCTTAAATATTTTTCAACACCAAGTGTCTTAAGTATATGAAATATTGTTGTTTTGATACGGGTTTCACTTGGTTCACTTTTCATGCTTTACGAAGAGATGAGCATGTCGTGCTCATCCATTTAATTTTAGGGTGAGACCATTTCTTAATGAATTTTTATTTTTGTGAATTAAAGAGTATGCTACACCCAGAAATATGTTTTATACATATCTCAAATTAATTAAGCTCTTGTCCTACACTCATATTTTTTTTTTTGTAACACCAATAACCTAAAATATTTCTCCATTACAACCTAATTTATGAAAAAAAATTCAACACCAAGTATCTTAAGTATCTGAAATATCATTTGTTTGATAAGGGTTTCACATGGTTCAAATTTCTTGCTTGTCCAAAAGATGAGCATGTAGTGCTCATCCCTCTAATTTTAGGTCGAGACCATTTTTATTTTTTTGAATTAAATCGTGCGCAACACCCAGAAATAGATCTTTATACATATTTGACATTAATTAACTTCTAGACCGGGATAAAGAAATATTTTCGTGTAACACCAACGTGATAAAATATTTCTCCAATAGCACCTAATTTCTCAAATGTTTTTCAACAACAATTTTCTTAAGTATTTGAAATATTGTTTGTTTGATAAGGGTTTCACTTGGTTCAAATTTCGTGCTTGTCCAAAAGATGAGCATGTAGTGCTCATCCCTTTAATTTTAGGTTGAGACCATTTTTTATTTTTTTGAATTAATTTGTAGGCAACACCCAGAAATAGTTCTTTATACATATTTGAGATTGATTAACTTCTAGACCGGCATCCAGTAATATTTTTCCTGTAACACCAACGTAATTAAATATTTCTCAAATAGCACCTAATTTCTGAAATGTTTTTCAACACCAAGTATCTTAAGTATCTGAAATATTGTTGTTTTGATACGGGTTTCAGTTGGTTCACTTTTCATGCTCTTCGAAGAGATGACCATGTAGTGCTCATCCATTTACTTTTAGGGTGAGACCATTTCTTAATGAATTTTTATTTATGTGAATTAAAGTGTATGCTTCACCCAGAAATATGTTTTATACATATCTGAAATTAATTAAGCTCTTGTCCTACATTCAATTTTTTTTTTTCGTAACACCAATAACCTAAAATATTTCTCCATTACAACCTAATTTATGAAATATTTTTTCAACATCAAGTATCTTAAGTATCTGAAATATTGTTTGTTTGATATGGGTTTCACTTGGTTCAAATTTGATAATTGCCCAAAAGATGAGCATGTAGTGATCGTCCCTCTAATTTTAGGCTGAAACTATTTTTATTTTTTTTATTAAATCGTACGCAACACCTAGAAATAGATCCTTATACATATTTGAGATTAATTAACTCTTAGACCGGGATCCAAAGACATTTTTGTGTAACACCAACGTAATAAAATATTTCTCCAATAGCTCCTAATTTGTCAAATGTTTTTCAACACCAATTATCTTAAGTATCTGAAATATTGTTTGTTTGATAAGGGTTTCACTTGGTTCAAATTTCATGCTTGTCCAAATGATGAGCATGTAGTCCTCATCCCTCTTTTTCTAGATTGAGACTATTTTTTTTTAATTAAATTTTATGCTACACCCATATATAGTTCTTTATACATATTTGAGATTAATTAACTTCTATACCGGCATCCAGAAATATTTTTCGTGTAACACCAACGTAATAAAATATTTCTCCAATAGAACCTAATTTCTCAAATGTTTTTCAACACCAAGTATCTTAAGTATCTGAAATATTGTTTGTTTGATAAGGGTTTCACTTGGTTCACTTTTCATTCTTGTCAAAGAGATGAGCATGTAGTGCTCATCCATTTAATTTTAGGGTGAGACCAATTTCTTAATGAATTTTTATTTATGTGAATTAAAGAGTATGCTACACCCAGAAATATGTTTTATACATATCTTAAATTAACTAAGCTCTTGTCCTACATTCATTTTTTTTTTTGTAACACCAATAACCTAAAATATTTCACCATTACAACCTAATTTATGAAATATTTTTTCAACACCAAGTATCTTAAGTATCTGAAATATTGTTTGTTTGATATGGGTTTCACTTGCTTCAAATTTGATAATTGTCCAAAAGATAATGTAATACCCGGATTTTAGCAAATCTGGAATTCTTGAGATAAGAGAAATTAATGAATATTTTGATGAAGCAAATTCATGAGTTTAAAACTATTATAGAAAAATGTTATAATTGTCGAGTTAATTATCGAAAAAGTTACAGAAAGATCAGATGAACAGAATGACTAAAAATGCAATAATGGTGATAGAAACAGTCTAAAAACATTATGATAAATATTTGAAAGATCATGAAAAATTATGAGAAAATTATGGGAGTATTATATTTAATTATAAGAATGTAATAAATTATTTCAGAGGAAATAACATGAAGAAATGTTTAAAAAGCATTCCAGAACCATAAAGTAACTTTATGGTGTAAACATTTTTAATATTTTACATAGGATATAAAATGACAATGTCAGTATAAAGTTTGTAAGAGAATAATATACTGTAAATTATAAAATTATCAACCATTGGTAAGAGAATGATTAGATAATTACTAGCTAATTGATTCAGTAAAACAAGAGAAATATAGAAAGTTAAATTTATGGTAAAAGGCTGGTAATTAGCATAAAATATACTTACTAATTATGATAAAAATATTAAGAAAAATTAGTAAAAATATATGTATGAAGAAATCTAATCCTAAAAAGATCACTAAACGAAGGATTTAGGCGATTAAGCCTTAACGAAGGCGGGGTAAAACAAGAATTTTTGGTAAAAATTATTATATTTTGGAAAAAATTATGAAAAAATAATTAAAACTGAATTTTAAAATGAAGGGGCGAAATTATTGATATTTTTAATTAAAAAGAATTGTTTAAATAATTAAAATGATAATTAGAATAAAATAATGATATAATGCGGTGAGTCGGCTTATAAAGGCGGCCGAGGGAAAAGTTAGAAATAAATTCTACAGTAAAACCGAGAGGTAAAAGTCTTTTCAGACGATCAAATTAAGAACAAGTAAATTTTTACACGAGGAAAGAATTTACCAGACGTTAATTCCGCAACCGAAAACCCTAATTCCTAATAAGACGAAAAGTTGATCAGATAGAGTAGAGTCGAGATAGACAAAGTGAGAACCTATAGAAACAATTGCGTTTTTCCAAACACGGGATTAAGTTAGGCAACAACCGGACGTTTTACGATTGCTAATTATTGTCCGGAAGTTGGTTCTATCTAAGCGATTTCCGTAACCGGACGCGTTTGTCCGAATATCTTCCGACGCACCGGAGAATATCTGGATATGATCAAAAAGAGGATCAAAATAGATAATATGAAAGAGGATGAAAAGATCTTCAAAGTTGCATGCCCGGATTTTTGAGTTTCTGCAAAATCGCGCGAAACGGACACCGATCGGGTAGCTTTATCGGGCCGGAGGCCATAAAGCAAGAGTCATCATTGGATGACAACTCATTCTTTGACTTTTTGGGCTCTTAGATGTCGACCAAGACCTTAAATGGTCAAGATTGCTTCTCCCAAAACCCTAGATCTAACGGTTCAAAAACAAAGCAGAAAATTCCCGATACGTCCTGAATTTTCTCTATAAATAGCCCTCCCCTCTTCTTCACTCTTCACACCATTTCTTCTCTCTTCCTTGGCCGAAACTTAGAGTGAGAAGCTCTGCAAAAATTTTGCCTAGCCCCGAGTAAGTTCTTCTGTCCTTAGCTTTTAGTTTCCGTAGTTCTTTCAGTAGTTATAGTAGAACTGTTATTTTGATCTAGGAAGTTTCAGAATATATTCCTATACTTTTTTTTAAGCCTCATTGCATTGAAAGATGCTTGACGAGGTAAAAACCTAGTGGGGATAATTTTGAAATGGAATAAGGTCAAAGTAACGAAGTTCTGGCGAAATTCCGCCAAATAGGGGTAATAAGGGCAAAATGGTCTTTTTCACCTAAAATGCCTGTTATGTTGCCAAATATTCATAAGTGTGTTATTATTCTGATTAGAATACTTCGACGTCGAACATTGTCGAAATTCCATCGTTCATTTTGTTTGCCGCCATTTGTTGAGCCATTGTTTATTTGTTTTACGTACGGTAGTCAAAAAGTACCGTTTTTATAGGAAGAGCCGGATATCTCGCAACTAAGGTACGGACGCATACTGTAACCCTAACTCTATGCTGCTTATATACTTTTGCGTTATAGATACGTTCATAGCGAGGTTACGTTGAGAATCGTCGGAGATACTTACTGACTTTACCCACGGATTATAGTATTGGTAATGCCGTTTGAGTTATTCCTAGCGCGAGGACACGTTAGTGGGGTGGCACTTGGATATGTGCAGAACTAGTCGAGAGAGACTTTACATACCGCTTTGTGCTTATGTTCGTCCATGTTGTTGATCATACATCCGTCTGTTTGTTTGCTTTTGTGATGATATCTTTGTATTGATATGAATATCGTTGTACGTATCTTGTTTTATTTGAGCAATAAGGTTAACCGTTACACCCGAGATCCATATGTGGAATGGATCTCGGCCTGTAGCATCGTGGTCCGGAGGACCGATGTTTGGCGATCGAGGCATGCAGCTGGAGTAGGCCAAGACGTGTCTACATTATCTATCGTTTTCTTTAGTTTCTTTAACTTTTGAGAATTCTGGATGACTGTAATCCATAAAATTTACACTATGGTCCATATTTTGAATGTAATGTAAATTACTTACTCGCTCCAATGCTCTACTCTGACTACTCTGCTTGAAATATTTGGAAACGTTTTTTAAAAAAAAAAATCCGCCGTTTTCAAATGGGATGTTACAGATAAGCATGTAGTGCTCATCCCTCTAATTTCTGGATGAAACCATTTTTATTTTTTTTAATTAAATCGTAAGCAACCCTCAGAAATAGATCTTTATACATATTTGACATTAATTAACTTCTAGACCGGGATCAAGAAATATTTTTGTGTAACAACAACATGATAAAATATTTCTCCAATAGTACCTAATTTCTCAAATTTTTTTCAACAACAATTATCTTAAATATCTGAAATATTGTTTGTTTGATAACGGTTTCACTTGGTTCAAATTTCATGCTTGTCCAAAAGATGAGCATGTAGTGCTCATCCCTCTAATTTTAGATTGAGAACATTTTTTATTTTTTTGAATTAATTTGTATGCAACACCCAGAAATAGTTCTTTATACATATTTGAGATTTGATTAACTTCTAGACCGGCATCCAGAAATATTTTTCCTGTAACACCAACGTAATAAAATATTTCTCAAATAGTACCTAATTTCTGAAATGTTTTTCAACACCAAGTATCTTAAGTATATGAAATATTGTTGTTTTGATACAGGTTTCACTTGGTTCACTTTTCATGCTCTTCGAAGAGATGAGCATATAGTGCTCATCCATTTAATTTTAGGGTGAGACCATTTATTAACGAATTTTTATTTATGTGAATTAAAGTGTACGCTACACACAGAAATATATTTTATACAAATCTCAAATTAATTAAGCTCTTGTCCTACACTCATAATTTTTTTTTGTAACCCCAATATCCTAAAAAATTTCACGAATAGCACCGAATTTCTGAAAAAAAATTCAACACCAAGTATCTGAAATATTGTTTGTTTGATAAGGGTTTCACATTGTTCAAATTTAATGCTTGTCCAAAAGATGAGCTTGAAGTGCTCATCCCTCTAATTTTAGGTTGAGACCATTTTTATTTTTTTTTGAATTAAATCGTACGCAACACCCAGAAATAGTTCTTTCTACATATTTTAGATTAATTAACTTCTAGACCAGCATCCAGAAATATTTTTCGTGTAACACAAACGTAATAAAATATTTCTCCAATAGCACCTAATTTCTCAAATGTTTTTCAACACCAATTATCTTAATTATATGAAATATTGTTTGTTTGATAAGGGATTCACATGCTTCAAATCTCGTGCTCGTCCAAAGATGAGCATGTAGTGCTCATGCCACAAATTTTAGGTTGAGACCATTTTTATTTTTTTGAATTAAATCGTACGCAACACCCAGAAATAGTTCTTCATACATATTTGAGATTAATTAACTTCTAGACCGGGATCCAGAAATATTTTTCGTGTAACACAAACGTAATAAAATATTTCTCCAATAGCACCAAATTTCTCAAATGTTTTTCAAAACCAAGTATCATAAGTATCTGAAATATTGTTTGTTTGATATGGGTTTCACTTGGTTCAAATTTCATGCTTGGCCAAAAGATGAGCATGTAGTACTCATCCCTCTTTTTCTAGGTAGAGACCATTTTTATTTTTTGAATTAAATTGTATGCTACACCCAGAAAAAGTTCTTTATACATATTTGAGATTAATTAACTTCTAGACCGGTATCCAGAAATATTTTTCTTGTAACACCAACGTAATAAAATATTTCTCCAATAGAACCTAATTTCTCAAATGTTTTTCAAAACCAAGTATCTTAAGTATCTGAAATATTGTTTGTTTGATAAGGGTTTCACTTGGTTCAAATCTCATGCTCCTCCAAAAGTTGAGCATGTAGTCCTCATCCCACTTATTTGAGGTTGAGACCGTTTTATTTTTTTTTGAATTAAATTTTTTGCTACACCGAGAAATAGTTCTTTATACATATTTGAGATTAATTAACTTCTAGTCCGGCATTCAGAAATGTTTTTCTTGTAACACCACGTAATAAAATATTTCTCCAAGAGCACCTAATTTCAGAAATGTTTTTTCAACACCAAGTATCTTAAGTATCTGAAATATATTTTTTTTGATATGGGTTTCACTTGGTTCACTTTTTATGCTTGTCGAAGAGATGAGCATGTAGTGCTCATCGATTTAATTTTAGAGTGACCATTTCTTAATGAATATTTATTTATTTGAATTAAAGTGTAGGCTACATCCAGAAATATGTTTTATACATATCTCAAATTAATTAAGCTCTTGTCCTACATTCATTTTTTTTTGGGTAACACCAATAACCTAAAATATTTCTCAAATAAAACCTAATTTGTGAAATATTTTTTCAACACCAAGTATCTTAAGTATCTAAAATATTGTTTGTTTTATATGGGTTTCACTTGGTTCAAATTTGATAATTGTCCAAAAGATGAGCATGTAGTGCTCATCCCTCTAATTTTAGGTTGAGACAATTCTTTTTTTTTTTGTAATTAAATCGTACGCTATCCCGAAATAGTTCTTTATACATATTTTAGATTAATTAACTTCTAGATAGGGATCCAGAAATATTTTTCTTGTAACAGATACGTAAAAAATTATTTCTCTAATAGCACCTAATTTCTCAAATGTTTTCCAACACCAATTATCTTAAGTATCTGAAATATAATTTTTTTGATAAGGGTTTCACATGGTTCAAATGTCATGCTTGTCCAAAAGATGAGCATGTAGTGCTCATCCCTCTAATTTTAGGTTGAGACCATTTTTTTTGAATTAAATCGTACGCAACACCCGAAATAGTTCTTTATACATATTTGAGATTAATTAACTTCTAGACCAAAGCATCCAGAAATATTTTTCGTGTAACACCAACGTAATAAAATATTTCTCCAATAGCACCTAATTTCTCAAATATTTTCAACACCAAGTATCTTAAGTATTTGAAATATATTTTGTTTGATATGGGTTTCACTTGGTTCAAATTTCATGCTTGTCCAAAAGATGAGCATGTAGTACTCATCCCTCTTTTTCTAGGTTGAGACCATTTTTATTGTTTGAATTAAATTGTATGCTACACCCAGAAATAGTTCTTCATACATATTTGAGATTAATTAACTTCTAGACCGGGATCCAGAAATATTTTTTCGTGTAACACAAACGTATTAAAATATTTCTCCAATAGCACCTAATTTCTCAAATGTTTTTCAACACCAATTATCTTAAGTTTATGAAATATTGTTTGTTTGATAAGGGTTTCACATGCTTCAAATCTAGTGCTCGTCCAAAAGATGAGCATGTAGTGCTCATGCAACAAATTTTTGGTTGTGGCCATTTTTCTTTTTTTGAATTAAATCGTACGCAACAACCCAGAAATAGTTCTTTATACATATTTGAGATTAATTAACTTCTAGACCGGGATCCAGAAATATTTTTCGTGTAACACAAACGTAATAAAATATTTCTCCAATAGCACCTAATTTCTCAAATGTTTTTCAACACCAAGTATCATAAGTATCTGAAATATTGTTTGTTTGATATGGGTTTCACTTGGTTCACATTTCATGCTTGTCCAAAAGATGAGCATGTAGTACTCATCCCTCTTTTTCTAGGTTGAGACCATTTTTATTTTTTAATTAAATTGTATGATACACCCAGAAAAATTTCTTTATACATATTTGAGATTAATTAACATCTAGACCGGCATCCTGAAATATTTTTTGTGTAAAACCAACGTAATAAAATATTTCTCCAATAGTACCTAATTTCTCAAATGTTTTTCAACACCAAGTATCTTATGTATCTGAAATATTGTTTTTTTGATATGGGTTTCGCTTGGTTCAAATTTCATGCTTGTCCAAAAGATGAGCATGTAGTACTCATCCTTCTTTTTCTAGGTTGAGACCATTTTTATTTTTTTAATTAAATTGTATTCTACACCCAGAAAAAGTTCTTTATACATATTTGAGATTAATTTACTTCTAGACCGGCTTCAAGAAATATTTTTCTCGTAACACCAACGTAATAAAATATTTCTGCAATAGTACCTAAATTCTCAAATGTTTTTCAACACCAAGTATCTTAAGTATCTGAAATATTGTTTGTATGACATGAGTTTCACTTGGTTCAAATTTCATGCTTGTCCAAAAGATGAGCATGTAGTACTCATCCCTCTTTTTCAATGTAGAGACCATTTTTATTTTTTGAATTAAATTGTATGCTACACCCAGAAAAAGTTCTTTGTACATATTTGAGATTAATTAACATCTAGACCGGCATCCAGAAATATTTTTCGTGTAAAACAACCTTAATAAAATATTTCTCCAATAGCACCTAATTTCTCAAATGTTTTTCAACACCAAGTATCTTATGTATCTGAAATATTGTTTGTTTGATATGGGTTTCGCTTGGTTCAAATTTCATGCTTGTCCAAAAGATGAGCATGTAGTACTCATATTTCTTTTTCTAGGTTGAGACCATTTTTATTGTTTGAATTAAATTGTATGCTACACCCAGAAATAGTTCTTCATACATATTTGAGATTAATTAACTTCTATATCGGGATCCAGAAATATTTTTCGTGTTTCCCAAACATAATAAAATATTTTTCCAATAGCACCTAATTTCTCAAATGTTTTTCAACACCAATTATCTTAAGTATCTCAAATATTGTTTGTTTGATAAAGGTTTCACATGGTTCAAATTTCGTGCTTGTCCAAAAGATGAGCATGTAGCGCTCATCCCTCTAATTTTAGGTTGAGACCATTTTTATTTTTTTGAATTAAATCGTACGCAAAACCCAGAAATAGTTCTTTATAAATATTTGAGATTAATTAACTTCTAGACAGGCATCTAGAAATATTTTTCTTGTAACACCAACGTAATATAATATTTCTCCAATAGAACCTAATTTCTCAAATGTTTTTCAACACCAAGTATCTTAAGGATCTGAAATATTGTTTTTTTGATAAGGGTTTCACATGGTTCAAATCTCATGATCGTCAAAAAGATGAGAATGTAGTGCTCATCCTACTAAATTTAGGTTGAGACAGATTTTATTTTTTTTTGAATTAAATTTATGCTCCACCGAGAAATAGTTCTTTATACATATTTGAGATTTATTAACTTCTAGTCCGGCATTCAGAAAATTTTTTCTTGAAAAACCAACGTAATAAAATATTTCTCCAAGAGCACCTAATTTCTGAAATGTTTTTTCAATAACAAGTATCTTAAGTATCTGAAATATTGTTGTTTTGATACGGGTTTCTCTTGGTTCACTTTTCATGCTCTTCGAAGAGATGAGCATGTAGTGCTCATCCATTTAATTTTAGGGTGAGACCATTTCTTAATGAATTTTTATTTATGTGACTCAAAGTGTACGCTACACCCAGAAATATGTTTTATACAAATCTCAAATTAATTAAGCTCTTGTCCTACACTCATAATTTTTTTTGTAACATCAATATCCTAAAATATTTCTCAAAGACCACCTAATATATGAAATATTTTTTCAACACCAAGTATCTTATGTATCTGAAATATTGTTTGTTTGATATAGGTTTCATTTGGTTCAAATTTCATGCTTGTCCAAAAGAAGAGCATGTAGTCCTCATCCCTCTTTTTCTAGGTTGAGACTATTTTAATTTTTTTGAATTAAATCGTACGCAACACCCAGAAATAGTTCTTCATACATATTTAAGATTAATTAACTTCTAGACCGGGATCCAGAAATATTTTTCGTGTATCCCAAACGTAATAAAATATTTCTCAAATAGCACCTAATTTCTCAAATGTTTTTCAACACCAAGTATCTTAAGTATCTGAAATATTGTGTGTTTGATAAGGGTTTCACATGGTTCAAATTTCATGCTTGTCCATAAGATGGGCTTGTAGTGCTCATCCCTCTAATTTTAGGTTTAGACCCTTTTTATTTTTTTGAATTAAATCGTACGCAACACCCAAAAAAAGTTGTTTATACATATTTGAGATTAATTAACTTCTAGACCGGGATCCAGAAATATTTTTCGTGTATCCCAAACGTAATAAAATATTTCTCCAACAGCACCTAATTTCTCAAATGTTTTTCAACAACAATTATCTTATGTATCTGAAATATTGTTTGTTTGATATAGGTTTCACTTGGTTCAAATTTCATGCTTGTCCAAAAGATGAGCATGTAGTACTCATCCCTCTTTTTTTAGGTTGAGACCATTTTTTTTTTTGAATTAAATTGTACGCAACACCCAGAAATAGTTCTTCATACATATTTGAGATTAATTAACTTCTAGACCAGGATCCAGAAATATTTTTCGTGTATCCCAAACGTAATAAAATATTTCTCTAATAGCACCTAATTTCTCAAATGTTTTTCAACACCAAGTATCTTAAGTATCTGAAATATTGTGTGTTTGATAAGGGTTTCACATGGTTGAAATTTCTTGCTTATCCAAAAGATGAGCTTTTAGTGCTCATCCCTCTAATTTTAGGTTGAGACCATTTTTATTTTTTTGAATTAAATCGTACGCAACACCGAGAAGTAGTTCTTTATACATTTTTGAGATTAATTAACTTCTAGACCGGGATCCAGAAATATTTATCGTGTAACACAAACGTAATAAAATATTTCTGCAATAGCACCTAATTTCTCAAATATTTTTCAACACCAATTATCTTAAGTATCTTAAATATTGTTTGTTTGATTAGGGTTTCACATGGTTGAAATTTCGTGCTTGTCGAAAAGATGAGCATGTAGTGCTCATCCCTCTTATTTTAAGTTGAGACCATTTTTATTTTTAGAATTAAATCGTACGCAACACCCAGAAATAGTTCTTTATACATATTTGAGATTAATTAACTTCTAGAATAGGACCCCGAAATATTTTCGTGTAACACCAACGTAAAAAAGTATTTCTCTAATAGCACCTAATTTCTCAAATGTTTTTCAACACCAAGTTTCTTACGTATTTGAAATATTGTTTGTTTGATATGGGTTTCACTTGGTTCAAATTTCAAGCTTGTCCAAAAGATGAGCATGTAGTACTCATCCCTCTTTTTCTTGGTTGAGACCATTTTTATTGTTTGAATTAAATTGTATGCTACACCCAGAAAAAGTTCTTTATACATATTTGAGATTAATTAACTTCTAGACCGACATCCAGAAATACTTTTCGTGTAACACAAACATAATAAAATATTTCACAAATAGCACCTAATTTCTCAAATGTTTTTCAACACCAAGTATCTGAAATATTGTTTGTTTGGTACGGGTTTCACTTGGTTCAAATGTCATGCTCTTCGAAGAGATGAGCATGTAGTGCTCATCCCTCTTTTTTAGGTTGAGACTATTTTTATTTTTTGAATTAAATTGTATGCTACACCCAGAAAAAGGTCTTGATACATATTTGAGATTAATTAACTTCTAGACGGGCATCCAGAGATATTTTTCTTGTAACACCAACGTAATATAATATTTCTCCGATAGAACCTAATTTCTCAAATGTTTTTCAACACCAAGTATCTTAAGTATCTGAGATATTGTTTTTTTCGTAAGGGTTTCACATGGTTCAAATCTCATGATCGTCCAAAAGATGAGCATGTAGTGCTCATCCAACTAATTTTAGGTTGAGACCGATTTTTTTTTTTTTTGAATTAAATTGTATGCTACACCGAGAAGTAGTTCTTTATACATATTTGAAATTTATTAACTTCTAGTCCGGCATTCAGAAATATTTTTCTTGTAACACCAACGTAATAAAATATTTCTCCAAGAGCACCTAATTTCTCAAATGTTTTTTCAACACCAAGTATCTTGAAATATTGTTGTTTTGATACGAGTTTCACTTGGTTCACTTTTTATGCTCTTCGAAGAGATGAGCATGTAGTGCTCATCCATTTATTTTAGGGTGAGACCATTTCTTAATGAATTTTTATTTATGTGAATTAAAGTGTACGCTACACCAAGAAATATGTTTTATACAAATCTCAAATTAATTAAGCTCTTGTCCTACACTCATAATTTTTTTTTAACACCAATATCCCAAAATATTTCACCAAGACAACCGAATATATGAATTATTTTTTCATTACCAAGTATCTTAAGTATCTGAAATTCTTTTTGTTTGATATGGGTTTCACTTGGTTCAAATTTCATGCTTGTCCAAAAGAAGAGCATGTAGTCCTCGTCCCTCTTTTTCTAGGTTGAGAATATTTTTATTTTTTTGAATTAAATCGTACGCAACACCCAGAAATAGTTTTTCATACATATTTGAGATTAATTAACTTCTAGACTGGGATCCAGAAATATTTTTCGTGTATCCCAAACGTAATAAAATATTTCTCCAATAGCACCTAATTTCTCAAATGTTTTTCAACACCATGTATCTTAAGTATATGAAATATTGTTTGTTTGATAAGGGTTTCACATGGTTCAAATCTCATGATCGTCCAAAAGATGAGCATGTAGTGCTCATCCTACTAATTTTAGGTTGAGACCGATTTTATTTTTTTTTGAATTAAATTGTATACTACACCGAGAAATAGTTCTTTATACATATTTGAGATTAATTAACTTCAAGACCGGCATCCAGAAATATTTTTCGTGTAACACCAACGTAATAAAATATTTCACCAATAGCACCTAATTTCTCAAATGTTTTTCAACTCCAAGTATTTTAAGTATCTGAAATATTGTTTGTTTGATATGGGTTTCACTTGGTTCAAATGTCATGCTGGTCCAAAAGATGAGCATGTAGTACTCATCCTTCTTTTTCTAGGTTGAGACCATTTTTATTTTTTGAATTAAATGGTATGCTTCACCTAAAAAAACTTCTTTATACATATATGAGATTAATTAACTTCTAGACAGGCATCTAGAAATATTTTTCTTGTAACACCAACGTAATAAAATATTTCTCCAATAGAACCTAATTTCTCAAATGTTTTGCAACACCAAGTATCTTAAGTATTTGAAATATTGTTTGTTTGATAAGGGTTTCACTTGGTTCAAATCTCTTGCTCGTCAAAAAGATGAGCATGTAGTGCTCATCCCACTAATTTTAGGTTGAGACCGATTTTTTTTTTTGAATTAACTTGTATGCTATACGAGAAATAGTTCTTTATACATATTTGAGATTTATTAACTTCTAGACCGGCATCCAGAAATATTTTTCGTGTAACACCAACATAATAAAATATTTCTCCAAGAGCACCTAATTTCTGAAATGCTTTTTCAAAAACAAGTATCTTAAGTATTGTAAATATTGTTGTTTTGATACGGGTTTCACTTGGTTCACATTTCATGCTCTTCGAAGAGATGAGCATGTAGTGCTCATCCATTTAATTTTAGGGTGAGACCATTTCTTAATGAATTTTTATTTATGTGAATTAAAGTGTACGCTACACCCAGAAATATGTTTTATACAAATCTCATATTAATTAAGCTCTTGTCCTACACTCATAAACTTTTTTTTTGTAACACCAATATATTAAAATATTTCTCCAAGACCACCTAATATATTAAATATTTTTTCAACACCAAGTATCTTAAGTATCTGAAATATTGTTTGTTATATATAGATTTCACTTGGTTCAAATTTCACGCTTGTCCAAAAGAAGAGCATGTAGTCCTCATCCCTTTTTTTCTAGGTTGAGACTATTTTTATTTTTTTGAATTAAATCGTACGCAACACCCAGAAATAGTTCTTCATACATATTTGAGATTAATTAACTTCTACACCGGCATCCAGAAATATTTTTCTTGTAACACCAACTTAATAAAATATTTCTCAAATAGCACCTAATATCTCAAATGTTTTTCAACACCAAGTATCTTAAGTATCTGAAATATTGTTGTTTTGATACGGGTTACACTTGGTTCACTTTTCATGCTCTTCGAAGAGATCAGCATGTAGTGCTCATCCATTTAATTTTAGGGTGAGACCATTTCTTAATGAATTTTTATTTATGTGAATTAAAGTGTACGCTACACCCAGAAATATGTTTTATACAAATCTCAAATTAATTAAGCTCTTGTCCTACACTCATAATTTTTTTTTTGTAACACCAATATCCTAAAATATTTCACAAAGACCACCTAATATATGAAATATTTTTTCAACACCAAGTATCTTAAGTATCTGAAATATTGTTTGTTTGATATAGATTTCACTTGGTTCAAATTTCACGCTTGTCCAAAAGAAGAGCATGTAGTCCTCATCCCTTTTTTTCTAGGTTGAGACTATTTTTATTTTTTTGAATTAAATCGTACGCAACACCCAGAAATAGTTCTTCATACATATTTGAGATTAATTAACTTCTACACCGGCATCCAGAAATATTTTTCGTGTATCCCAAACGTAATAAAATATTTCTCCAATAGCACCTAATTCCTCAAATGTTTTTCAACACCATGTATCTTAAGTATCTAAAATATTGTTTGTTTGATATGGGTTTCACTTGGTTCAAATGTCATGCTTGTCCAAAAGATGAGGATGTAGTACTCATCCTTCTTTTTCTAGGTTGAGACCATTATTATTTTTTGAATTAAATGGTATGCTACACCTAGAAAAAGTTCTTTATACATATTTGATTTTAATTAACTTCTAGACAGGCATCTAGAAATATTTTTCTTGTAACACCAACGTAATAAAATATTTCTCCAATAGAACCTAATTTCTCAAATGTTTTTGAACACCATGTATCTTAAGTATCTGAAATATTATTTGTTTGATATGGGTTTCACTTGGTTCAAATTTCAAGCTTGTCCAAAAGATGAGCATGTAGTACTTATCCCTCTTTTTCTAGGTTGAGACCATTTTTATTGTTTGAATTAAATTGTATGCTACACCCAGAAAAAGTTGTTTATACATATTTGAGATTAATTAACTTCTAGACCGGCATCTAGAAATATTTTTCGTGTAACACCCTCGTAATAAAATATTTCTCCAATAGAACCTAATTTCTCAAATGTTTTTCAACACCAAGTATCTTAAGTATCTGAAATATTGTTTGTTTGATAAGGGTTTCACTTGGTTCAAATTTCATGCTTGTCCAAAAGATGGGCATGTAGTGCTCATCCCTCTAATTTTAGGTTGAGACCATTTTTTTTTGAATTAATTTGTATGCAACACTTAGAAATAGTTCTTTATAAATATTTGAGATTGATTAACTTCTAGACCGGAATCCCGAAATATTTTTCCTGTAACACCAACGTAATAAAATATTTCTCATATAGCACCTAATTTCTGAAATGTTTTTCAACACCAAGTATCTTAAGTATCTGAAATATTGTTGTTTTGATACGGGTTTCACTTGGTTCACTTTTCATGCTTGTAGAAGAGATGAGCATGTAGTGCTCATCCATTTAATTTTAGGGTGAGACCATTTCTTAATGAATTTTTATTTATGTGAATTAAAGAGTATGCTCCACCCAAAAATATGTTTTATACATATCTCAAATTAATTAAGCTCTTGTCCTACACTCATAATTTTGTTTTGTAACACCAATAACATAAAATATTTCTCCATTACAACCAAATTTATGAAATATTTTTTCAACACCAAGTATCTTAATTATCTGAAATATCATTTGCTTGATAAGGGTTTCACATGGTTCAGATTTCATGCTTGTCCAAAAGATGAGCATGTAGTGCTCATCCCTCTAATTTTAGGTTGAGACCATTTTTATTTTTTTGAATTAAATCCTACGCAACACTCAGAAATAGTTCTTCATACATATTTGAGATTAATTAACTTATAGACCGGTATCCAGAAATATTTTTCATGTAACCCAAACGTAAAAAAATATTTCTCCAATAGCACCTAATTTGTCAAATGTTTTTCAACACCAATTATCATAAGTATCTGAAATATTGTTTGTTTGATAGGGTTTCACATGGTTCAAATTTCGTGCTTGTCCAAAAGATGAGCATGTAGTGCTCATCCCTCTAATTTTAGGTTGAGACCATTTTTATTTTTTTGAATTAAATCGTACGCAACACCCAGAAATAGTTCTTTATAAATATTTGAGATTAATTAACTTCTAGACCAGCATCCAAAAATATTTTTGGTGTAACACCGACGTAATAAAATATTTCTCCATTAGCACCTAATTTCTCAAATGTTTTTCAACAACAATTATCTTAAGTATCTGAAATATTGTTTGTTCGATAAGGGTTTCACTTGGTTCAAATTTCATGCTTGTCCAAAAGATGGGCATGTAGTGCTCATCCCTCTAATTTTAGGTTGAGACCATTTTTTTTTTGAATTAATTTGTATGCAACACCCGAAATAGTTCTTTATACATATTTGAGATTGATTAACTTCTAGACGGCATCCGAAATATTTTTCCGTAACACCAACGTAATAAAATATTTCTCATATAGCACCTAATTTCGAAATGTTTTTCAACACCAAGTATCTTACGTATATCGAAATATTGTTGTTTTGATACGGGTTTCACTTGGTTCACTTTTCATGCTCTTCGAAGAGATGAGCATGTAGTGCTCATCCATTTAATTTTAGGGTGATACCATTTCTTAATGAATTTTTTTTATGTGAATTAAAGAGTATGCTCCACCCAGAAGTATGTTTTATACATATCTCAAATTAATTAAGCTCTTGTCCTACATTCATAATTTTGTTTTGTAACACCAATAACATAAAATATTTCTCCATTACAACCAAATTTATGAAATATTTTTCAAACACCAAGTATCTTAAGTATCTGAAATATCATTTGCTTGATAAGGGTTTCACATGGTTCAAATTTCATGCTTGTCCAAAAGATGAGCATGTAGTGCTCATCCCTCTAATTTTAGGTGGAGACCATTTTTATTTTTTGAATTAAATGGTACGCAACACGCAGATATAGTTCTTTATACATATTTGAGATTAATTAACTTCTAGACCAGCATCCAGACATATTTTTTGTGTAACACCGACGTAATAAAATATTTCTCCATTAGCACCTAATTTCTTAAATGTTTTTCAACAACAATTATCTTAAGTATCTGAAATATTGTTTGTTTGATAAGGGTTTCACTTGGTTCAAATTTCATGCTTGTCCAAAAGATGGGCATGTAGTGCTCATCCCTCTAATTTTAGGTTGAGACCATTTTTTTTTTGAATTAATTTGTATGCAACACCCAGAAATAGTTCTTTATACATATTTGAGATTGATTAACTTCTAGACCGGCATCCAGAAATTTTTTTCCTGTAACACCAACGTAATAAAATATTTCTCATATAGCACCTAATTTTTGAAATGTTTTTCAACACCAAGTATCTTAAGTATCTGAAATATTGTTGTTTTGATACGGGTTTCACTTGGTTCACTTTTCATTCTCATCGAAGAGAGCATGTAGTGCTCATCCATTTAATTTTAGGGTGAGACCATTTCTTAATGATTTTTTATTTATGTGAATTAAAGTGTACCCTACACCCAGAATGCCGAGAGCTTTTAGCTACCATGCGAAATTAAGATAGAAATGGCCTAAGTAATAAGAATAAACTCCAAGGGTGTAAGAATGCCTATGAAGCAAAGATAAGCATTAGGTATTCATTTTCCATGGCTCTAATAATATGAACACAGTGTTTAGGCCATGAGAAGTCAAGAAAGAAGAAGAATGGAATGTGCTTCAAGCAACTCCGTAGTTGGAAGCAAAGGTACAAGCGGAAGACAAAGGCTAGTGGTGGGTAACTGTTATCTTGTTAGCTTGTATGAATGTATTAATGTATGAATGATCATGTTTGCTAGATGATTTACATGTTTATTTCCTAGCTATGGAATTGAGGCTGCGGTCTCATAGGGCTGCGTGTCCTAAAGGGCTGCGGTCCTTGGCCGTTAACTGCGGTTACGGTGCGACTTGTTTATTGTGGAATTAATCTATGCTTATACATGTGTTATACTGTTATTTACATTTCATACATGCATACGAGATTAACTGTTACCCCTGGGGTTCATTCATTTGAACTCCAGATCACATGAAATAGACAGGTGAGCACAGACTAGTAGTTTCGCACGGACTCGGACTAGAGTGTTGCTTGAAGGCGGCACACTGAAGGGAGTGCTTGAAGTTGCTGTAAAAAGAATGAGCAGAGTAGAGAGTAAAGACACTCTGATAGCTATGACAACGACCCTGAAGAATGTTGATGCTTCCGCATATGCCAAATAGAGAAGATCCAGATGGGTTGTTAGAATCACACTACCCGCCACCTGAAAGGGCGAGGCCGGTAGGGGTGTTACATATGCTACACCCAGATATAGTTCTTTCTACATATTTGAGATTAATTAACTTCTATACCGGCATCCAGAAATATTTTCGTGTAACACCAACGTAATAAAATATTTCTCCAATTGCACCCAATTTCTCAATTGTTTTTCAACACCAATTATCTTAAGTATCGGAAATATTGTCTGTTTGATAAGGGTTTCACATGGTTCAATTTTCGTGCTTGTCCAAAAGATGAGCATGTAGTGCTCATCCCTCTAATTTTAGGTTGAGACCATTTTTATTTTTTTTTAATTAAATTGTATGCAACACCCAAAAATTGTTCTTTATACATATTTGAGATTAATTAACTTCTAGACCGGCATCCAGAAATATTTTTCTTGTAACACCAACGTAATAAAATATTTCTCCAAGAGCACCTAATTTCTGAAATGTTTTTCAACACCAAGTATCTTAAGTATATGAAATATTGTTGTTTTGATACGGGTTTCACTTGGTTCACTTTTCATGCTCTTCGAAGAGATGAGCATGCAGTGCTCATCCATTTAATTTTAGGGTGAGACTATTTATTAATGAATTTTTATTTATGTGAATTAAAGTGTACGCTAGACGCAGAAATATGTTTTATACAAATCTCAAATTAATTAAGCTATTGTCCTACACTCAATTTTTTTTTTTGTAACACCAATATCCTAAAAAATTTCTCGAATAGCACCGAATTTCTGAAATGTTTTTCAACACCAAGTATCTTAAGTATCTGAAATATTTTTTGTTTGATAGGGGTTTCACATTGTTCAAATTTCATGCTTGTCCAAAAGATGAGCTTGTAGTGCTCATCCCTCGAATTTTAGGTTGAGACCATTTTTATTTTTTTGAATTAAATCGTACGCAACACCCAGAAATAGTTCTTTATACATATTTGAGATTAATTAACTTCTAGACCAGCATCCAGAAATATTTTTCGTGTAACACAAACGTAATAAAATATTTCTCCAAAAGCACCTAATTTCTCAAATGTTTTTCAACACCAATTATCTTTAGTATCTGAAATATTGTTTGTTTGATAAGGGATTCACATGCTTCAAATCTCGTGCTCGTCCAAAAGATGAGCATGTAGTGCTCATCCCACAAATTTTAGGTTGAAACCATTTTTATTTTTTTGAATTAAATCATACGCAACACCCAGAAATAGTACTTTATACATATTTGAGATTAATTAACTTCTAGACCAGCATCGAGAAATATTTTTCGTGTAACACCAACGTAATAAAATATTTCTCCAATAGCACCTAATTTCTCAAATGTTTTTCAACACCAAGTATCTTAAGTATCTGAAATATTGTTTGTTTGATATGGGTTTCACTTGGTTCAAATTTCATGCTTGTCCAAAAGATGAGCATGTAGTACTCATCCCTCTTTTTCTAGGTTGAGACCATTTTTATTTTTAGAATTAAATTGTATGCTACACCCAGAAAAAGTTCTTTATACATATTTGAGATTAATTAACTTCTAGACCGGCATCCAGAAATATTTTTCTTGTAACACCAACGTGTAACATCCCAAATGTTCAAGATTTGAAAATTTGTAAATATTGTATGGAAGTTTGTTTTGAGAATTTGGAACATTCGCCTTAAATATTTTATTTGATGCGCACTCAGAAGCGTTTCTTTTAAAAAGTATGTGATGGACTATTCACGTATACGACACTATTCACGTGTACAGTACTGTTCATGTATACGGTACTATTCACGTATACATTATGAAATTTGGTCAGAAATACTATATGAGTTATTATTGGAATCTAAGAATAAATACTGGCTTAGGAATCTCAAATGTCAATATTTATTTGTCTAAAGGAGCTAATTTGGGAAAAAGTATCCTATATGGAATCAAGGATTTAATTTCCATTATTCATTTTGAATTTGCAACTTAGTATAGAAAAATACCAGGGTTCAAATAAAAGCCTTGCAGAGGTCAAATGAGATTATTTTAGAGTGGGCCCTACAACATAATATAACATTCATCTCTCATTTTCACTCCAATTGATTGCTTTCTGACGCACTCACTCGTATGTATCCTTCATTTTTCAACGCATGTAGCGCGTTTTCTCACTTTCCAGCTACGTTCTGAGTCATTTTTGTCGAGAGCGGAGACATAGGACGGCAATCACGGAAGGAAGAAGAAAAGAAGAAACTCCCGTACTCTCTTTATATATTTTCACTCTTTTCTTTTTCATTCAGTGAGAACGCAAAAACCATCGTACGCCTTCATATTTTCCTTCTTCATACTCTTTTGATGTTTTCCTTCAACCTTTCTTTTCCATTATTCATCATCTTCCTCATTTAGCCAAAATCTCACACACACAGAGCTTCAAACGCACGGAGGAAAAAGCGAGGAAAAACGCTCGAATCGAGAAACGCGAGAGACGACGAAGAGAGTTTGTGGAATTGTAGAACACTTCCTTATTCCTTAAACTATCATTTCGGTTAGTTTTCTTCTTCATTTCTCATCTTTTCAACCTTTAACTCATTTACTATTCATCATCTTCAACCTTCGGCCCGTGAGCGTGAGAGCTTGAAAACGAATGCGGAATTACAGAAAGTTTGGAAACGATACAAGAGAAGGAAAAAGGGAGAGAACAGACTGTAACTAAGAAAGTTGGAAAAAAATTGAAGGAGAGACGGTTGAAGAAGAAGAAGTTCAAACGAGCTTAAAAGCTTCAAAAACCAATCAAGGTGAGTCTTCAGACTTCATATCTACTAGTTTCTATAACTCCTAAGTGTTAGTTATTGAGTTTTGGATAAAAAAAATGCAGAACAGAGTCGAACAGAGTGTCTGCTACAGTAACTTCGCGTCTGCTACAGTGAATCCGAAATGCAATAGTGGTACTGTAGCAATTCACTGTTCAAATTTCGTGCTTGTCCAAAAGATGATCATGCAGTGCTCATCCCTCTAATTTTAGGTTGAGACCATTTTTATTTTTTGAATTAAATCGTACGCATTACCCAGAAATAGTTCTTTATACATATTTGAGATTGATTAACTTCTAGACCAGCATCCAGAAATATTTTTCGTGTAACACGAACGTAATAAAATATTTCTTCAATAGCACCTAATTTCTCAAATGTTTTTCAACACCAAGTATCTTAAGTATACGAAATATTGTTTGTTTTATATGGGTTTCACTTGGTTCAAATTTCATGCTTGTCCAATAGAAGAGCATGTAGTACTCATCCCTCTTTTTCTAGGTTGAGACCATTTTTATTGTTTGAATTAAATTATATGCTACACCCAGAAAAAGTTCTTTATACATATTTGAGATTAATAAACTTCTAGACCGGCATCCAGAAATATTTTTCATTTAACACCAACGTAATAAAATATTTCTCCAATAGCACCTAATTTCACAAATGTTTTTCAACACCAAGTATCTTAAGTATCTGAAATATTGTTTGTTTGATATGGGTTTCACTTTGTTCAAATGTCATGCTTGTCCAAAGGATGAGCATGTAGTACTCATCCTTTTTTTTCTAGGTTGAGACCATTTTTATTTTTTGAATTAAATGGTATGCTACACCTAGAAAAAGTTCTTTATACATATTTGAGATTAATTAACTTCTAGACAGGCATCTAGGAATATTTTTCTTGTAACACCATCGTAATAAAATATTTCTCCAATAGAACCTAATTTCTCAAATGTTTTTCAACACCAAGTATCTTAAGTATCTGAAATATTGTTTGTTTGATAAGGGTTTCACATGGTTCAAATCTCATGATCGTCCAAAAGATGAGCATGTAGTGCTCATCCTACTAATTTTAGGTTGAGACCGATTTTATTTTTTTTGAATTTAATTGTATGCTACACCGAGAAATAGTTCTTTATACATATTTGAGATTTATTAACTTCCAGTCCGGCAATCAGAAATATTTTTCTTGTAACACCAACAAAATAAAATATTTCGCCAAGAGCACCTAATTTCTGAAATGTTTTTTCAACACCAAGTATCTTAAGTATCTGAAATATTGTTGTTTTGATACGGGTTTCACTTGGTTCACTTTTCATGCTCTTCGAAGAGATGAGCATGTAGTGCTCATCCATTTAATTTTAGGGTGAGACCAATTCTTAATGAATTTTTATTTATGTAAATTAAAGTGTACGCTACACCCAGAAATATGTTTTATACAAATCTCAAATTAATTAAGCTCTTGTCCTACACTCATAATTTTTTTTTTTGTAACACCAATATCCTAAAATATTTCTCCAAGACCACCTAATTTCTGAAATATTTTTTCAACACCAAGTATCTTAAGTATCTGAAATATTGTTTGTTTGATATAGGTTTCACTTGGTTCAAATTTCATGCTTGTCCAAAAGATGAGCATGTAGTCCTCATCCCTCTTTTTCTAGGTGACTATTTTAGTCCTCATCCCTCATATTTTAGATTTTTCTAGGTTGAGACTATTTTAGTATCTGAAATATTGTTTGTTTTATATGGGTTTTTTTTGAATTAAATTTCACAAATGTTTTTCAACACCAAGTATCTTAAGTATCTGAAATATTGTTTGTTTGATATGGGTTTCACGGAACACCATTTTTATTTTTTGAATTAAATGGTATGCTACACCTAGAAAAAGTTCTTTATACATATTTGAGATTAATTAACTTCTAGTGACAGGCATCTAGGAATATTTTTCTTGTAACACCATCGTAATAAAATATTTCTCCAATAGAAATAGTTCTTCATACATATTTTAGATTAATTAACTTCTAGACCGATTTTATTTTTTTTGAATTTAATTGATCCAGAAATATTTTTTTTAACACCAACGAAATGTTTTTTCAACACCAAGTATCTTAACACAAACGTAATAAAATATTTCTCCAATAGCACCTAATTTGTCAATTGTTTTTCAACACCAATTATCTTAAGTATCTGAAATATTGTTTGTTTGATATAGGTTTCACTTGGTTCAAATATTGTTTGTTTGATAAGGGTTTCACATGGTTCAAATTTCCGCACCTAATTTGTCTTGTCCAAAAGATGAGCATGTAGTGCTCATTCCCGTAATTTTAGGTGAGACCATTTTTATTTTTTGAATTAAATCGTATGCTACACCCAGATATAGTTCTTTAGACATATTTGAGATTAATTAACTTCTACACCGACATCCAGAAATATTTTTCGTGTAAACCCAACGTGGTAAAATATTTCTCCAATAGATCCTAATTTCTCAAATGTTTTTCAACAACAATTATCTTAAGTATCTGAAATATTGTTTGTTTGATAAGGGTTTCACTTGGTTCAAATTTCATGCTTGTCCAAAAGATGAGAATGTAGTGCTCATCCCTCTAATTTTAGGTTGAGACCATTTTTATTTTTTTAATTAAATTGTATGCAACACCAAGAAACAGTTCTTTATACATATTTGAGATTAATTAACTTCTACACCGGAATCAAGAAATGTTTTTCTTGTAACACCAACGTAATAAAATATTTCTCCAATAGCACCTAATTTCTCAAATGTTTTTCAACACCAAGTATCTTAAGTATCTGAAATATTGTTGTTTTGATACGGGTTACACTTCGTTCACTTTTCATGCTCTTCGAAGATATGAGCATGTAGTGCTCATCCATTTAATTTTAGGGTGAGACCATTTCATAATGCATTTTTATTTATGTGAATTCAAGTGAACGCTACACCCAGAAATATGTTTTAGACAAATCTCAAATTAATTAAGCTCTTGTCCTACACTCATAATTTTTTTTTGTAACACCAATATCCTAAAATATTTCTCAAAGACCACCTAATATATGAAATATTTTTTCAACACCAAGTATCTTAAGTATCTGAAATTCTTTTTGTTTTATATGGGTTTCACTTGGTTCAAATTTCATGCTTGTCCAAAAGATGAGCATGTAGTCCTCATCCCTCTTTTTCAAGGTTGAGACTATTTTTATTTTTTGAATTAAATTGTATGCTACACCCAGATAGTTCTTTATACATATTTGAGATTAATTAACTTCTAGACCGGCATCCAGAAATTTTTTTCGTGTAGTACCAACATAATAAAATATTTCTCCAATAGCACCTAATTTCTGAAATGTTTTTCAACACCAAGTATCTTAAGTATCTGAAATATCATTTGTTTGATAAGGGTTTCAAATGGTTCAAATTTCATGCTTGTCCAAAAGATGAGCATGTAGTGCTCATTCCTCTAATTTTAGGTTGAGACCATTTTTATTTTTTTAATTAAATCGTACGCAACACCCAGAAATAGTTCTTTATACATATTTGAGATTAATTAACTTCTAGACCAGCATCCAGAAATATTTTTCGTGTAACACGAACGTAATAAAATATTTCTCCAATAGCACCTAATTTCTCAAATGTTTTTCAACACCAAGTATCTTAAGTATCTGAAATATTGTTTGTTTTATATGGGTTTCACTTGGTTCAAATTTCATGCTTGTCCAATAGAAGAACATGTAGTACTCATCCCTCTTTTTCTAGGTTGAGACCATTTTTATTGTTTGAATTAAATTGTATGCTACACCCAGAAAAAGTTCTTTATACATATTTGAGATTAATTAACTTCTACACCGGCATCCAGAATTATTTTTCGTGTAACACCAACGTAATAAAATATTTCTCCAATAGCACCTAATTTCTCAAATATTTTTCAACTCCAATTATCTTAAGTATCTTAAATATTGTTTGTTTGATAAGGGTTTCACATGGTTCAAATATCGTGCTTGTCCAAAAGATGAGCATGTAGTGCTCATCCCTCTAATTTTAGGTTGAGACCATTTTTATTTTTTTAATTAAATGGTATGCTACACCTAGAAAAAGTTCTTTATACATATTTGAGATTAATTAAATTCTAGACAGGCATCTAGGAATATTTTTCTTGTAACACCAACGTAAAAAAATATTTCTCCAATAGCACCTAATTTCTCAAATGTTTTTTCAACACCAAGTATCTTAAGAATCTAAAATATTGTTGTTTTGATACGGGTTTCACTTGGTTCATTTTTCATGATCTTCGAAGAGATGAGCATGTAGTGCTCATCGATTTAATTTTAGGGTGAGACCATTTCTCAATGAATTTTTATTTATATGAATTAAAGTGTACGCTACACCCATAAATATGTTTTATATAAATCTCAAATTATTTAAGCTCGTGTCCTACACTAAGAAATTTTTTTTTGTAACACCAGTATCCAAAAATATTTCTCCAAGACCACCTAATATATGAAATATTTTTTCAAAACCAAGTATCTTAAGTATCTGAAATTCTTTTTGTTTGATATGGGTTTCACTTGGTTCAAATTTCATGCTTGTCCAAAAGAGGAGCATGTAGTCCTCATCCTTCTTTTTCTAGGTTGAGACTATTTTTATTTTTTGAATTAAATTGTATGCTACACCCATATATAGTTCTTTATACATATTTGAGATTAATTAACTTCTAGACCGGTATCCAGAAATGTTTTTCGTGTAACACCAACTTAATAAAATATTTCACCTATAGCACCTAATTTCTGAAGTGTTTTTCAACACCAAGTATCTTAAGTATCTGAAATATCATTTGTTATATAAGGGTTTCAAATGGTTCAAACTTCATGCTTGTCCAAAAGATGAGCATGTAGTGCTCATCCCTCTAATTTTAGCTTGAGACCATTTCTTATTTTTTTGAATTAAATCGTACGCAACACCAGGAAATAGTTCTTTATACATATTTGAGATTAATTAACTTTTAGACAGGCATCTAGAAATATTTTTCGTGTAACACCAACGTAATAAAATATTTCTCCAATAGCACCAAATTTCTCAAATACTTTTCAACACCAATTATCTTAAGTATCTGAAATATTGTTTGTTTGATAAGCGTTTCACATGGTTCAAATTTCATGCTTGTCCAAAAGATGAGCATGTAGTGCTCATCCCTATAATTTTAGGTTGAGACCATTTTATTTTTTTGAATTAAATAGTACGCAACACCCAGAAATAGTTTTTTTATACATATTTGATATTAATTAACTTCAAGACCAGCATCCAGAAATGTTTGTCGTGTAACACCAACGTAATAAAATATTTCTCCAATAGCACCTAATTTCTCAAATGTTTTTCAACACCAAGTATCTTAAGTATCTGAAATATTGTTTGTTTGATATTGGTTTTACTTGGTTCAAATTTCATGTTTGTCCAAAAGATGAGCATGTAGTCCTCATCCCTCTTTTTCTAGGTTGAGACCATTTTTATTTTTTTGAATTAAATTGTATGCTACACCGAGAAAAAGTTCTTTATACATATTTGAGATTAATTAACTTCTGGACCGCCATCCAGAAAGATTTTTCGTGTAACACCAACGTAATAAAATATTTCTTTAATAGCACCTAATTTCTCAAATGTTTTTCAACACCATGTATCTTAAGTATCTGAAATATTGTTTTTTTATAAGGGTTTCACTTGGTTCAAATCTCATGCTCGCCCAAAAGATGAGCATGTAGTGTGCTCAACCGTCTAATTTTAGGTTGAGACCATTTTTATTTTTTTTGAATTAAATTCTTTGCTCTACCGAGAAACAATTCTTTATACATATTTGAGATTAATTAACTTCTAGTCCGGCATGCAGAAATATTTTTCTTGTAACACCAACGTAATAAAATATTTCTCCAATAGCACAGAATTTCTCAAATGTTTTTTAACACCAAGTATCTTAAGTATCTTAAATATTGTTTGTTTGATATGGGTTTCACTTGGTTCAAATTTCATGCTTGTCCAAAAGATGAGCATGTAGTACTCATCCCTCTTTTTCTAGGTTGAGACCATTTTTATTTTTTGAATTAAATTGTATGCTACACCGAGAAATAGTTCTTTATATATATTTGAGATTAATGAACTTCTAGTCCGGTATTCAGAAATATTTTTCTTCAACACCAACGTAATAAAATATTTCTCCAAGAGCACCTAATTTCTGAAATATTTTTTCAACACCAAGTATCTTAAGTATCTGAAATAATGTTGTTTTGATACGGGTTTCACTTGGTTCACTTTCATGCTTGTCGAAGAGATGAGCATGTTGTGCTCATCCATTTAATTTTAGGGTGAGACCATTTCTTAAGGAATTTTTATTTATATGAATTAAAGTGTATGCTACACACAGAAATATGTTTTATACATATCTCAAATTAATTAAGCTCTTGTCCTACATTTATTTTTATTTTTTTGTAACACCAATAACCTAAAAAATTTCTCAAATAAACCCTAATTTATGAAATATTTTTTCAACACGAAGTATCTAAAGTATCTCAAATATTGTTTGTTTGATATGGGTTTCACTTGGTTCAAATCTCATGCTCGTCCAAAAGATGAGCATGTAGTTCTCATCCCTCTAATTTTAGGGTGTGACAATTTTATTTTTTTGAATTTAATTTTTTGCTACACCCAGAAATAGTTCTTTTTACATATTTGAGATTAATTAACTTCTAGACCGGCATCATGAAATATTTTTCGTGTAACACAAACGTAATAAAATATTTCTCCAATAGCACCTAGTGTCTGAAATGTTTTTTCAACACCAAGTATCTTACGTATCTGAAATAATGTTGTTTTGATACGGGTTTCACTTGGTTCACTTTTCATGCTTGTCGAAGAGATGAGCATGTAGTTCTAATCCATATAATTTAAGGGTGAGACCATTTCTTAATGAATTTTTATTTATGTGAATTATAGTGTGTGCTATACCCAGAAATATTTTTTATACATATCTCAAATAAATTAAGCTCTTGTCCAACATTCATTTTTATTTTTGTAACACCAATATCCTAAAATATTTCTGCAATACCACCTAATATATGAAATATTTTTTCAACACCAACTATCTTAAGTATATGAAATATTGTTTGTTTAATATGGGATTCACTTGGTTCAAATTTCAATATTGTCCAAAAGATTAGCATGTAGTGCTCATCCCTCTAATTTTAGGTTGAGACCAGTTTTATTTTTTTCAATTAAATTGTATGCTACGCCTAGAAAAAGTTCTTTATACATATTTGAGATTAATTAACTTCTTGACCGCGATCCAGAAATATTTTCGTGTAACACGAACGTAATAAAATATTTCTCCAATAGCACCTAATTTCTCAAATGTTTTTCAACAACAATTATCTTAAGTATCTGAAATATTGTTTGTTTGATATGGGTTTCACTTAGTTCAAAATTTAATGCTTGTCCAAAAGATGAGCACGTAGTCCTAATCCATTTTTTTCTAGGTTGATTCTATTTTTATTTTTTGATTTAAATTGTATGCTACACCCAGAAATAGTTCTTTATACATATTTGAGATTAATTAACTTCTGGATCGGCATCCAGAAATATTTTTCGTGTAACACCAACGTAATAAAATATTTCTCTAATAGCGCCTAATTTCTCAAATGTTTTTCAACACCAAGTATCTTAAGTATTTGAAATATTGTTTGTTTGATAAGGGTTTCAAATTTTTCAAATTTCATGCATTTCCAAAAGATGAGCATGTTGTGCTCATCCCTCTAATTTTAGGATGAGTCTATTTTTATTTTTTGGAATTAAATCATACGCAACACCCAGAAATAGTTCTTTATACATATTTGAGATTAATTAACTTCTAGACCGGACCCCAGAAATATTTTCTTGTAACACCAACGTAATAAAATATTTCTCCAATAGCACCTAATTTCTCAAATGTTTTTCAACACCAATTATCTTAAGTATCTAAAATATTGTTTGTTTGATATGGGTTTCACTTGGTTCAAATTTCATGCTTGTCCAAAAGATGAGCATGTAGTCCGCATCCATTTTTTTCTAGGTTGAGACTATTTTTATTTTTTGATTTAAATTGTATGCTACACCTTGAAATAGTTCTTTATACATATTTGAGATTAATTAACTTCTAGACCGGCATCCAGAAATATTTTTCGTGTAACACAAACGTAATAAAATATTTCTCTAATAGCACCTAATTTCTCAAATGTTTTTCAACACCAAGTATCTTAAGTATCTGAAATATTTTTTGTTTGATAAGGGTTTCAAATGGTTCAAATTTCATGCTTGTCCAAAAGATGAGCATGTAGTACTCATCCCTCTTTTTCTAGGTTGAGACCATTTTTATTATTTGAATTAAATTGTATGCTACACCCAGAAAAAGTTCTTTATACATATTTGAGATTAATTAACTTCTAGACCGGGATCCAGAAATATTTTTCGTGTAACACCAACGTAATAAAATATTTCTCCAATCGCACCTAATTTCTCAAATGTTTTTCAACACCAATTATTTTAAGTATCTGAAATATTGTTTGTTTTATAAGGGTTTCACATGGTTCAAATGTCATGCTTGTACAAAAGATGAGCACGTAGTGCTCATCCCTCTAATTTTAGGTTGAGACCATTTCAATTTTTTTTTAATTAAATCGTACGAAACACCCTGAAATAGTTTTTAATACATATTTGAGATTAATTAACTTCTAGTCCGGCATTCAGAAATATTTTTCGTGTAACACCAACGTAATAAAATATTTCTCAAATGGCACCTAATTTCTGAAATGTTTTTCACCACCAAGTATCTTAAGTATCTGAAATATTGTTGTTTTGATACGGGTTTCACTTGGTTCACTTTTCATGCTCTTCGAAGAGATGAGCATGTAGTGCTCATCCATTTAATTTTAGGGTGAGACCATTTCTTAATGAATTATTACTTATGTGAATTAAAGTGTATGCTGCAAACAAAAATATGTTTTATAGAAATCTCAAATTAATTAAGCTCTTGTCCTACACTCATAATTTTTTTTTTGTAACACCAATATCCTAAAATATTTCTCCAACACCACCTAATATAAGAAATATTTTTTCAACACCAAGTATCTTAAGTATCTCAAATATTGTTTGTTTGATATGGGTTTCACTTGGTTCAAATTTCATGCTTGTCCAAAAGATGAGTATGTAGTCCTCATCCCTCTTTTTCTAGGTTGAGACTATTTTTATTTTTAGAATTAAATTGTATTCTACACCCAGATATAGTTCTTTATACATATTTGAGATTAATTAACTTCTAGACTGGCATCCAGAAATATTTTTCGTGTAACACCAACGTAATAAAATATTTCTCCAATAGCCCCTAATTTCTGAAACGTTTTTCAACACCAAGGATCTTAAGTATCTGATCTATTTTATTATTTTTTTTATAAGGGTTTCACATGGTTCAAATGTCATGGTTGTCCAAAAGATGAGCATGTAGTCCTCATCCTTCTAATTTTAGGTGGAGACCATTTTAATTTTTTTTTTGAATTAAATCGTACGCAACACCCAAAAATAGTTCTTTATACATATTTCAGATTAATTAACTTGTAGACCGGGATCCAGAAATATTTTTCATGTAACACCAACGTAATAAAATACTTCTCCAATAGCACCTAATTTCTCAAATGTTTTTCAACACCAATTATCTTAAGTATCTAAAATATTGTTTGTTTGATATGGGTTTCACATGGTTCAAATTTCGTGCTTGTCCAAAAGATGAGCATGTAGTGCTCATCCCTATAATTTTAGGTTGAGACCATTTTTATTTTTTTGAATTAAATAGTACGCAACACCCGTAAATAGTTTTTTTATACATATTTGATATTAATTAACTTCAAGACCAAAGATCCGAAATGTTTGTCGTGTAACACCAACGTAATAAAATATTTCTCCAATAGCACCTAATTTCTCAAATGTTTTTCAACACCAAGTATCTTCAGTATCTGAAATATTTTTTATTTGATATGGGTTTCACTTCGTTCAAATTTCATGCTTGTCCAAAAGATGAGCATGTAGTCCTCATCCCTCTTTTTCTAGGTTGAGACTATTTTTTATTTTTTGAATTAAATTGTCTGCTACACCCAGAAAAAGTTCTTTATACATATTTGAGATTAATTAACTTCTAGACCGGAATCCAGAAATATTTTTCTTGTAACACCAACGTAATAAAATATTTCTCTAATAGCACCTAATTTTTGAAATGTTTTTCAACACCATGTATCTTAAGTATCTGAAATCTTGTTTTTTTGATAAGGGTTTCACTTGGTTCAAATCTCATGCTCGTCCAAAAGATGAGCATGTAGTGGGCTCATCCGTCTAATTTTAGGTTGAAACCATTTTTATTTTTTTTGATTTAAATTCTTTGCTCTACCGAGAAACGATTCTTTATACATATTTGAGATTAATTGACTTCTAGTCCGGCATTCAGAAATATTTTTCTTGTGACACCAACGTAATAAAATATTTCTCCAAGAGCACCTAATTTCTGAAATGTTTTTTTCTTTATACGGGTTTCACTTGGTTCACTTTTCATGCTAGTCGAAGAGATGAGAATGTAGTGCTCATCCATTTAATTTTAGGGTGAAACCATTTCTTAATCAATTTTTATTTATGTTAATTAAAGTGTATGCTACACCCAAAAATATATTTTATACATATCTGAAATGAATTAAGCTTTTTCCCTACATTTATTTTTATTTTTTTGTAACACCAATATCCTAAAATATTTCTCCAATACCACCTAATATATGAAATATTTATTCAACACCATGTATCTTAAGTATCTGAAATATTGTTTGTTTGATATGGGTTTCACTTGGTTCAAATTTCAAGCTTGTCCAAAAGATGAGCATGTAGTGCTCATCCCTCTAATTTTAGGTTGAGACCATGTTTATTTTTTTTTTAATTAAATATTATACTACACCCAGGAATAGTTCTTTATACGTATTTGAGATTAATTAACTTCTAGACCGGCATCCAGAAATATTTTTCTTGTAACACAAATGTAATAAAATATTTCTCTAACAGCACCTAATGTCTGAACTGTTTTTTCAACGCCAAGTATCTTAAGTATCTGAAATATTGTTGTTGATATACGGGTTTTACTTGGTTCACTTTTCATGCTTGTCAAAGAGATGAGCATGTAGTTCTTATCCATTTAATTTTAGGATGACACCATTTCTTAATGAGATTTTTTTATGTGAATTAAAGTGTATGCTACACCCAGAAATATGTTTTATACATATCTCAAATTAATGAAGTTCTTTGCCTACATTCATATTTTTTTTCGTAAAACCAATATCCTAAATATTTCTCCAATACCACCTAATATATGAAATATATTTTTCAACACCAAGTATCTTAAGTATCTGAAATATTGTTTGTCTGATATGGGTTTCACTTGGTTCAAATATCATGTTTGTCCAAAAGATGAGCATGTAGTCCTCATCCCTCTAATTTTTGGTTGAGACCATTTTTATTTTTTTTGATTTAAATTGTATGCTACACCGAGAAATAATTCTTTATACATATTTGAGATTAATTAACTTCTAGTCCAGCATTCAGAAATATTTTTCGTGTAACACCAACGTAATAAAATATTTCTCCAATAGCACCTAATTTCTCAAATGTTTTTCAACACCAAGTATCTTAAGTATCTGAAATATTGTTTGTTTCATAAGGGTTTCACATGGTTCAAATTTCATGCGTGTCCAAAAGATGAGCATGTAGTGCTCATCCCTTTAATTTTAGGTTGAGACCATTTTTATTTTTTAAATTAAATTGTATGCTGCACCCAGAAATAGTTCTTTATATATATTTGAGATTAATAAACTTTTAGTCCGGCATTCACAAATATTTTTCCTGTAGCACCAACATAATAAAATATTTCTCCCATAGCACCTAATTTCTGAAATGTTTTTCAACACCAAGTATCTTAAGTATCTGAAATATTGTTTGTTTGATACGGGTTTCACTTGGTTCACTTTTCATGCATGTCGAAGAGATGACAATGTAGTTCTCATCCATTTAATTTTAGGGTGAGACCATTTCTTAATGAGATTTTATTTATGTGAATTAAAGTGTATGCTAAATCCCAGAAATATGTTTTACACATATCTCAAATTAATTAAGCTCTTGTCCTACATTCATGTTTTTTTTTGTAACACCAATATCCTAAAATATTTCTCCAATACCTCCTAATGTATGAAATATTTTTTCAACGCCAAGTATCTTAAGTATCTGAAATATTGTTTGTCTGATATGGGTTTCACTTGGTTCAAATTTCATGTTTGTCCAAAAGATGAGCATCTTGTCCTCATCCCTCTAATTTTTGGTTGAGACCATTTTTTTTTTTGATTTAAATTGTATGCTACACCGAGAAATAATTCTTTATACATATTTGAGATTAATTAAATTCTAGTCCAGCATTCAGAAATATTTTTCTTGTAACACGAACGTAATAAAATATTTCTCGAAGAGCACCTAATGTCAGAAATGTTTTTTCAACACAGTGTATCTTAAGTATCTGAAATATTGTTTGTTTGATATGGGATTCACTTGGTTCAAATTTCATGCTTGTCCAAAAGATGAGCATGTAGTCCTCATCCCTCTAATTTTTGGTTGTGACCATTTTTATTTTTTTGATTTAAATTGTATGCTACACCGAGAAATAGTTCTTTATACATATTTGAGATTAATTAACTTCTAGTCCGGCATTCAGAAATATTTTTCGTGTAACACCTATGTAATAAAATATTTCTCCAATAGCACCTAATTTCTCAAATGTTTTTCAACACCAAGTATCTTAAGTATCTGAAATATTTTTTGTTTGATAAGGGTTTCACAGGGTTCAAATTTCATGCTTGTCCAAAAGATGAGCATGTAGTGCTCATCCCTTTAATTTTAGGTTGAGACCATTTTTATTTTTTAAAATTAAATTGTATGCTGCACCCAGAAATAGTTCTTTATATATATTTGAGATTAATAAACTTTTAGTCCGGCATTCAGAAATATTTTTCCTGTAGCACCAACATAATAAAATATTTCTCCCATAGCACCTAATTTCTGAAATGTTTTTCAACACCAAGTATCTTAAGTATCTGAAATATTGTTTGTTTGATACGGGTTTCACTTGGTTCACTTTTCATGCATGTCGAAGAGATGACCATGTAGTTCTCATCCATTTAATTTTAGGGTGAGATCATTTCTTAATGAGATTTTATTTATGTGAATTAAAGTGTATGCTACACCCAAAAATATGTTTTACACTTATCTCAAATTAATTAAGCTCTTGTCCTACATTCATATTTTTTTTTTCGTAACACCAATATCCTAAAATATTTCTCCAATACCACCTAATATATGAAATATTTTTTCAACACCAAGTATCTTAAGTATCTGAAATATTGTTTGTCTGATATGGGTTTCACTTGGTTCAAATTTCATGTTTGTCCAAAAGATGAGCATGTAGTCCTCATCCCTCTAATTTTTGGTTGAGACCATTTTTTTTTATTTATTTAAATTGTATGCTACACTGAGAAATAGTTCTTTATACATATTTGAGATTAATTAACTTCTAGTCCGGCATTCAGAAAAAAATTTCGTGTAACACCAACGTAATAAAATATTTCTCCAATAGAACCTAATTTCTCAAATGTTTTTCAACACCAAGTATCGTAAGATTCTGAAATATTGTTTGTTTGATATGGGTTTCAATTGGTTCAAATTTCATGCTTGTCCAAAATATGAGCATGTAGTACTCTTCCCTCTAATTTTAGTTCGAGACCTTTTTTGTTTTTTTTAATTAAATGGTATGCTACACCAAGAAATAGTTCTTTATACATATTTGAGATTAATTAACTTCTAGTCCGGCATTCAGAAATATTTTTCCTGTAGCACCAACATAATAAAATATTTCTCCCATAGCACCTAATGTCTGAAATGTTTTTGCAACACCAAGTATTTGAAGTATCTGAAATATTGTTGTTTTGATACGGGTTTTACTTGGTTCACTTTTCATGCTTGTCGAAGAGATGAGCATGTAGTGCCCATCCATTTAATTTTAGGGTGAGACCATTGCTTAATTAATTTTTATTTATGTGAATTAAAGTGTATGCTACACCTAGAAATTTGTTTTATACATATCTCAAATTAATTAAGCTCTTGTCCTACATTCAATTTTTTTTTTTGTAACACCAATAGCCTAAAATATTTCTCCAATACCACCTAATATATGAAATATTTATTCAACGCTAAGTATCTTAATTATCTGAAATATTCTTTGTTTGATATGGGTTTCACTCTGTTCAAATTTCATGCTTGTCCAAAAGATGAGCATGTAGTGCTCATCCCTCTAATTTTAGGTTGAGACCATTTTTATTTTTTTGAATTAAATTGTATGCTACACCCAAAAATAGTTCTTTATACATATTTGAGATTAATTAACTTCAAGACCGGCATCCAGAAATTTTTTTCTTGTAACACCAACATAATAAAATATTTCTCCAATAGCACATAATTTCTCAAATGTTTATCAACACTAAGTATCTTAAGTGTAACACCCCAATTTCTAACAATTATCTTAATATAAAATTTAAATGATTTTATAAATGAATCCTGAAATTTCAAATTAAACAACCTTGGGAGTGTTACCGCCGCACTTTATCGGGACAAGTGCAAGGCTACTTATTACAATAATGAAAATTCAAACTCAATTAAATGTGACTTATTTAAGAAAATAAAAATAAAGACAAAATAAAACTAGCTAGAGGCCTTGGACGTTCTTCCTCACTACTCACCGCTTGCCCCAACTCTTGGTACCGCTTCACCGAAAACTGCTCCCCGAAGGATCATCATGACCCATGAACACAAACATCAAGAATTGCCGGTAATCCTAATAAAACACAATTTAAATAGCACAAATATATATATATTAACCAAAGTAAATATATCATCATGTGGTAATCTCATCAAACATTAATCATTATCTTTTTTTTTCTTAAATTTAACTTAGACCCGGGAAACCCTGCCAGTCTATTTAGTTAAGTGGGAAGAGAACCATGGTAGACCCGGATATCCTGCCAGTCTACCCTGTGACCCGGGAAACCCTGCCAGTCACAAATCATCAAATTGGCCATAAAAACATTTCGTCCTAGTGTGCACACCTCTTCCTAAAGTTGCTACTAGTGTCCCGGAAACCCCGAGACACCACTTTGGGAAGAACGGATATAATCGGTTCACATCAAATAATATATCGGAGGCATAAAGCCTAATTGTGTTCATCACCTTGGGAGGTACCATCCCAAAGCTATCCTCCCACTTTGTTAAGTTATTTTAAGTACACATATAATTAATCCCAAATTATTTCCAATATGTGTTTGAAACACTTGTATTGTAATCAATTCAATTTGTACTTGTACATATATGTTTGAAACACTTGTATTGTAATCAACACAACATACAATTGTTGTGTTGATACAACCAACAACCAACAACATGTATATATATATATATGTATATGTATATGTATATATATGTATAACACAAAATGGATTTTCAAATTAAACTATAAAGTAAATTCTCACAAGTTTCTAAAAGGTTGTCATGAGAAATTCTCATGACTATCATGGCTTTATTCATTATCCTTTTTTTAAACTCATGGCTCTACCCTTTGTCCATTTTTAAACCCATGACTCTACTCATTATTCCTTTTTAAACCCATGGCTCTACTCATTATCACTCTTTAAACTCATGATCATAATATATTATAATTGATAAAATCTAGAAACCCAGAGGTTCAATCACAAAAAGCATGAGACGTAGAAGGTGTATATATATATAATTCCCAACACGAAGGCCGAGGCATCCAAGGCAAAAGAAAGAAAACAAAAATAGAAGACGTCCAGATATGCTCAAGTCATCAGAAATTGGGTATTGTCAATGAATGAAAGGATTATATGATTCAAGCACAAAGATCGAGGCAAAACAATAAAACAATTGTCAAGTGTATTCAATTCATACTTCAGGCATTCGAGAAAGTGATTGCAAAGTTACTCACGAATAGATTACATATAATATATTTCATGTATAAGAACCCTATCAAAATTTATATAAAACTAACCTAAGACTCATAGGGATTAGAATTACCTATCAAAATCGAAAATTAACCTAAACTCATGGGAATTAGAATTACCTATCAAGATTCATATAAAATTTACCTAAGACTCATGGGATTAGGATTGTCATGTTCATGGGAAATTCCCACATCTACTCATAAAAACATATTAGTGGTTTAGGATTGTCATGTTCGGGGAAATTCCCATGATCTACTCATAAAAACATATTAGTGGTTTAGGATTAAAGGAAATACAATCCTATGAACAAATGATTTTTATTGATATGGGGATTAGAATTACCAGTGGTCGCCGTTTTGCTAACCTCCTAGGAGAATAATTGATGAAAGACGGCAGAGAAAAGTAACGAGTGTTTTTCTAGGTTAGGTTTGAGCGGCTAACTTATATTTATAATTTAAATTTTAGGGTTTTAGCTCGAAATTTGGGCCCTTTAATTATTCCTAATTAATAAATTAACAATACAACCATTGTAAATTTTTAGATTTTGCTATATATTATTATATCATTATCATTATTATTATTATATAAATCTATTACTTTTACTATTATATTTATTATTTAAATGTATTATTATTCATAATAATCGGGGTATTACATTAAGTATCTGAAATTTTGTTTGATTGATAAGGGTTTCACTTGGTTCAAATCTCATGCTCTTCCAAAAGATGAGCATGTAGTGCTCATCCCTCTAATTTTAGGTTGAGACCTTTTTTTTTAATTAAATTGTATGCTACACCCGAGAAATAGTTCTTTATACCTATTTGAGATTAATTAACTTCTTGACCTAAGCATCCAAGTAATATTTTTCTTGTAAAACCAACGTAATAAAATATTTCTCCAATAGCACCTAATTTCTCAAATGTTTTTCAACACCAAGTATGTTAAGTATCTGAATTATTGTTTGTTTGATAAGGGTTTCACTTGGTTCATATATCATGCTGGTCCAAAAGATGAGCATGTAGTGCTCATCCCTTTAATTTTAGGTTGAGACCATTTTTATTTTTTAAAATTAAATTGTGTGCTACACGCAGAAATAGTTCTTTATACATATTTGAGATTAATAAACTTTTAGTCCGGCATTCAGAAATATTTTTCCTGTAGCACCAACATAATAAAATATTTCTCCCATAGCACCTAATTTCGAAATGTTTTTCAACATCCAAGTATCTTAAGTATCTGAAATATTGTTTGTTTGATACGGGTTTCACTTGGTTCACTTTTCATGCATGTCGAAGAGATGAGCATGTAGTTCTCATCCATTTAATTTTTGGGTGAGACCATTTCTTAATGAATTTTTATTTATGTGAATTAAAGTGTATGCTACACCCAGAAATATGTTTTACACATATCTCAAATTAATTAAGCTCTTGTCCTACATTCATATTTTTTTTGTAACACCAATATCCTAAAATATTTCTCCAATACCACCTAATATATGAAATATTTTTTCAACGCCAATTATCTTAAGTATCTGAAATATTGTTTGTTTGATATGGGTTTCCCTTGGTTAAAATTTCATGCTTATCCAAAAGATGAGGATGTAGTGCTCATTCCTCAAATTTGTGGGTGAGCCCATTCTTTTAAAAAAAATTATGTAATTTTATTTATTTGAATAAAATTGTAGGCTACACCCGAAATATTTTTATTACATATCTCAAATTAATGAAGTCTTAGTCCGGCATTTAGAAATATTTTTCTTGTAACACTAATGTCCTGAAATATTTCTACAATAGCACCTAATGTCTAAAATATTTTTTTCAACACCAAGTTTCTTAAGTTTATGAAATATGGTTTCTTTGATATGGGGTCACTTTGTTCACTTTTCATGCTTGTTCGATAGATGAGGATGTAGTGCTCATCTCTCTAATTTTAGGGTTATACCATTTTGTTTAAAAAAAATTTATGTAATTTTATTTATTTGAATAAAATTGTAGGCTACACCCGAAACATTATTATTACATATCACAAATTAATTAACTCCAAGTCCGGCAATCAAAAATATTTTTCTTGTAACACCAATATCCTAAAATATTTCTCCAATAGCACATAATGTCTGAAATATTTTTTCAGCACCAAGTATATTAAATATCTGAAACATTGTTTGTTTGATATGGGTTTCATTTGGTTCACAACTCTTGCTTGTCCGAAAGATGAGCATATAGTGCTCATCTCTCTAATTTTAGGGTGAGACAATTTTTTTTAAAAAAACTGTAATTTTTTTTTTGAATAAAATTTTATGCTACACCCTAAAATATTTTTTATACATATCTCAAATTATTTAACTCCTAGTCCAAGATTCATTAAATATTTTTCATGTAACACTAATATCTTAAAATATTTCTCCAATAGCACCTAATGTCTGAAATAGTTTTTCAACACCAAGTATCTTAAGTATCTGAAATATTGCTTGTTTGATATGGGTTTCACTTGGTTCACAATTCATGCTTGTCCAAAAGATGGGCATGTAGTGCTCATCCCTCTAATTTTAGGGTGAGACCATTTTTTTATGTAGTTTTAATTATTTGAATTAAATTGTATTCTACACCCTGAAATATTTTTTATACATATCTCAAATAATTTAACTTCTGGTCTTGCATTCAGAAATGTTTTTCTTGTAACACCAATATCCTAAAATATTTCTCCAGTAGCACATAATGTCTGAAATATTCTTTCAACACCAAGTATCATAAGTATCTGAAATATTGTTTGTTTGATACGCGGGTTTCACTTGGTTCACATTTCATGCTTGTCCAAAAGATGAGCATGTAGTGCTCATCTCTCTAATTTTAATGTGAGACCATTTTTCATGTATTTTTATTTATTTGAATTGAATTGTATGCTACACACTGAAATATTTTTTATACATATCTCAAATTAATTAACTTCTAGTCCTGCATTCAGAACTATTTTTCTTGTAACGCCAATAGAATAAAATATTTCGCCAATAGCACCTAATATCTGAAATATTTAACACCAAGTATTTTAAGTTATTTGATGAGTTTCACTTGGTTCACATTTCATGCTTGTCCAAAATCCCTCTAATGTTAGGGTGAGACCATTTTTTTTTGTATTTTTAATTATTTAAATTAAATTGTATGCTACACATTGAAATATTTTTTATACATATGTCAAATTAATTAACTTCTAGTCCTGCATTCAGAAATATTTTTCTTGTGAAACCAATATCCTAAAATATTTCTCCAATAGCACCTAATATCTAAAATATTTTTTCAACATAAAGTATTTTAAGTTAATTAATTTTTAGTGCATAGAGTATTTCTTTCAAAAAAAAAAAAAAAAACCTTTTTTTGAGGATGAGCACTACATGCTTATCTTTTAAATGAACATGGAATGTGGATTCACTAATCATTTTTCAATAAATTAAGCTTTTATAGAAAAAACATAGGAGACTTGGCCACCAAAAAATTTAAGATTGAAGTACCATTATTGTTCATTAAAATGATTTTATATTTATAAAAAATGCATTTTAAAAAATAATTTGCGGTAATTTTTTAACCTAATTTTAATACAAAACAATATTCAGAAAGAAAAGCATAAGACTAAGTAAATAATCCTGATGCAATAGGTCACCAACAAAATCCTCATCTATCAATGGGTCACCCTCCAGTAACAGCCAATTTTACATCACTCCTGTGACTTAACACACGGATCATAAGAATTTAAATAGAGAAGAAAAATTAGAAAAAGAAAACAAGAACATGATGCTAAATACTAGTAACAAAATGGAAATATGATGACAGGGAATATATAACATCCCCTCTTTGTTGAGTATAATCCAAAGTTTAGTCTTGACTATTAGAAAGACAAGAAGCAAAATATTGCACCAGCTTGCAAATACAAGCAAAATACATCTGTTGCATGAAAAATGAGCAGACTTCTTTTTGTTCCAATAAAATCAATTAAAAAAAAGCTATGGAAACAAGGAGAAAAGAATATTGAATTGCATAATATAACGAATGGATTCAAACCCTCCTTGATCTCCTGATACTGGGACAAGCCCGAAGACTTGTACCAACTGCAATCTTCTATGTACACAACACTCCATCACCTAAACATCCTTGCAGGGGAAAAATCATGTCCAATGACCAATATATCCTCCGAACTTTGAACTGGGGCGAGGGTAGGCGCCCTCCAAAAATGCATGAAAACATGAATTGTCAAGCATATCATTATCAGTCAACCATCTGTCAGTATTTGTAACCTGAAGAACCAGGTGGAGCCGGAGGTAACCGGGTTGGTGTTCTACGGCTGCCTGAGTTTGGACCATAGTTAATGTCACCGTTCTGGGTAGGCCGACTGTGGCCAGTGGATCTGGATCTTGAAGAACTGCTACGACTAATGGAGCCATTGGCAGCTGCATCAAAGGCAGTTCTCCAGTCAACACCTGAACCACTGCTTTTGGGACTGCTCTCTGCAAAATAACAGTCTAGAAGTTTAAATAAATAGAAGAGCAAAAACAACAACAAAAAAGAACTCAGACCGACAGAGCAAAAATTAATGGCAGAGGAAACAAAATTCATCTTGTCCAGCAAAACATTAGTTATTTGATGAATTGGTTTTGTTCAGCAACACATCATATGATCATAAAGGTTTTCACACGCACCTGCTGAATTATCATCCGACCAGTCAGAGGCAGCAGCTACTCTGTCATCATGAATACTCAGCTGGCGTGTCAATTTTGAGAGAAGTGACGATTGTTTCTCATAACGCTCTCTCCTACGCTTTACATTGTGATCTTCTTGAATCAGCTCCTCAATCTTAACTGTGCTTTGAGCACTGCCCATGAGAAAAACATGCAAATTGATAACCATGGTTTGTACCAGAGGAGAAACTAAAGATTGATCAAAGGTCAGATTGCATACACACGAGACAAGAATGTTAATCAATATCATCATAATCAATACATGTGTGTGTGTGTGTGTGTGCACGAGGGTGCAACTGGAAGCCATACAATTCACAACCAACCATGAACAATGCAACTTACAGTTGCCTTGGATGGTGTTTGGATTAGCTTTTTGAAAGTGATTTTATGGTGTGAGGGTTTTGTCTCGTCTTGCATAAAAACACTTTTTAAAAGATAATCCAAACAAACTATAAAATAAATAAACAAATAAGAAACCTCCACAAAAGCTTTGATTATGCATTCAGGAGTGTTCCCAAACACTTTACCATAGGAGGCTTCTGCATTTTGGTGCAGAAGCAATGTGATTTAGGGGTGTGTGATAGGATCCCAAATCGGTAGATGATAGGGATCCAAATGGGTAGGGAAAGATAATGAAGAAAACTCTATTAAATTATGAAATCAGAATCTAATTTCATAATTAATAAAGAAAAAGATAAAGATAAATCTTTAATAGTTAATGAGCAATAATCATAACTCATCCGACTAATAAAGTGATATATAAAGATAATAATATGCATTTAGGGACCTAATTGTAATGTGAACCTAGGGACCTAAGTGTAAACTAGATAAGTAGTAGGGTAATTAGTCATTAACCCATTAGTTAGGACTTGAGGGAGGCTATAGGTTATAAATAGCCTACTCCTCCATTTTTTAAGGAGAGATCAGTTTTGCTATGAGTGTGAATACATTGTGAGAGAGCCAAAATTAGCTCTCTTCTCTTCTAATCCCTTTCTTGGGTCTCTTCTACTCTATTTCTCAATTCTTGATCAATAAGCATATCATAAAGCCCAAGAAGAATCTCCCATAATTAGAGAAGCAATCCTCTAATAATTTTCCATATATTCTATACTGCTTTTTACATATAAAAAGAATAACCACCACTCCTTAAAATTTAGGACCACTAACCACGCTTCAGAAAAATAACATACTTGAATACATTTAATTCAATAAATTAAATACTGTGACTCAGCGTATAATCCTAACTCACTCCACTTAATCCTAATCCTGTGCAAACCACTACTAAAACAACTAAAATAAATATTAATAAAATAAAATCAGACTAATTCAATCCCCTTAACTGACTGCATGAGATTTCCAAACTTGGTACTCTATCAGTGTGAAACACACCTAGATGAGGTAAGCCATTTATGGGAAGCAGGTCCAATAATTCTTTAAGTTGAATGTCTGCCAAGGATGTTATCAAGGAGGATGCTAGTGGCGAAAGCTCATAGAGTTGTTTCCTTTTATTTCTTTAACTGGAGTTTTATTAGTAAACGGTTGCAAGCTTTGTTAATCCAGCAGTGTTAAATTGCAACAGGATTTAAGAAAAAATCTTATACAAATGATTATTTATTGTGTGCTCAAAGTAAAAAGGTGCAAGATTCTTGGGGTTGTTATAGTATAAACATAAATAAAGGTTGAGAATCAAGGGTACATTTTTAGGGAAACTTGGTCTGCAGAAATTTGGTAGACCAAAACAATCACAGACAGCCATATAAACACAAGTAGGCCATATATATTATGCTTACATGTAAGTTAATGATAGTTTTGGTCTGTTTTTTATTTACACTAGGTTTATATAAGACATTCTCAATGATTGATCGCAGATGAACTTCTCAATAATATATTGTGTTTGGTCACATACTTTTCTCCCTAACTCTCTCTCCTCGGCTTTACTCTCAACACAGGTTTACAGAAAAAAGAAGCTTTATAAATTTCAAGTCCCCTACTAATTAGATCAAAATAACATCCAAGAAAAGCATTGATTTTCAGCAAAAGGAATGACCCAAAAAATCATGTAAGACTTGTAAGTAGAGAATGACTACAGCATGAAAGAAAAGAGAAAATCTGATTACAAGAAACAAAAGAAAATGCAGAAGTGACAAGAACTTTTAAAACCTGACAGAGCTATATAATTGATTTAGCATGTCTTCCTTGGCCTTTTCAACTTGGCAAAGGACAACTGCCTGCTCAAACAACCAACCAGAAAATGTGTTAAAAAAAACATTGACAAAACTGTGAGGACAGGAAAAAAAGGAAGTGTTATAAACAAAAGCCAACCTTCGGTACATTAGCAGCTAAACTGTTCAGAACAGCTTCAACATAGCCACGAACTTCTTGAGCCATCCATCTGAGTTCTTCCTCAGGATCAGCAGGCCTTCGCGCCACTGTATCCTGGTAAAGGATAAGAAAACAAATTGAGCAATTTTTATTTATAAGATATAGGCTATTGACTACACAGAAGAGCAATAGCTATGAACCAGAAACACACCAGGGAACCGTCAGAGAGACTTTGCCTCATGGTAGAGCCACCCTCGGATGAAATCATTATTTGTCCTCCTTTTTCTCGTATAATATTACTTATTTTATTGATCCATTCAACCTTATCAGCAGTGCTCTCAGCCTTTAAAATAACAGCACTATGTGCTGCAAGAGAAGGCAATTATGATTAAAAGTGTTATTAAACAATCACAAATAAAAGTAAGGATCCGAACCATAAGTAGCCATATTAACAAGGGACTTCACCTTTCAGAACAGTTTTATATGGAATTCTGGAAGTTATCTTAAATACAAGGTTGGCTTTCTTAGAATCATGCCCATTGGACTTCTTATCCTTTGAGCTTTTTGATGGAGGATCCTCTTCCTCAGATATTTCTTCAACATTGCACTCCTGGATAACAAATAAATTTTATTGTTATTGACACTATAATTTATGCTCTCTCCATGCTCATACAATAGTATAACCCATGTCAACAAAGGTATTTTGCAAGATGAAATGAGCCAAACCATTACATATCCATCAAAAAGTCAAGAGAAATACACTCCCAAATTCGGCAAAATGGACCAAGGGAAAAGGGTCGGAAAAAAGAGAGGGGGGCATTGAACAATAGTACCAATGTCCAATTCCGAAAGAAAATTTTGCACATACAAGAAATCAAAGCCATCTATTATCAGAGGGGAATAAAAAAATTACTCCCGTTTTTAATTATTTTACAGATACACAAATGACAAAGGAACTCGAAGAGGACAGATAGCATTCCATTAACAGAGAGCAAGAATGTTAAGAAAGAAATTATCATTGAAAAGTCTAAATTGGTTTTGATTTCCTATGAATCTTTAGATGGATTATAAGAGTGAACAATATGCAGTTTGCTATAATATACACAGAATAAGGGCAAAATCACAACCCATTATCAATCAAATGGCTAAAACAATGATCCTTGCTGTCGCCACCTCATTCATCATGATAAAATTGAAATTTCAGCACCACTTAAGCTCGAAACCTTTTGTCCTAAAGGGACATATTAGAGATTTAATGAAATCATTAATCATCCTGAACCTTCTTACAGATTAACTCTTAAGAAATTAAAACGAAGTGATCCATGACAACGCTTTCTATTTTTTAGTTCACGTCTGTGACCATTCTTAACTATAACATATTCCCTAAAAAGGAGGAAAGTGGGAAACTAAAAAATGGCCAGTCAAATGCCAACCGAGTACACGTTAAACCACTTATATAATGAATCTATTCACGCACCCATAATACCTGCTTTAGTGTGTCCAGTTATATTATAGTTACCTTATAGAATCTCTGTCCTCATAATTCTTATGCAAGCTAAATCATAATGTATACCTGATTAAGGAAATAAGCAAGTATTGACAGTCTACATACCTCTAATGTAATAACACCACGGAAGTTTCTTTCCTCTTGCTTTTTGGTATAACCAAGCTGTGAGGCAAAAAGTAAATTTATCCAACTCAACAACACATACAGCAGATTGTATATGTAGTCAATTTTATCTCTCAAACCAGAATAAATCAAGAGTTCAAGATAAGACAGATAAAAGAATATGATGATAAACCGCTTAGAAATTTGAAAACGTCTTAAAGTAACTAATTTAAATGAGATCCAAGTAAGCAAGATTTTTAGAGATCAAAGAGAGATTAAAATACGAAATTTATGAAAAAAACTGATGAAATACCAGCAAATGCAAGTATAAATATGACATTCTTGTAAACAGTCGCAAACCTTTCCCGTCTTTGCATTCAGGACAAACCATCGCCTGCTCCAACCATTTGTTTTTGCACTTTTCTTTGACAAATATCCTGCAAGTTGGAAGACTAGAACTTAGTATGTTAATGATTAAAAAGTCATCATCAGGAATTCCAATTTATGAAATAAGTATCTTGGCCAATTACAGCTTCCAAATCTGAAGTTAGCTCAGCATGTGTTAGGAATTTCACTCATGCCTTTCTAGGTAGGTGAGATAGTGAAGAAACATAATTATCTGAGCTTAGGAAGTGAGAAAAAACAATTACCAGAGAACATTTAGGATCTAAAACTATTAAAGATTCTTTTAGAACTACAATAATTCACTTTCAAATATGCACATATAAGCCACCTAGAAACAGCAGAAAAATTGATGTTTGACTTCATAAAGCATCATTCAAAAACTAAGCATTTAATCTATACACCATTCAATATTTTCTGTTGAATTTACGTGGATTGTGCTCATGTCATTTATTTAATTTATAAAATGAATGTTCGTTAAATGGAGACAAAAAACAGCCACAAAAGGCAAGATAGGAGTTAAACCGCCCAATGAGCCTTTAACCACAGCACTTGAGCAATCTCTACCCAAAAAAGGAAAGACGTTCAGGTAGGAGAGGTGGGTGGAATAGAAAGACTAAACAGATAACTGATAGGGCTAACACTTCAAGAATTACCTTAGAATAAAAAACTTGGTCATTTTCTAGTAAATTACCATCCAAACAATGTAACAATTGAAACTTAAAGACCACCAACTGTCCTAGTCCACCAAATATGAGAAAAATTGGCACGCCCAAAACAGCAACTGTTTTACAAAGTAGCAGCATGGAATAGACAGATAGACCTGCAGTTATTTCTCCTTCAGGACCAGCAGTCTTTAGACCAGAAGCTTCTTGTCCTTCCTTCTCTGCCTGACCAGATTTGTCCTTTTCCTTATCTTTGTCCTTCTCCTCCTTCATTGATTTCATGCTTCCACCAGTTTGAGGGCTAGTTGCCTAACATATTGTAGTTAGCAGGAAAACAAAGGGTAAACCATGAATCATTAAATTGCAAGAGTACAACCTCTTGGTTATTATATTCTAAAATTCAAAGCTCTACATAACAAAATGTGACCACCTACCCGGTTAAGTAAAGATTGTTCAGCAACATGCCCTCTCTTCGAGGACCCATGTTTCAACTCCTCCTCCCGACGCTGCCTTTCCATCCTAAAGTAAATAACAAAGAAAAGTTAAAAGAGAAAATTATCTCACACATGCCAGAACCTAAGAACATGCCAACTTAAATTGATCCAACATCATTAGTATGTCCATTTAAATATTCCCAAATAATTGTTCCATGACAAAAAAGCACATAATCATGAGTTACTAACATGTCAAACTTAATCATGTCAGGAAGCTCAGATATGGGAAAATAGATATCAAAACTCAAGCTCTAATAATATCTATAAATTACCTCCTTTGTACCAAACGAATGAAATGTTGGGGGGGCACAAAAGCTCGTTCCATATCAACTAGGGCTACCACCATTTTCTTTGCCTCATTTTTAAATCCTTCTAGTGCAGCCGTTGCAATAGCCACAACCTTGTAAATTTTAAGAAACATATCAGGATTGAAAGAGGTGTATCTCACCAAGTTGGTGCTCTCAAGCAAAATAAATGAAGGAGCAATTTGGAATAAAAGAAATAAGCTTTAATTGGCAAAGTAATACAATTGTTAAGTAGAAAATGAAATAACTTGACATTTACTTGGGAAAGGAAATATAACAACAAAGTTCATAACCATACCTCCCTCTTGAAAGGAGGGTATCTTCCTAAACCAGGTGTAGCATTGGCAGCAGCTGAAACAATATGTATCAGGATCCGATGCACCTGAACCACAACCAAAAGAACAGATAAACACACATTTCATTGGGAATAAAATACACAAATTATTGTAATTTATGGAAAATTTTGTTAAAATCAGATAATTTAAGTGAAACTCCTTTAAATATTATGATTAGACAGAATACATATGAAAATAGTCATTACTCTACACAGTGTTTACAGTTGCAGACCAAACAAATTGATAGATGTTTGAAGTTAAAAAGACAACAACTGAAGATTGAACCACAAAAAAACCAGTGACAGTACAGAAGAAGGCAAACATGGATACTGGATGTAAACTATCAATCTAAATGACAAAGAAACTGAAAGAGTGAAGCACAGCAAGCATTACTATCAAAAACTTAAAGTAATCAAACCCAAAAATGACTTTTGGCCCAAAAAACAACCCCAAAAATGACTCAAGAAAACAATGCATAACACATAAATACCTCATCCACACAAAGGCGCGATGGTTCTTTTGCAAGCTCCAGAACACCTTTAATTAGAGATCTTAATCCCTTTTCAGGGGAAATAAGGTATGGCTGATAGCCATCAGCTTCTAGCACAATCTAATATGAACAATCAAGTCAGTAGAAGTAGTAAAGTAAAAAATCAAGGCAATATGTGCGCGCGCGTGCACAGAAGTAGGACAATACTTACCCTTTTCACATTGTTGATGTCAAAATGTCTATCTAAAGGTAATTGCTTCATTCTATTAGGAAAATTCCCCTCAAAACTGGCAACAATTTTCCATCCAACTCCCTGCAAGGTTATTCATATTAAATATGAAAAGAAACTCAAAACTTACAGAAAACAGATTTATGACGATAAAACATGTTCAAATCTACTTGTCAACAAATCAAGAAATGAAACAAAAATAATGAAATATATTATAAAATAATAAATATTTTACAAATTCAGTGGTGGGCATGAGAATAATGAAGGTTGGAGATGTTAACACGCTAATACCCAAACCTTCTCCTATCAGCTCCTTCCTAGGGGAAAAGTGGTGGTTGAATGGATATTTGAATACAAACTAATCAAATATGCTATTACATTTCCAAAACCTCCCAAAATTTGACCTTCTTATAATTAAATAGGGCATCAAAGGCCAAACAAAGTTCTTTTTAGCAAACAGCAATTCAAATATACTGAGATAAATAAAATCTACACAAAGAAAAGCTAGCGCAGGAGAAATTAACATTCCTTGTAACAAATCAAATGAGATGATATCTGTTGAAGTATAAGATTGAGAAAACTCACCTCACCAGTGTTAATATGTTGTAAGAACTTATCCTCAAATTCACGACAAAGTTCCAAGGCTATGGCACGTGTGCCCTCTGCAGTGGTAACCATTTTCTCACCAAGCCTCACCAATTCATCTTGAATTACGCTAGACTTCCCTTGTAACCTAATCAGTGAAAAAGTAAAGATTAATGAGATATTTCCCTTTTCAAATTCAATCACACAGTCAATGTGAGTATAACCTGTACATACATCTCATTCTTCAACAATCAGCATCAATCATCTTATTCTTTGCTTCATAGTTCATACATGTTAAGTTTTACTTGCACATAGAGTTCATACGAATAAGGATTAAACATATAATTTCATCAAACAGTTGAAAAAGAAAAGAAGGAAAAGCAAGATCTTCACTGTGAAAAACAATACAAATTTCCATAACAAAATGAAAAACTAAGAACTAATGTGAAATACAGCTAGGATAATAAAATCATGCTTCAGGGACATCTCAAAAGGGGGACACACTGGTTAATAAGCTACTCAAACTGGAAATAAAACCAGATTAATTTCCATGTCTTTTCAATGCAAGCAGGTTTTTTAGAGGAAAAAACTTCAAAGCCAATGATCCTCTTAAAATTCCTTTTATAAGTTGAAAACTAGAAGGAACCAACATCGAGACAGAAAATATATCTTTCATTAAGAACTCACTAGACTAAATCATTATCTGTTGCCCTTCAATTAAGTTGCCACTACCAACAAAAACTTCTATGAGAAGGCAAAAAGAAATCGATGCTTCCAATTACTGATAAAATGTCATTACAACACATGTAAATTACCCAGATAGAACGTTAGGCAGCCTGAGCTTCATACGATTCCGAATCTGTTTTGCTAAAGCATCCACCAAAGCTATCCTTCCAAGTTTACTTGGGGGAGCTCCAGCCAATATTGATTTAAGGCTTTCAGTCTCTGCCCTCCATGCAGTTTCCAATGAATTTTCAGAACCAGCAGATCCAGACTGTGCTGTTGCTATTGAAACTGATTGACCTATCAAAGCAACCCAAGGTATGTCCGATGTTCTTGCAGGACCCTTATTTGATAGAAGTGCTTGAACTGCAGCCAGAGACTTCTGGTCTGATGCAGCTTGATCAATTTTACTTATAACTCCAATGGTCCTTGTACCTACAACATAATTTCATAGGTTTTGTTGCCTCTTTAGTCAATTTATGAAAAAGAAAAAGCTCAAATAAAGCCAAAACAGAGCTACACAATTTACACATAGAAATGAACCAAAAAAAAGATCAAAATGATGTACCTTCCCCATCATATTCCTTTGAAACTCTTAAGGCCCGAGATGAAGCAATTTCAGCGGCTTGAGCTGCAGGTACTATAACTAACAAAATGGCATCATTATGCTCTGCATATTCACTAACCTATGCAATGAACATTGCATATAACATTAGAATTCCAACACTATTTGGATATAACTTACCCAAAAAACAAAATATGGGAGAAAATAATCTCAATTCAACTAAGATTAAAATTCAAGATAAAATCAATCTCAGGATCAGAAAAATATATGAAAAGGGCAAGCAACCATTTACCATTGATTCATCCATAATGCGCTGATCCAATCCAGGTAAATCAACTAACTTGAGCGGTGGCGCTGGAAAGACAAAGGATTAAAGTGAAAAAGCTAAGTGTGAACAGGGAGAAGGTTATATCATGAAAGCAGTGGTCTGTTAAACTAAATAATTTAGCAAGTATAAAATAGAGATCATTTTTGGGTGCAAATAAGAGACAACTATCAGGTACAATATTGCGGGCACCATGCCTTGCCCAATGTCTAAGGTAAGCGCCATATTCATGGATTATAAATAGTAAAACTCGCTGTAGATTTTATGCTGATATATTGATTGATATATTCATATATTGATAAGCTTTAAATGGCATATTTTAATTGTTGTCACATGGCTTCTGGACTTTATTGAATAATATATATCTAGACTGACACTATATTAAAGCAACAATACAAATAGGAAATGGAAAGCAGACTCAGAAATTTTCTTCACAGAATTCTCAACTAGCTAGCAAAACAAGCTATAGGTTTCTTAACATATAAAGAGGGTAATAACCATCAGCCATTACTCATCAACAAACCTGTGCTTGTCCGTAGCTTCAAATATATTTGATCTCGGCTCTTCCCTGAGACACTTTTACTCAATCTATCCTGTAATGAATGTCGTAAAGCACCTGTAGCAATTAAGCAAAGCATATTGACACCTTCAGCAGAAAAGACAAGTGCAGACTGTAGAATATAAGCCACTAAATGCAAATGTGAAAACGAAATAAAAATGTCAGTTACCAAGAGAACAAATAGTTATTAGTGAATATAACTACTATGGTTAGGCCTGTATGACAAAGAAAATTATTGTAATTCCAAACACCATCACTGAGCCCCCGCCTTTGCTACATGCATACTGCATGTAAAGCAGTTATGAAATTAACATCCCAAAATTATTTTGAATTTAAAACCACCTGAGGTACCAAATTGCATGACCAAACACAGTTCAAGAAAAGAAACCACACAAGACAATAGAAACTAACTTGCAGAAACTTGCTGTGACTTATTATCAATCTGCAAGACAATTGATTTACTGCTCAAGGAACCATCTTGCTGTAGATCAATGCATATAGGAGCTCGTGTAGCACCATTTTCACCGGTAGGCTGGGAATAAAGGAGACTTTTAAGAATAAGAAGAGCATGTAAAGAAGGCATTGCACCTAAGTTAAATGAAATTAGATGAAACTCCATAAATCCAACTCACCAGAACAGGATGTCCAATCAAACTGTTCAAAACAGCAGACTTACCAGCACCCTAAACAATGTGGACAAAACAAAGAAACAAGATAAGGATACAACAAACTTTGTAGACAGATAAAAGAAGCATCAAATATCAAAGAAGTGTGTAGCAAAAGAAAAATAGAATTTAAAACTGAGTTCAAATTGATTATAATTCCCCCCAAGATCATAAACACAAATTAATGTTAGGCTTGTTATTTAATTGATGAATTGCAATGATAAACAATTATCTTCACAGCTGTGAGCTAACAAAAATACAGATCTTCATATCCTTCAACATAGACACGTTCCCTAGAACAGTGAAGCTTACGTCCAAGGGTATCACACACCAATACTTTTTAAAGCCAAAGGAGAACAAGAACTAAGAAAGTTGATTGTTACATCGTCACTATGGAAAATAATGCCGGACTTTTAAGGGCTTTGATAATGTAATTACTGTTGTACGCATCTACCAAGAACGTCAAACCATTAACAGATCCTGCATTGTTAACACTCAAAATAGAAGCCATCAATGTCCTGAACAGAAAACCAATGCATATTGAAGGATATATATCATGATGAAGCATGTAATACTAATAGCAATACATGCTCATTCTGTTTTATGAATTTCAAAAATTCAATTCAATGACAAAAAGCCACATTCTAATCTCAGTCCAGAGTCCAGTCTTCACCTTAACCAGAATTCCATACAAGGGCAACTAAGAGCGCATCAACCAAGAACTAAGTCATTTATCTTCCACAAAGAGAAAAAACATAACTTATTTAATTTGCCGTAAAAGATTAGTCAAATTTTCAAATTTCTTCAAAACATTTTCAGGAAACAGTCTGCCAAAACTTTCAAAATACAATTCCATTCACGAGTAAACTAGCACAACCAATAACTGGAAGCCATTATAAGGTCCTTTGATAAAAGGATTCAATTTTAATGCTTGATCATCGTGTAAAATGCAGAAAAATTGTTTAATTTAGCAAAAAGGCACCTTATTAAAAAGTAAGTCATAAATTCATCTAATCCCAGGTTCCATTGCGATCACAGGGTACCGTGATTGTACACTTCAATATCACAGGCACTATTTGTACGAATATAGTTAAAGATCTACAAAAACGCAGAGTGAGAAATCCATAAGCTCAAACTGAATAAAAAAAACCAAATCCAACACATTTCTTCAAAACCATACATCCATAAATCAAGTATCATAAACCCACAGATGAGCAAGAAATAGTCATCGAAAAGAAAATAAGACAAAGCAAGTCAAAAGGCTTTGACATCCAAGTACTCACAACGTTGCCCAGTCCTACAACATTGAGAAAAGTGGAGGGCCTTCTTGAAGATGAGCTGGTGTTCGATTCATCAATATCTTCGTCGGCAAGTACTGCCGCAGCTTGGCGCATCGCAACAGCAAGCTGGGACAACTCCTCGATCGCCTCCATCAATCGCAGAGATCAAGGATCCAACCCCACAAACTATAAAACTGTAAGCTTATTAGAGTCTAAACAAACAGCACTATATCGGGATCGATCGAAATCGAACCCTAACAAGTGATTCACAACGATCTAAGTGTATCAATCAGATCCCTGAATCCAAAAGACTGAACTTGAGTTTCACCAATGAGAATCAAAACAGTGAAATGAACAATTGCTGATCCTCCTTCAAATTGAGAGAGGAAATTCAAAACGCACCACAGTTCCTCTCTCCCCCACAAGCTTTTTCAAATGCTTCCCTCTGGTCTCTTTCTTTTTGATTTTGAATCTTGTTTTGTTTTTAACTATTCGACGATTTTACTCTTCATTTATAAATTAATCTCCGACTCAAGAATTTTACTTCACTGCTTTTTATTTTACAAACTGAAAGCTCATTTCTCTTGAGAAAGTAGAATATAATAGCGTAAATATGGTTGAGAGAATTTCTGTGTAGTAAATCTAGGATCGAATCTCGAACGAAAATGGAATCTAAGATCTGTATTGGGGATTTTTTCTTAACCGATAATTATTTTTATTTTTAATTTAATTTAGATTTGAACTAAAAACTGCAGTAAATTCTGTAATCCACATTATATACTTATAGTTATATCTTATTAGGTGTTTATATCTCTAATTAGAGGTATAAGCATATTTTTTTAAAAAAAAATTATATATTATATTTATATAGATTTAAATTATATGCGAACTTTACGAAATGTTTTTTTTTAAATAAGTATCTCAAATAAATTAATTTCCATAATACTTTTGGTGTTTATACAAATGTAGAATCGAAAATTAATTAATTTGAGATCTTGAAAAAAAAATTTGAAAAAAAAAAGATATAATTTAAATATAAATAAATACAATATATATAAAAATTTATAAAAAAAATATGCTTATACCTCTAATTCAAGTATAAGCACCTAATAAACATATAAGTATAAGCATATAATATGGACTCGTAATAGGATTTAAATCCAAAAGTTCGTTGCCATCTCTTATGCAGACTTGGTTCAAAACCATCATGTTTTTTAGCAAAAAAAAAAAAAACATCATGTTAAATTCAGAGTGGAAAATAAAACTAAAAAAATATTGAACTTAGATGCTAACTAAAATTTAATGTGTGAGAAAAATTAAAAGAATTAAGTATAATATTAAATTATGAAAAATATATGCTTATTATGATTTAATTAAGTTGTGAATTTGTGTTTTGTATAAAGCTTGAGGTAAGGTAAGCTATGCAAATCATAATTAACGAATAATACATAATTTCATATTGTATTTATTACCAACAAACACACACACATATACACACACATTCTAAAAGATAATAAAAAGATAAATATTGTACCTTTTATTCTATGAAGATTATTCACCTAAAAATTCTATGACGATGAAAGCTAGCAATAACAAGATAGTGATGACTTAGAGAGAGAGATTAAAGCTACCAGACCACTAATATTGTATTAAGAGTCTCAAAAGTTGGAAAAATAGGGAAGATGATGTCAAAATGATTATAAATATTTTTAAATTTGTAACTTTTTGATAAAATTGCTTTACATTTCCTTCATAAAGTCTCTTTAGCACTGTGGATAAAAACCAAGAACACCCATGAATTGGTCCTAATAAAAGAAATTATGACCACTTCAACGCGAAGATTAAAAAAAAAAGGCCTTTAGAAGCCCAATAATTACTATCCGCTCCAATCCTTAATATAAAACATATTTAAAAAATCAATCTTGATCCTATATATAAGACATAGTTTTATGTCTTTTCATATTTGTTAATCTTTTCTTAAGTTGTCTATATTGATACTTCTTCAACAATAATCAAGGAAGAGGGGGAACGAGGAAATTAAGGAAGATAACTAGAATATTTTGGAAAAAACATGTTATATTAACTAACTTAATTAACTCTCTCAATCTAATCAAATTAGATAAATATATCTTATATTAAAGACGCGAGAAGTATATTAGTTATGGCTTCTCATGTTTTAGAAACACTACATGATTTATTCATTTTTTTTAATATTATCAAAATCACCCTCTTCCCTCTATATAGATAACCAAAATGGCATCTAACCATTCCTATGATTGGTAAGTTTGAGCCAAAGTAAAGGCAACCAATTTATTAAAAAGAAAAATTAAATCGTCAATTCTAATAGCTTCATCTGATTTTTAATCAAATATTTGTACTTTTCTTTGTTTTGATTAAGTTCTCAAAATCTTTCTAGTTACAAGGGTTTCTTCTTTTGCCTAAAAACTACTAATGTTGCATCCAATGATGTTACTTTTTGTTAATGTGGTTGTTAGATTATGACATGCTTTATGACTAGGCACACATATGAACTAAGAATTCAAAGCTAACACAATATAATATGATAAACACTCCTTATTTTGGTAAGTGCTTGTGGCCCTTAATGGTCTCAAAAGCTTCCATATCCTTATCTGCTATAGTCATATCAAGTAATTGTTTAAATTTTTTGGACCAAAGCGAACTCCTCTAGTAGTTCTTGTACGTTTAGGATTGAGGACAATGAAAATAGTATAAAAAGAAAGTTAACCTCCATAAAGGAATTAGCATGGAAGGAAGCTATCTTAGTTTTTTATATATATATATATAGGAAGCTATCTTAGTTGGCACAAAGAAAAACCTATTTGTGCTAGCCCCCAACAATCCAAGAAGCTTTTCAATCCATTTGGCATAGTAGTGAGGGAGGAAAAAAGCCTAGTGCACAGTGATTTAAGCCCATCAAAGAAAAATGGACCGTTTGAGATAAGCAGTGGTCTCGGCTCCTGGAGAAAAATGTTAGAGAAAGATAATTCAATAAGCAATGTACTATTATAATATTAGAGTTTAGTGCAATTATTAGGGGTAATATTGGAAATTACTTAAATTCTAGGACAACTTTATTGACTTTAACTACTTTTATTGATTTGTGAGAAAAGTTAATTGATGCCTTATAATAAGGACCAGAGGGAGTATATACATTTGTATACATTATAATTTATTCATTAGAATATAGTTAATTAAGCACTTTAGAGTTTTTAAATTTTTTTAATAATAATTTATTTTTTTATCAAATTTAAATTTTTCTTCAATTATATATCACAATATATACAACTAATATATATATGTAGTATTCAATAAAATTCATATCATTTTCAGTCATTTTCCATCTTAACTGACTTTTCAAATAATCATCCAAACAAGAGCCCATTTGAAAAAGAATCACTTCTTTCATCGTCATTCTAAATATAAATTAGATTTACAATCTCACTTTTATCCTATTTTACTTCTGCAAAAATCAGATTGTAAATAAGCTATTTTCGCTACCGTTATCCCAAAGGAGCCCAAATTTTGTTTGTTTAGTTCCACAACCAAATTCATTTGCTATGTAAGGGTATTTGAGCAAGTGAAAAAACTCCATCAACTTTCTTACTATACACTCCTTTATGGAGAACACAACATTTTGTTCCCAGAAAGTGTAAGAAGTTTCAACAACATCGTCGAACTCACATTTGATCATGCGCCCCATGTAGACAACAAACTTAAGCTCTTGATTGGTCAAGAAACTGAAGCGATTACCATAAAGGAGTGTATTCTATATTGGCGTGAACAAACTCAATCTAATTTACTCATTTTGTTATCATGTTTTATAATTATAAATTCCCATTACATAGTACGTGATACAATTATATCATTAATTGTAATATCATCATTCATGACCAGTGTAACCCACGGGGTTATTAATAGATAAAAATGAAAAATAGCACCATCATTTTCACAATTCCACATTAGGTGCCCAATAATTAGGTGCTTCTTATGTTTTTTATATATATATTGTATTTATTTAGATTTAAACTATATGCTGTTTTCTGAAATGTTTTTTTTGTATCCGGTATCTCAAATTAATTAGTTTTCAGTCCTACATTCAGAAATATTTGTCGTAACTTGTAGGTAGAGTGGAAACTAATTAATTTGAGATCTTGGTCTGAAAAAAATATTTAAAGCAAAGCATATAATTTAAATTTAAATAAATACAATATATAAAAAATAAAAATAAAAATATGCTCATACCTCTATCATAAGCACCTAATTAGTGGGCACCTAATATGGACTCCATTTTCACCCTCCAACGATATAGAGGCTCACATGCAACAGTAGCAATAACAACGAAGCTTTATCCCAGAGTCAGATACGTCATACATGATGCTCACACACCACATTTTTAGATATATTGTTAAAAGATCTAGCTTAATCTTCTATGAACTATGTGTGGAAGGAAAAAACATAGGTCAAGTTCACTATGTCAAAATTTTCAATAACACATATTTCTTAATTATGACTTTGTAGTGAAATGATAATCATGTGGATTCATAATTAATATTTTAAAAATAGGATATATGACCATTTGTGGTTAAAGAGGTTAACATAAAGCATAGAAGCAACTTCATTCACCCTAGTTTTGTCCTATTTGTAAATATCCCTCAAGTCCTTTTTCTAAGAAATAATCTTTCTTATAAGGGTGATCTTTAATATAAGGAACAAATTTCTTTTGCCTAAAATTTTAAACTACTCTGTGACCAGAATATTTGGGAGAATAATTCCTTGAATATTATTGATAAGCAATGTGCTTTATATACAAGATGAATGTGCAAGGAGCAATACAATTACATAACAAACTATACAGTTACATAACAAACTATATATCAACAACTAACTGAATAATAATCTATTTAACTAATTACAATTTCACTATGTAACACCTGTCACCCCCCCCCCCACAAGTTGGAGCATGGATGTCTTGAATGCCTAGCTTGGATTTAAGCTCATGGAACCGTGTAGGATGAAGAGGCTTTGTAAAAATATCGGCAAGTGATCAAAGATCCGAACCGGGAGAAGACGGATGACTTTAGCTTGAAGCTTTTCTCTAACCACATGACAATCAAGCTCTATGTGCTTGGTTCTCTCATGAAAGGTAGGATTTGTAGCTATTTTAATGGCAGACTGATTATCACAGTAGAGTAAAGCAAGAGCGACATGAGTAATGTAAAAATCATTCAAGAGATAGATGAGCCACTGTAATTCACATGTAGTAGAAGATAAGGCATGATATTCAGCTTCCGAAGAGGACTTAGAAACAGTTGCTTGCTTCTTGGCTTTCCAAGAAATTAAAGAAGAGCCAAGGAAAATGACAAAACCGGTGATCGAACGACGTGTGTCTAAACAACCACCCAATCGAATCACTAAAACTTCGTAATTGCAAATCAGAATCAGAAGAAAAGAAAATACCAGCACCAGGTGAAGATTTAATGTACCGAAGAGCACGATGAGTGGTGGCCAAATGAGTGTCTCGAGGGTGAGACATGAATTGACTAAGTTGTTGAGTAACAAAACTTAAGTCTGGCCGAGTGGTGGTGAGGTATTGCAGCCGACCAATGAGTCTCCGATAAGGAAGAGGATCAACCAAAAGAGTATCAAAATCAGCTAAAAGCTTTAAGTGAGGATCCATAGGACAAGAAGCAGGTTTACAAGCCAAAAATCCAATATCGTCAAGTAATTCAAGAGCAAACTTACGTTGAGACAAAAAAATGCCACTTTTGGATCTAGCAAGTTCAAGTCCAAGGAAATAACGAAGCTCACCAAGATCTTTGATGGTAAATGCAGCATGCAATTGTTGCTTAGTCAAGTTAATTTCAGCCAAATCATTTCCAGCAAGCACCACATCATCAACATATACAAGAATTACAGTAAAGGAGGTGGAAGATGCTTTAAAAAACAAGGAATGATCTGAAAGAGACTGAAAATAACCATAGGATGCAAGGTAGAAGAGAGTTTAGAGTACCATTGACGACTAGCCTGTTTTAAACCATAAAGGGACTTTTGTAGTTTACAGACTAGAGTAGAATCAGAGGAAACATAACCTTGAGGGAGGTCCATATACACTTCCTCGTGTAAATCCCCATGTAAGAAAGCATTATTACATCTAATTGGTGTAAATGCCAATTTTTAGCAGCAGCAATAGACAATAACAAACGGAGAGAAGTCATCTTAGCAACAGGGGAAAAAGTATCAAAATAATCCACACCCTCAGTTTGGGTATATCCCTTTGCTACAAGTCTAGCTTTGTACCTTTCTATATCACCATTGGCCTTGAATTTGGTTCTGAAAACCCATTTACATCCAATTGTTCTTTTGCCCGGTGGTAAACAAGTAAGGGTCCAAGTCTGGTTCTGTTCAAGGGCATTGATTTCTGCATTCATAGCATCTCTCCAAACAGAAAGTTTCACAACTTGTTTGAAGGTGGAAGGGTCAGGATGAACAGTAACAACATTAACAAATGAATTATAAGAGGGAGAGAGTGAGGAATGTGAAAGAACCAAAGACAAGGGATAATGAGGATTACCTTTGCATGATAATTGGTGAGTAGACGATATGAGGGCACAATGATAATCCTGCAAATATGAAGGTGGGCGATGAAGTCTAGTAGACTTATGAAGAAAAGGGGAAGTGGAATTGGAAGGCAAGGATATTTGAGAGGAAATAGGTGACGACTGTGAAACTGAAATAGGAGACGGCGAAACAGTAGGAATGTCATCAAATAAGGGGGAACAAGGTTGTGGTTCAGGCTAAGGCAAGGTGGGTGTAGTGCTGTCAGTTTTAAAGGGAAACACAAGTTCATGAAAAATAACATCTCTAGAGATAAAGATTTGATTCGTAGATATATCAAGTAAGGTAAAAGCCTTGGAACCATGTGGAATACCTAAAAAAATGCATTTACGTGCACGTGGAGCAAATTTGGAGTGATTATGACTTGATGTGGAAGCAAAACAGAGTGAGCCAAAAACTTTGAAGGTAGAGTAAGTAGGAGAAAAACCATATAAACGTTCAAATGGGGTAGAGTTTTGAAGAAGGAAAGAAGGTAAACAATTAATGATATGAGTAGCATGAAGGACTAAAAAAGACCAATAAGAAATGGGAATGTGAGATTGAAAAAGAAGAGCACGTGCAACATTTAAAATATGTTGGTGCTTTCGTTCAACTAAACTGTTTTGTTGTGGAGTAGCAGTACAAAACTTTTGATGAATAACACCATGAGAAGCAAAAAATTCAGGCATATGAAATTCAGCACCATTATCGGAACGAAGAATCTTTATAGCAGCGGAAAATTGAGTTTTAACAAGAGTGAAAAATTGCTTGATATGCATTTGAGTTTCAGATTTGGTTTTCATTAAAACCAACCAAGTATATCTAGAAAAATCATCAACAATGGTAAGAAAATAACGATAACCTTGAATAGAAGGAATTGAAAATGGACCCCAAATATCAACATGAATCAAATCAAAAGTTTTATTACATGAACTTGTGCTTACAGGAAAAGGTAAACATTTTTGTTTGGCAAAATGACATGCATCACAAGGAAGTAAAGGAGATACAGTAATATCAGAAACTTGTTTATGCAAAATAGAAATTGTATTGGCAGAGGGATGACCCAATCGCATATGCCAAATATGAGCATTTGAAGAGGAGACAGTGTTGGTCAGGAAAACCTGAGGTGAAGCCTTTGGGGAAATCACATTTGCAGTAAGGAAGTATAAGCCCTCAAAAAGTCTAGCTGTGCCAATCATCAGCGAAGGATGGGTTGAGTGAATCTGACATGAGTGGGAAGAAAATGTTAGGAAACAATTATGAGATGCCGTTAACTTAGATACAGATAGAATATTAAAAGAAAAATGAGGAAGAAAAAGAACATTTTGAAGGATTAAGGAATCAGAAATACGAACTGTGCCAGAGAATTGTGCTACAGTCTTAGAGCTAGTAGGCAAACGAACATGAATTGGAGAGATAGACACATAGGATGAAAACAAAGCTAAAGAACAACATACATGATCAGTTGCACCAGAATCAATGATCCATGATATAGTCGAATTGGACTTAGAATTACCTTCAGTAGGGACAGACAGAGAAGCAGATAAATGGTTTACTGAAGGTGTTGAAGAGGATGGAGATTCGAGAAGACTGAGGAGGCGAGTGTATTGAGCAACAGACAACTGTGGAAGGACAGCAGCCTGTGAAGGAGAAGTCATTGGAGATGAAACCATGGCAGGTGAAGGTGCTTGAACAAAACCAGAACCAGAATCCTTGGTAGACAGATTATTCACCGTAGACGAAGAACCAGAGGACCTAAATTTGAATCCAGGAGGAAAACCATGTTTCCTATAACAAGTTTCCTCAGTGTGACGTGGTTTTCCACAATAGGAGCATAACTTCGGCTTTGAACCAGAATGATTAGAAAACCGAGAGCCCTTAGCCATTAAAACAGTCGAATCAGAGGAAACATGAGGTAGATGCAATTCACGTTCTTGTTGAACGATCAGTGAAAAAACACGAGTAATTGGGGGAAGAGGATCAAGTAGCATAATCTGAGATTTTGCAGAAGTAAAAGACTCGTTCAAGCCTTTCAAGAAACAGATTACCTGATCCTTATCCCGATGAAGCAAGGCCTGACTGATAGAACCACAAGTGCACGGCTTCAGTGGACGAATATTGGCCATCTCATCCCAAAGAATCTTCATACGAGTGAAATACCCACTGACAGTCAAGCTACCTTGTCGAAGAGTGCAAATCTCCTCTTGCAGATCAGCGATACGGAAGAGGTCCGATTGAGAAAATCGCGATCGCAGATCAGTCCAGATTTCAGTCGCAGAGTCAAACCATAAAATACTCTTGGCAATTGTAGGAGAAAGAGAACAAGTTAGCCAACCTTGAACAAGATTGTTGCAGTGTTCCCATGCCGAAAAGTTAGGATCAGTCGACGGCGGAGGAACAACTGAGCCATTAATGAACCGGAGCTTGTTCTTTGAGAGGAGAGCTGAGCCGCATGGACCTAGACCAGCTATGGTAATTGGCACCGTCCAGAGGAGGAGTAACGAGGATGAGAGCTGGATTCTCATTTGGGTGAATGTAGAATGGTGAAGACGGATCAGTCGCCAGAAGAGGGATGGCGGAGACGACGGAAGGAGAAGATTGTGATGAGGGTTGATCAGAGGCCATTGAAGCCGGTGATGAGAGGCGAGGTGGAGGTCGATTTGGATGTGGAGGTCGATTTGGTTATGGCGGAAGAAACGATGAGCTATCGACTGGAGGTGAAAAAGTTGACTGGAGAAAGGTGAAGGAAAGTCACTTTGGTAAAGGAAAGTCACGTGAAAGTGACGGGAATTTGGGAAAGGTACAGGAAAGAGAAAAAGAAATTGGGAAAGTGACAGGAAAGAGAAAAAGGAAATTGGGAGAGGAAAAAAAATTAGGAGGCTCTAGATACCATGTGACCATAATATTTGGGAGAATAATTCCTTGAATATTATTGATAAACAATGTGCTTTATATACAAGATGAATGTGCAAGGAGCAATACAATTACATAACAAAGTATACAGTTACATAACAAACTATATATCAACAACTAACTGAATAATAATCTATTTAACTAATTACAATTTCACTATGTAACACCTGTCATACTCAATTTTCGTTTTTATCCTTATTAAATATATGACACTCATTATTTCTTAATAAATTTCTACTCATTTTTTATATACTCTCTTTATAGAAAGGGTATAATTGGAAATATTTTCATACCTTCGCTTCTTCATGAAGAATGTGAAGATTGTTCGCATTAAAAATGAGTCAGGTGAATGGATTGAGAATCAGGATGACATTCACACTGAAGCTACAAATTGTTTCAGGCAGATTTATGAAGACCCTGGCTCTTTCGATGATGAATGTGCGCGGATCGCACATTAAATTACATCAACTTGCCAAGACTATCTCCTTATCATACGGAAAAAATGATTCGTAGGGTGTCTGTCGAAGAAATTGAGAGGGCAATTTTTGAGATGAAGGCTGATAGTGCTCCTAGTCTAGATGGTTTCCATGCACGCTTCTATCAGAAGTTCTGGGCATTGCTTAAACATGACATCATTGCAATGGTTTATCTGTTTTTTCAAAGCGGATATCTCCTTAAGGAATTAAATAGATCCTTTATTATGCCCATCCCAAAGTGTAACAATTTAAAGAGTTTCGGTCTATCAGTCTTTTCAATGTCATTTCATTTGTAAACTCTTTTCCAAGATCTTGTGTAATCGGTTGAAAGATATTATGGGGGATTTGATTACTCCAAATCAGAATGCTTTCATTAAGGGTAGACATATTACTAAAACATTATTTTAGCCTCGGAATGTATGGCAAAATCTTGTGGAACACGAAAAAGCTAGGATGGATGGTGTGCAATTAAGTTAGATAATGCTAAGGCTTATGACAAGGTGTCGTGGCATTTCCTAAGAAAAGTGCTAGAGAAGATGGTGTTTCCACCTCAAGTTAGTCAATTAATTATGCAATGTGTCTCCACTGTTTCTTATCAAGTCACACTTAATGATTCTCTGGGAAGTCCTTCCAAGCCATCTCAAGGACTCCGATAGGGTGATCTGCTTTCTCCTTATCTGTTTCTACTTTGTGCAAATGTGTTATCTTGCATGATTCATTAGGCAGAAAATTATAACTGGTGGGAAGGTATACGTGTATCTCGATCGACAATATTGTTGACACATTTGATGGATGTTGATAATACCCTTCTTTTTTGTCGTGCCCTTGAAGAAGATTGTTTTGTGGTCAAAGCTCAGCTTCGACGATATTCTCATATTTCGGGTCAGCATGTTAATTTCCAAAAATCTTCTATGGTATGTAGTCCCTCAATTCCCTATTGTATAAATCAAAAATTGTCAGACATACTTCAAATTAAATTCCATTTTCGATTGGGCAACTATCTAGGTACGTATATTGATGATTAACGATCAGAAAAGAAGAAAATACCATGAAGTACTTGAGAAACTTCACAAGAGACTTGCTGGGTGGAAAGGCAATCTTCTTTCTCAGGCAAGCTAGCTTGTATTAATTAAAAACTCTGACATCCTTGTTGGTTTATCCATTTTCATATATGAAACTTTCTGGTCAACTATATCATGCCATAGACATGAAAATGACCAATTTCTTCTGGGGATGGTCAGATGCCTCAAAGAAGGCTCATATGCTAAAGAAGTATTTGGATTGATAGCAAAATTATTTATTTAAGACTACTTACAATAGCTCTACTATATGGAAACATATTGTTAAATCAGGTAATGTGGTCACTAAACATTTGAATTGGCAGGTGGATGATGGTTCTTCAATCTCATTAAATAGTAGGCTATGGTGACTTGGGTCCGGTTCCTCTCATTTTCCCCCTCTCCTTATCTTTCTCACAGTCCCATCTAGACCGTCCAAATCTTGATCCAACGGTTCAGTTTTTTCTTTTTTTTAAAAAAAAATTCGGACTGCATCTCGGCCGTCCAAATCTGGATTGGACGGCTGAGATGCAGCCGGGCAGAGGATGGGGAGAGGGAGGGCCTGTGAGAGGAACCGCTTCCTGGTGACTTTTGTAACAGTCAGGTTTGACTTACCCCGACTTAAAGGTGTTAGACCTTATGCTGCGCTTTTGTAGTAGCTATAATCTTCCTTTATTATCCTTACTCTACCCCAGGCAGATGGTTTAGCAATTCGAGATATATCTTATTCCTCCCCCTAACATTATTAGATGGGATGGTAATACTTCTGGCATATATACATTGTGAGATGGTTATAAACTGCTTTAAGGAACGCATGGATCGACCAATCTTGTGGATCATGAGGTATGTGACTTGATTTGGAAATCCTTGCTACCTCCAAGAATTAAATTACTTCTTTGGAAAATTGTTCGACATATCTTGCCAATAACTCACATGCTTAGTAACAGACATTTGGTTGAATCCGATCGAGGTATGTTATTTTATTGTCAAGGTAGTTGTGAATTTTTAGAACATGTATTCTTGTATTGTTCTTTTTCTAGAGCATGCTAGTTCGGTAGTCTAGGCGGTCTTAAAATTGACGATAATCTGAACAAATCTTTACAACAATGGATTGTAATATGGTTGCAAAATCTCAAGGATTCTAATAATTTCTTGACATACTTACCTTTCCAATTATTAGAATCATTGTGGTTTCCAAGGAATCAAGTTTGTCATTTAGGTATGACAAGTGATCCAGATTGCATAATCTAAAACAACAATTGCTCTATCTCATCTCCTACCACAACATAATTGCGATGATAATGCTTCACAAGACCAGATGGTAGACGTCCACATCTCTCTAGATGGCATTTCTCTGCTCAATGGGAGGTCATATTTAGAATCCACAACTCCAGAAGGACCCACATGAACATATACATTAAAATACTTTTTGATCACAGAGACTTCATGAGTGGTTGTTAACTCCAAACAGCAAACTTGGAATACTACATCTGCAATTAATGGCGCTACGGGAGGCTATAACTTTTATCCTTGGACAGTTACAAATAGAATATCCACACAAATTTCCTCTACATTGTAAACTAATCAAACAGTCCCACATAGAAATCATTACTAAGACAAGAAATGTTTTTTTGGGGTCTCTCCTACCTTTCATTTGTTCATCATAAATGAAATTACGCTTTATTAGAAAAAGTATAATTAAAAAGAAAAATAAATATTTTACCTGTTTATTGTATTGTTGTCAAACTCACAAGTTGATTATTTGAGTTTACCGTTTTTTCATTTCTAACTTACAAAACCGAGTTGAGTCCGTAGTAAACTCAGTTAAACTCATGAATTTATACACCGAGTTTGCTGTTTTTACGATTCTAGCTTACAAAACCGTGTTAACTTACCATTAAACTTTGTCTTAACTTTTTTGATTTAATTCATACTCAACGACTTTATATATAAATGTTATACAAATTCCTTTGTTAAATATGATAAATGATTAGTATTGATGGATTTAATTTCAATTATTTAGATTTAAAATAAATTTAAATCAAACTGTTGTCATTTTTATATTTTAATTATTTAACTATACACTAGTAATACCTATTTAATAATAAAAATAAACTCTTATGAGTTTACTGTTCGAGTTCACGATACGAGTTTACATCATTATTATCATTATTATGATGAGTTTGTTCAAACTCTTAAGTTTAACCACCTTGTTTATTTATGATTGGTGACTAATATTTTGGAGGCTTTGATAATTTTCCTTTATTAAAAGAAAAGGATAAAGGAGTACAGTAATTACACAGACATATTTTGGTGACATATATGTGTTAGAAATTGGAACGATATAGATATAAATAGATACAGATATATGTGCTTTTAAGAATCAATTTTTCACATTGACCAAAAAGGGCAAAGCATCCGTCTGCGGCAGAGACACCGCAATTTGTTAATACGTGTTGGTTTTTCCAGAACTTTCCTGACTTCTACAGTGACGCTGTTACGCACTCTCATTCGGATTAGCGCTTCGTTCTGCTCTCTTTTTCTGGAGCCATCAGGCGTCAGGTTTTTTAGACTTTTAGTCGGTAACTCGTCTTTGTTCTACTCTCTCACGCTCAGAGACGATGTTCAAGAAGGCAGTGGAGGCAAAGTCGCACCAGAGATTGTCCGGTGCTGATCGTAAGAAGCTGAAACGAACCATCAAAGATAAGTTCCCAAGGGCTTCTGATTCCGATATTGACGTCTTGCTTCCTCCCAAGGTATCTTCATGAATATGCAGACCTTTAGTTTACCAATGTCACTGTGAATTCATTTCGTGATTGATAAAAGTATGAACTTTTAGAACTTAACTTCATTTTAACGAATTGTTGATAATTTTCTAGTTGATAGACTCGAACATCGTTCGGGAAGTTCTATTGTTTTTTGGCCAAAAGGGAACTCCATATCATCACAACTACGGAAGTTTTTGTGTCTCCCTTTTGTTTCAGTGATACTGGCCTTAATTTGTAAACAGCTGCTGTGCGCATGCTTATGTGTATGCATTTAGTCGTGCTATAATATATAACATTATAACCTTTGATTTGAAACTTCTTGTGATGCCTGTTCATGAAACATTTCTTCTTGTGATTCTTCTATTCCGTTTTCCAAATCAATAATCATTAGCTTTTGGAAAGGGGTCTGCTGGTTTTGTCTTCGCCAAATTTTATTCTTATCATGGACCCTAACATGTTACCAAATGCGACCTCCTCTTTCAATTTCAAAGTGTACAGTGCGAATTGTTTTTCCTGAGCAATAAGAAATACGGATTTTTGCACCTTTTTTTATTAAAAAATTAATTTCCCCCTTTCATCTCCCTGCCACTTTCCTGTATGGTCTAGTGAAAAGTTTTATCATGTTACTGTTATACTAAGCATTGACTTTCATTTAAATGAGGACTACAGCTAGGGAAAGAAATAGAGCCTGGAAACTGCTTTATGTTTGATTTGTATGTTTTCTTTCACCTAGAGATTGAAGTTATGGATATAATACTTCCTAGTAAAAAGTCACGTAAGGACCAATGAACTACACTCATTTAATGTGTGACCTTCAACATACCAGGTGGAAATAACGGTGGCAAAGTTTCAAAATCGTGTTCTTGTATATGGTGTGGAGGGAGGTTTTCCAATGTTTTTTGATGTTGATGGGCGGGGCTCAGACATATTCCCCACAGGTGCGTGTTGTTTTTTGTTTTTATTTGGGCCTTGATCCTGCTGAGCTTGCCTAAATTACTGTCCTGTCAGCGTCACAAGAAATGATACTCCTCCGGTCCTTAATATAAGATTAGATTAATGAAGTTAGTTAATATGCCATGTATTAATACCCTAATCATCTTCATCAATTCCCTTTCCCCTCTCCCCCTTGATTATTTTTTAGAGAGCATCAATGGGGATAAATTAGGAAAAGATTGCCAAATATGAAAACTATTTCTTTTATTGAGGACGATCAACTCCCCAATTATGTCTTATATTAAGGATCAAAAGGGAGTACTAAAATTGGCAGCTACCCAGACCTCTTAAAATTCACGGTTGTTAATTCTATGCCAGTGCTTTTATTTTGGATTGTCTGTTGACTGTAGTAGCCTTTCATAGTTGACCTTACCAAGTTATTCTTCGTGTTAAATTTATTTGCCTCATTTCCTTTGCAACCACTGTATAATTATGAAATGGCAGATAGTACAATAAATGAGGGGTCTTATTTTTCTTGGTAAATTCTTTTCTGTGTTCGGTTATGAAACTATTCCAAAATCATGTGAAAACATGCAATGTGGGTAATATTGTATTTTTCGTTTTGGAGCAAAGTTCTGGCTTGAGTATGCTTCGATTTCTTTTTGCTTAATTCTAGATTTTTTTTTAACAAATTGGTGACTTTAAGCATTAAGTTCTCACTTGCTTTGTTTAATGTCCAGCTCTCTCACAATTTTACTGACTAAGCAACATATTGATTATTAAAGCTGCTGCTATAAGTTGCAATAAACTTTTTCTCCCTTTACTTTGCGTTTTCTTGTGTTGAAACCTAACCTAAAATTTTATTGTTTTAGCAAATTGTATACCTGTTATTATTGAGCTCCGAATAGATTACTTTATAATGGCATTCTTTCATCTGACATAGCTCTTAAGGAAATGAACATTTAGTGTGTATAGTTTTAGCAGCTTGTGCTCATTTTGGCATTTTGTCTTGCTTTTCGGTTTTGTCAATGCAGTTTATGCTCTCTGGATGGTCCCTGAGCTATTGCCTGCTTTTATGTTAAAGGGGGGTGGGGTTTCTCGGTATGTTATAGGAGGAGCGGACTTGATGTTCCCTGGTATAGATGTACCTCCTGAAGGTCTTCCATCATTTGTAGCAGGGGAACCGTGGGCAGTGAAAGTACCTGGGAATCCTGCTCCAATTGCGGTAGTTTCTGTTCTTTGCTTCTTTATCTTGACTGTTGGTAGATTCTACAATCAATTCTCTTAAGCTCGTAGTTCTTGTTTTAACTATTTTCATTTCAATGAAGGTGGGGAGTACAACAATGAGCAGTGTTGAGGCATTAAAAGCTGGTTTACGTGGGAAGGCATTGAGAATAACTCACTATTATGGTGATTTGCTTTGGCAAGTGTATTCTGAGCCTGACTCTTTGATTGATTAAATGTTATTGAATCTGTCATTACTGACATTAAATTATTTGTTTTCTTCTTTGTTGCCTCGGCAGGGAATCAGCTGAGAATCGTTATGTGCCCAATGCTGGTTTTTTTGAGGATGCTGTGTTTGAGGATCCTTCGATATCATCATCTTTTCATACTTCTGATTCAACTGAGGGTGACTGTGAGACTTCAAATGGTCAACAAAACAGCACGGAAAACAATGAGGGTGTGGAATCTCTGGATGTAAATGATGCTCCAGCAGACTCTGTCCATGCCTTGACAAGACCAAATGATGATGGAAATGATTCCACCAATGAATTAACTGTTGGTGTGGGAGACTTGAAGTTACAAGATGCTGAATCTGTTGATGAGTCAAATGAGCAACGTAGCCTATCCAGTGCTGACGTAGATTCACTGTTGGATAAATGCCTTCTGCAGGCATTACATACAACAGTGAAAGATAAAGACCTTCCGATGCCTGGAAGTACTTTATGGTAGAATATACAATTTTTATGCTTGCAATCTATTTCTTATATTTGACTCTGCCATTTGAACCAAATTAGACAACATTTTGGAACGTATTGACCAAAAAAATCAGGGAACTCAAAACCTTTGCTGCTTAGTATAGAAATCTTTTGTTGTAAGCTTGTTCATTGAGGTGATTTGAGACAAGAACAAAAGTATGCTATTGTGGAGGACTGTCCATCTTAAGTGTTTGGAATGTGTACAAATACTAGAGGAACGTATTATACTTTAAACTTCAGCAAGCCTGAATTTTCTTACCCTTAAATTATCTAATACATGTTTCTGAATGTCACAGGTCAAATCATGTGTTGCCATGTAGGCCTGCAGGAGTTACTTTAGACATAAAAAAGTCTTCACACAAGAAAGTGTCGAAGTGGTTACAAGCAAAATCCACCTCTGGCTTGGTGTGCTATCTGCTGCTCTTTTATTTTTCTGAGAACGTTTATAAATGATGGATTCATGCTAATATTGAAATGGAATATTTCAATGTGTCAGACTAAAAGTTGTGCTGAATTATTTATGCAGATTTTACTCTTAGAACTTTGGTTGCTTGGTCGCTCTTCTTTTCCCCTTGGTAAATGAAGTGTCTCCTGTGAGGATGCACTTCGATTGTACAATTCAGACAGTGTGTATCCTCATTGAAATGTTAGATATGCATGTGAATGTGCCGGAATAACATGCTTATATTAATTCATTAAAAAATGTAATGGGAATAGGACCATAGGAAGTTGTGCAGTTAGAATTAAGTTCATAAGGTTGGTGTGATTTTGAAGCTGCTATGACTGAAATTTTTCAAGTGATTGCTGTAGGATAAAATTAAATAGAGAATTCTCGTTATAGGACCAATAATAGATGAAAGGAGAGGGATAGAGAAATAGGTAGATAAAGAGAAGGAACAGATGGAAATAGAGAGATAGAAGGAGAAGGAGGAAGAAGGGAGGGAGGGAAATAAAAGTACTGAAATTTTGTTTAAAAGCTATGCTCCCTCAAAAGTTCCTGGACATGGGTTTATAAAGTAGGATTTAGGAAACTAAAATCACTTGCATAAAAAAATAGTAATATAAGATTACTATAATATACAGTAAGTGAAATTCTATTATTGAGTATTTCTAATTTAAGTCATAATTAATGGCTTGTTCATTTGCAAATAGTGATGCTGATTGGTCATACTGCTCTCCTTTACATATCACTCCTAAGATTCTTTTCCCATTCTTCATTACTGATTTAGTGAGGTTTACAATAATTTCTGATAATATATATGCTTTGTGCTAAAAAAGTGATCAAATTTTAACAGACTTTCTGTTTTCTCTTCTTTTCAGTTATTATATTTAGTAGTGTGTGTTTTCATCATTTGACTTATAGTAAAGCATTTTCAATTAACTCATCTACAATACCACTTCTAGATTTACATATTTTCATTTTGTACAGATTTCAGTTAAAGAAGATAAATATAAGAAGGAGGCCGTGCTGTTATCAGTTGATAGAAACAATCGTGATTATGCTTCCTTTAAGCCAGAAAAAAGGCCAGTTCAGAAAAGTGATCAGCCCAGTGTAAATGCTGCTAACGAAAGTCACTCGTCCAAAACTCTTGAAGTAGCTGAAATCTATAAACCAAGTGTACATGTCAATCCCATATTCTCAGCTGTAGAAGCAGACACTGGGAAACTTTACAGTGCTTCCGAAGCTTCTGATATTGTCTTCAAATACGTTGAAAAGGAAAATCTTGTGAAGCCAACAAATAAATCCATTGTGGTTCTGGATGTAGTATTATGTGATGCCCTGTTCAAGGGAGCCATTAAAAAAGGAACAACATATCCTACAGAAATTCACAAGAAAGACTTGGGATCAACATTTATAAGCCGTATGCAAGCTCATCATGTTATAACAAGAGGAGGTGAACAGGTGGTTCGTAAAGGTGCTATCAAAACAATTCAAATAGTGACTGAAAGACGACAGGGAAATAAGAAGGTGACCAAACTTACTGGTATGGAAACCTTTCTGATAGATGCCGAAGCATTAGCAGCAGAACTGCAGAAGAGGTTTGCTTGCAGTACCACCGTTGCAGAACTACCAGGTATTTGTTGGACAATAGAACGTTACCATTTCTATTGTATATTTTCTGCCCGTTACCCTTAAGATATACACAAACTTAATGTCATCTATGTTACAACAGAAAATATTATATTTAGTTAGTGTTTTAGGCGGTAGTTAGGGCAGTTAGAGTCCGTATGGGGTTGGTTCCCAAAAAAAAGTTGTTAGGGGCCTTGCCTATTTACAAAGGTGTGAATTGAATCAAGGAGTCTTTGGACTGGGAATCGTGCACCAATCTGAGCATTTTTCTGATTTAAAAACCCAAACCTACTCATCAAAAGCAGGATTTAGATTACGTTTACTGTTCTGGATTACTCATTGCATGGTTGGATTTATTGCTTGGCACTGGCAGTATGCTTTGCAAATGATTGGTTTCTACTTCACCATTGGCTCAACATATATCTCTAATCAAATTCAGACTGTTGCCTGACTAACTATTCATGGGGATGGTGCCCGCAGTTTGCTTCATTTTGATAATGTTTGGCTTACATTGCTGATCTAATAATGAAGGTGTCTTATATTCATCTTAATATCCTTCTGAAATTTATAAATCATATTCTCTCAGGTAAGAAAGGGAATGAAGTCTTAGTTCAAGGAGGGGTGATTGATGACTTGGCGAAGCATTTGATTGAACAATATGGAGTTCCAAAGAGATTCATTGAGGTTCTTGATAAAACCAAGAAATGGGCTAGCTAGATTGTTGGTTGTGTTTGCAAATGGATATGCATTTTGGAGGATGTGTGAATTTTGGTACCCTTGTGTATCCGGTATGTTTGTTTGAGGTGACTATAAGGATAAATTATGTCATGCACCTGAAGGGTATGTTTGGTTTGAGGGAAGGGAAGGGGGGGGAGGGAAGGGGAGGGAAAAAATTTAAATGAGAGGAAAAGTTTGTGGGCCCCACTACACTAAATTTGGACCCCATTTTCCCCTCCCCTCTTTTCGTTCCCCTCCCCTCCCCTCCCCTCCCCTTCCCCCAACCATGCACACCCAGAGTTTTGATACTTGTACTTTTTCCAACCCCCCCCCCCAAAAAAAAAAAAAAGGAAAAAAATCGAATCAATAAATTGGTACTGTTTCATATCTGTAGGTTCTCTTTTCAATTATATTTATTGTTATTTTAGATTGCTTGTTTTATTAGATATTTTATTCAGAATGTAATAATTTTTTTCCAACTATATCTTCAAGGCTGTAGTATATTAAAAACTGAGTATATCAAATGAAGGAGATTAATGAGGGCATTTTAGTCATGATATGATTTTGTATTAATTAAACATTTCTTAATCCATGAGCCATGATTTTAAATAACAATATTCAGATAAAAAATGAATATGAAGTGAAGTAACTTTTAACCTAAATAATACATATGCACATGTGCCTCATGTCCTGGGAACTCAATATTTTTATCTTCTCCATTTATTTTTTCTCTAAATTAACCTCATTGACTGTACAAGCTTTTATATTCTAATGCACTAAATGGTTAAAAGCAAAAGTATTTTAGGGATATCAACGAATAATTTTCATAGAATATTGACAAATAATCAACCTTAAATTTTGCATTTTTTATACAATAATGACAAATAATTAACCTTTAATTTTGCAAAGCTTCTACCCGAAGGAATATGCACATGTTTCTAGAGCCGTTAATTGATTTTTTTAGAAGAATTTTGATGCAGTGCACTTTGTCATTTCTTTTGCTCTTTCTTTTATTATTCTGATTCCATACTTTCTTAAAACATCTCATTGTTCAATAGTTAGGGTTCAGTTCAGTATTAAGCTTTTTCTCTAATGTTCCTCGACTCAATTGGTGACCTTATAGTTAAATTTAGGTATCAGATGCACTAAAATAGCTCTTCAATGTTCACACATTTATATTCTTGGGAAAATTACTATAAGCTTGAGGGAAAGAATGTAATCACCAAAACTATGTTGCAAATTTGGATAGTTTTTATTGTTAATTAGTTCATGAGCATAAATATATTTCAAAAGCAACGCTATTGATGAATAACTATTAATCAATGAATGACAAGGGAAAAAAAAAGATTTTGTTCATCATATGGCATCAAATGAGTATATAAGGTTAAGGTAAAAAAAAAGCTTGTATTTTCTTGTTCATGTTAAGGTAAAATGAACTTAAAAATATAAGGTTAATTATTATATAAAATTTAATTAAAATGTCATACATGAATTGTCAAAAATATAGATAAAAGTACACATTTAATCTTTTAGTTATACATAAAGTTTTTTGGAACTTTATTTTTTAAAAGTACTAATCTTTTTCGTCCTCTAATCTTAACATTATTAGTTTCTTTAACAAAAAATTTAAAATATATTAAAATTTTAAATGTAGACAAAACATTCACAAATGCTAACATATAAAGTTTAATTTTTTAAAATAATATTGATTGTAAAAAAAAAAAAATTTATGATTTGAGATAAGTACTGTTAGAATTAACATTAATGATTTAGGGAGCGAATGTCACAAAAACTGGAATTTTATATAAAGTTAGAAAACTAACTTTGCCTTTTGTCAAAAATATTCTTAAAACACTTTGTTAAAAATATTATTACATCTCTTACGGATGATGAAATAGCTCATAACGATTAACGAATCTGTAAAAGTATATCTTTTTGAAACTGTGGAAAACAACAAAAATAGAGATCTATCAGTATAATTATTAAAAAGGTTAAAATTAAAGTGACCATATTCCTGATCTTTAAAAAGAATATTACTCGTCATTCTTTTGCCTTTGAGTGGCATAATATTACTTTCTTTTGAGGGATTCGTCTCAATATTTGCATATATTCTTTAAGGCAAGTTACTATTAGGCCAAATATTCTTTCAATTAAACTAGCTAATATTAATTAATAGAAAAAAAAAATGTAATTCCTTATAATTTCATCTCATTTTTTATTAAGTCATTGTAATCTTTTCTTTATATTGAGTCCTTATAGTTTGCTTATAAGTATTGCTCATATATTTTTAAACTTTTAATTTATGGGTTAAGTAGCATGGCGCTCCAAGGAAGTATAAGTTCGAAAAGCAACGTTGTCCTGAAAGTTTTATTTTGTCTCAATCTTGTTTTAGAAGTTTTAAAACGCGTAGTAATGTTGTCTATTAGTTAAACAACTAACGTTGAGTTGAGTTGACTTTTTAACTAAATGGGCGAACATTACTATGTTTTGAAATTTTAAAGGAACATTAAAACAAAAAAACTTCATGGCAACATTCGCTTTCTTCAAAGAAAAATTTTAGAACAAACTTGCTACTTAACCCTTTAATTTATAAGAAAAACGATATTGATAGCTGGTAACTTAATTGATCGACTCACATGGACAAAATATTTTTTTGATAAAAAAATGCTGCTATTATTAATTCAATACTTATTGCCTGTTTTCTTCCTTCGTAAGTAGTGATAAACTTGCCGGGTAATAATAATATTATCCATATTATATATTACATAAATAGATGCAAGAAGACTAAGAGCATAAATTTTTTGTTGTTGTTAATAATAAATAATTTTTATTTCATCATTTTATTTTTTAGAAAAAATGATTTATTTTATATTTGTGACAATATACATATTGCTTAGTGAGTATCCACATAATCTCTAATTAACAAATTATGAGCATAAATAGGAACTAATATTTATAACTGAAAATTAAAAAAATACTTTAGGACCTAAGAAAAAGAGAAAAAAACTGAAGATACGTAACTAGAATTAGGTACAACAGAAAGACTTATAACTTAATAATTTTTCATAATTAATATTAGGTGAGATAATTCACAGAAAAGATGGTGTTTATGATGAAAAAGGCAACATTATAATTGGTTCGGAAGAAAGGTACATAACATGGAATCATTCCGATTGATGATGAATCGACCAAAATTGAGTGAATTAAATAAAAATATTCTTGGTGAAGAATAATATGAGGTTATTGAAATATTTTTAATTAATACTCTCTCCGGTCCAGGGGCGGAATTAGGGGGGCTAGGGGTGGCCCCGCCCCCCAAAATTACAGAGTTGGACCCAAAAGTATAGGGAACTATGCTTTAGTCTCATGAAAATTTCAACATTTTCACTTTAGTCCCTATTAAAAAGTCTCATGGAGGGACTAAACTGAAAATGTTGAAATATTTATGAGGCTAAAGCATAATTTTTGAAAATTTTGGGTCCAATTCTGTAATTTTCTCCCCCTAATTTCAAATACTGATTCTACTGAATTTTATTCTGTAATTTCGCCCCCCCTAATTTCTATTCATGGCTCCGCCCCTGCTCCGGTCCTAATTATAAGACATAGTTGACTTTGTTTGGTGAGATTAAGGAAGCTAAATAAGTTATTTAATCATTTTATATGTTGTGTATCTTTAGATTATATATTAGTTTATTAGTCAAACTAATTACTTGGAAAAAAAATAAAAATACTTTAAAGTAATTTAATTAGCTTCCTTAATTTTTCAAAAAAGTCAACTATATCTTATAATTAGGACGGGGAGTATGTTTTTGTGATTTATTTTCGTACCTTACAAAACATGACAACCAAAATAGACTGTTTAGAGAAAAAAAAATTATTGAAGAACTTAAAGAAAATTCTACATGCAATGTAAAAACCTTAACGGGCCAAACTATTTTTAAGTAACACGCCAAACTATTTTTAAGTCATAGATTCACATAAAAACTCTCTCTTTTGCTACTATGTGTGTGTGTGCGTGTGTCTAATATATAGACAAAATATTTATGAGTTATAAACAATGTATTTATTTTTCAGTTAAATTACACGAAACTCTAATGAGAACTATACGCAGAAATAACCTCAGTCTTTAAAAGTTGAAAATGAACCAACCTATAAACTTCCAAGTTTCAACTCTGTATGATTAAACACCAACTATTAGTTACATATATACTCCTTAAATTATATTTCTGTGTGTGTGTAATCTCCTCAAGCTTTGGGTTAAATGCATATAAGCCCCATGAATTTTAACATATATGTTGATAAATAATGAATATGATAGAACTATTTAATTTGTATGGGAGTTATTTGCATAAATTTACTAGTTTAGGGGATTAATTGTAAGGTTTTAAAGTTTAAAAAAAAAAAAAAAGTTGTCTATACATAACATAAATAAAATTTAGGGAATATGTATAATTTGGCATTATTTTACACACTTTGTACAACATATGATACCCATACTAATTATATTTACGTGAAAAAGGGGATAATGAATGGGATTGAATCAAATCATCTAACCAGTAAATCCTTAATTATGCAAAATATATTTTTCTATTTTGACATGTTTTCTATTTTGAATAAAAAACTTGGAGCAAATTAAGTAATGAAGAATAATAAAGTAGGATCAAATAAGAATATTTGGTTCATATTCCTCTTTGAGAACATCAATAAGAGCAAGAGAACCAAAGCCACTCGTTGTTTTTATATTCTCATCAGCACATTTAATTTACAGAAGATTCGTTTTTTTCCCTATTCGCTGGTGAAAAAAAAAAGAAACTTGATATTATATTTGTGTGGACTACATTTTATTAAAATTAATTAAGTTTTGTTAAACAATAGGCAAACTTTTCCTGTATTTTTTTTAAATATTAAAAAAATAATAAATACGTAAAAGTTCAGTAAATAAAAGAAAAGAAGGCCTGTATAATTTAATTCATGTTTTAGGAGAAGATTTGTACTTGTAGTTTTTAGAATTATAAAAAAATAATAAAACTAACAAAAATTCACATAATCCCTGTGAAAAATTGGAGAAGACCCCTCAATAAAATATTTATCACCCAAAAGCACCTAAAATTTGTTTAGAACCCATGTCTCTTTGAGCGGATACAACCCATCTTTTGCAACTTTTATTATTGTGCAACATTTACATATATCTTCAGCTACGTTCAAATGTTCTCAATTAATGATGAATTGCACGCATCCTATTTTAGAGTCAAAATGGAAAAAGACATTTACTATGATTGAAGATATGTTGCATATAACTTAAGAATACTTGCATCTGTTCAAGGACATGCATATACCTTTGGAAAACAAATATTTTAACGGGGTTTTTCAGCAATTTTACTTTTCTCTTTTTTGGTAAAATAATACAAAAAGACGATTATATATTAAGCCTCTGGTTGGCTGGCTCTCTTCAAGTAACACATGAAGCCATAGTTCTTCTTTATGAGAGTCCAAACAGATGCAAGAAATTAATTGAAGTAGTGAAGTTATAAGTTTCTCTCAGTTTGTATACGTTCTCTCTCCCTCCTAACAGAGATTAGATGGAAGTGAACGAGTGGTTGAATGGATATTTGGAGGCAATATTGGACGTAGGAAGCAGCAGCAGCAGGAGGAAGAGGAACGACGATGGAAAGCACAGAGTCTTAAGGTTTGAAGAAGAAGAAGACAAAAATTTGGAAGAAAATAATAATTTCAAGCTCTTCAGTCCTACAAAGTATTTTGTTGAACAAGTTATCGATACCTTTGATGAATCTGATCTTTACAGAACTTGGGTTAAGGTTTGTGTTCCTTCATCTCTCTCTCTCTATATATATATATTAGTTTATTTCTTTTTTCTCTTTAATTTTATTTTCATCATCATTTTAAAAATATGAATTTTATTAGGTCATTATTGTACGTGTTTGGAATTCCCTTTAATTAACTAATATTTCATTATTTAATGGTGCAAAAAAGAGACCCTTCTGCAATTCCTTCTGTTATGTGTGTGTGTGTGTATATATCATACTGAAAAAAAGTTTTAATATATAGCATGATGTTTTTAAAATTTTTAAATGATATATGAATACATCTCTTTCTTAATTATTTCAACAATTGATATAACTCTTCTTTAAATTTGCTAAATTTAAGCGGTAACTTTTTTAATTTATAAGATGTTTATGTGCACTTTAAAAGTACAGGGGAGCTTTAAATAATTTCATAAACATGTTCAGAAATATCTATACGGTTTAGGCTTTCATCATGGCATACTAATTAATATGTTTGAGAGCAAACTATAAGGAAAAATTAATACACAAGTTCCTATAGATTCATGATTTTTAACAAGATACTTGTAGTTTTTTTTCCCCCTTTTATTAGGTACTTATAGTTTCACATGAATTTTAATTAGGTCCCTATATTTTTTTATTAATGTTTTTATAATGTCATCTGATTTTTAATCATGTCTCTATAGTCTTTAAGTGACTAGTAAGAAGAAAAAAATTATAAGGATTTAATTAAAAATAAGGTGAATATATAAGGACTTGATAAAAAGAAAAAAAAAATGAAGACCTATTTGAAAAATCATGTGAAATATAAGTACCTAGCTAATAAATAAAAAAATAAAAAAACTGAAATCAAATTAAAAATCATGTGAAACTTGGTGGAGTTAGTTAATTATACACAGTACACACTTTTCATTTTGGTTAAGAGTACTTGAGAATCTTTTAAGTGGAGTGGAATAGACTAAGGTACAAATAGATGTCAAAAGTGAATTATTCTTTTGCTTTATCGTTAGGAAGCTTAGTGATCGAATAAATGATGATCTTTTGTACATTGATTCCCTAACCCTATCTTATAAAAAGGAATAGAGAGAGTAGATATATCCTAAGAAAATTAATTAAGTTGGTTAATTGTAAAAAATGTGTATTATTTTTTCTAAAATATCATATTTAATTATTTGTATTGGAATTTCTCCTTCATGAAAATTCCTTTAATATGTGCAATCAATACAAATAATTTAGAAAATAATTATTAATTTGGGAGATAAATAGGAATTGACGTTGGTATTTAGGAGTAAAATAAATTTTCTTAGTACAATATTTTTTTCCCTAAATAATCCCATATTCAAGATTAGATGGAGACGGGGTTTTTTTTTTTTTTTTTTTTTTTTTTTTTTTTGAAGGTGATTATAGAACTTTATTCCATAGACGTGGGGGGATTCTACACGCAAGTTTTGTTCTGTTAATTTAATAATTCTTGCACGTCATGCAATTGGGACCAATCGGAACAAAACACACACACTACATACATACATATATATATATATATATATATATATATATATATATAAAATTAATGATATATGTTATCCATTCTAAAGAACAAACATTACCGTAAGAGAAGTATGTTTTCATTTTTCAATGACTATTACTGTGAGAGATTTATTATTAATATTTTTGCCAAAATAAAGTTATTTTTATAATTAAAAAAAAAAAAGAACAAACATTTAGTCTTAATTGTATACAAGTTAAAGTTAATTTTTGTTTCAAAATAAAAATATTCAAGATGGTATTAATGCATATGAAAAAGGTGTTATTGGATATGATGAAAAAAGGTATTATTGGAGGGAATTTTAGTGAAGAACATAGAATTTAAATAAAAATGTAAAATAAGATTTTTATGGGAAAAAAGTGTAATAACTGAAAAGTGGTCGCCCTTTTCCAATTCATGTAAATTTTCTCAAATTTAAATTTAATCCGTATACTTTTTTTTTTGGGGGTCACTAAGTTGGATTCAGTTTAATTTGATAGTGATATACATTTAATTGAGTTGATGAGTAAATAAATGAATGAGCAGGTGATAGCGACGAGGAATAGCAGAGGTCGTAGTCAAAGGATGGAGAATATGTGTTGGCGCATTTGGCATCTCACTCGCAAAAAGAAACAGGCATCTCTCTCCCTCTCTTCTTCTTGCCGTCCTAAACTGAACGGTTCTCTGATGTTATTTTCTAGTTACATCCAATGTTTTAATTTTATTTAAAGTGCATCCAACACATAAATGTTACTATCTCCCGGTCTTAATTATAAGATCTAATTGACTTTTTTTTGGAGAGATTAAAGAAGCTAAATAAGTTACTTAATCGGTTTATTTGTTGTGTATCCTTAGATTATATATTAGTTTATTAATCAAACTAATTATTTAAAGAATCATATATACACACACACACACATATATACATACACACACACATTACACAAACACACACACATATGAGTTTTGGGAAATCTTTTGTCATGACAAGCTAATTTCATCGTCTTGGTCTAAAATATTTTTAAGTCACATCAAAGAAGTTATAGCATCAAACTATTTTCTTAAGCTAAATTGTGTAGAACTCCTAATTGAACTTCATGTGTCATATATAAACAAGCTCAATAATATTCGAAATTTTATAACAAACCCCTATGAACTTTTATATTTATACAGATAACTACCATAGTATTAATTTTGTTTATTATTTATATGAAAATGGCTTAAAATTTAAGGAATTTATCTACATATAACTCAAAGTTTAATGGTTTTGATATTAAGTTTTAAAGGTTAAAGAAGTTATCTGTACATGATTCTAAGTGTTGGGAAGTTTTACATATTGAGCCCAATTTATGGATAATAAGAATCTACCCATGTAAGTTCATAAGCTATGCACAATGCACTTCAATTTGAGTTTGTTAATTTTTCTTTTTCCTTAAAAGAAATTGAACACTTGATACTCCCTCCCATCCTAAATGATCCAATTACATAAATAATTTACATATATTAAAAAAATTAATTAAGTTAGTTATTTATAAAAAAATGTGAGTAATTTTTCTTAAATGCCCCTTCTAGTTATTTCCATTAAAAAAACCTTTGACTAAAACTTGCTTGGCTTGTGCAATTAATAGTTATAGTTTAGAAAAATTCATAAATTTAAGAGACAAAGTGAATTGAAGTATTACATTTAGACTAAATCAAACTCATCTATCTCCTATAGTATGGACATACTCCCTCCGGTCCTAAATATAAGACAAAGTTTGTACTACAAATTTTATCCTATATTTATGATTGAAGGTAGTACGTAGTAACATAGTATAAGTTTCTATGCCGTTGTACATACCTACTGTTAGTATTGATAATATTGATTATACCCACATTCAAAAAATTTAAGAGCCTGTTTGGATGAGAAGCTTAAACAAGTGGTACAATATAACCATTGTTTTCTGCAGACTGCATGGGATGATGCACAAAAGCTCGCAAAACGGCGATTCGAGAGAGAACAAGGCCGGAATGATGCTGCAGATGACCTCTCAGAACTGTCAGAAGGTGAAAAGGAGAAAGATGTTAATGCTAACAAGGACATTCCCAGGATCAGTTCTGATATCCAACTTTGGACCCATGACAATAATGAGTCTAGGAACCTTTACATTGTCTTAATCAGGTATCATTATTCACTTCCACCATCACCATAAGAGAAATTATTCAAAGTCAAATAAATTTGATATTTTTGTGGGACAATAACTAACATATATTGTCAATTTTTTCATTGATCTTTATAATTATAATATATGCTTTTTCTACTGTAGTATTCATGGATTGATAAGAGGAGAAAACATGGAACTTGGGAGAGATTCTGATACTGGTGGTCAGGTACTTGTTAAGGCTTTTATATTATATTTGCACAAAGTCTAAGGGACAATGAGAGACAAGTTCAAAGAAAATTTAGTTGAACTCCAACATTATAAGTTATAAAGAGAAGCTTCCAACTTTAGATACTGTTCAGGAATTTGTCTCTCTAATCAGCTTAACTAAGCTTAAGTCAGATTCAAGAATAGCATTCACATTGTCTATAAATTTAGTTTGGAGTTTAAAATGAATTCAGGTGAAATATGTGGTGGAACTGGCTCGTGCATTAGCAAACACAAAGGGAATATATAGAGTTGATCTACTGACAAGACAGATAGCTTCACCAGAAGTAGATTCAAGCTATGGAGAGCCCATTGAGATGCTGTCTTGTCCTCCTGATGCCACTGCTAGCTGTGGTGCTTATATCATACGTCTTCCATGTGGTCCTCGAGACAAGTATGTTCCTATAAGGCGTTTGTATTAATTACTCCAAATTAAAGATATTTATATTGAAGAAGAATCTCATGTTTTGAAATTATTCTAAATGACTCTGATGGGATTAGCTACATGACGTCATTTGATCCATGTAGCTAACCTCACCTAGTGGGATTAAGGCTCTGTTGTTGTTGTTAACTCAAACAAGAAATTTTAATTTAGTCATTTTTGTGAACTTCCAAAATTGTTTTCTTTCAGTCTCTATAAGAATTTCAAAACACAATATCAACAACAACAAGCATTATCTTACTAGAACGAGTTAGCTACATGGATAATATGGAACCATTTTGCTTTGTCAACAACTAAGTATTTAGATAAATTGTTAACCAAAAGGTCCTATTCAATAATTTCATTGAGTATTCTCATTAATATTCCTCTACCTCTGAATTCATGATGCATGATTAAACCTACTCATTAGTGCATCCAATGGTATTTTTTGTACCTATATGAACTATTTCAAGTGATTTATTTTACTATTTTTTATTCAATAGACACCACTCCAACTCGTCTTCATATATTTTTATTATGAATCGAATCTTTTCTTGTATTACCAAACATTCATTTCAACACTCAATCATCTTCTTAGCCATCACCACTTTATGCTCCTCTTGTCCCTTTAAAGACCAACATTCATATATTGCTGGTCTTATAGCAGGCCAATATAAATTTCCTTAACTTAACAGTGTTCATCTACTAAAAATTTGTTTTCTCTAGCTGAAACAAAATTTGTTGTAAGGAAACACGCAAATGTCTAAAATTCTAATAACAATAACAAAATTAAAACCACGTTTCAAATTTGGATGATGAGAAAGTTTGATGGGGGATATATGATGCAGGTACATACCAAAGGAGTCACTGTGGCCTTACATACCGGAGTTTGTAGATGGAGCTCTGAATCACATAGTGAACATGGCAAGGGCTTTAGGTGAGCAAGTGGAAGGAGGAAAACCAATGTGGCCTAATGTCATCCATGGTCACTATGCTGATGCAGGGGAGATAGCAGCTCACTTGTCTGGTGCACTCAACGTACCAATGGTACTAACCGGCCACTCATTAGGGCGTAACAAGTTTGAACAGCTTCTGAAACAAGGAAGACTCTCTAGGGAGGCCATAAATGTGACCTACAAGATCATGAGGAGGATTGAGGCTGAAGAAATGGGTTTGGATGCTGCAGAAATGGTTGTTACAAGTACAAGGCAAGAGATTGAAGAGCAATGGGGACTGTATGATGGGTTTGATCTTAAATTGGAGAGGAAGCTTAGGGTTCGGAGACGCCGAGGAGTGAGCTGCCTAGGTAGATACATGCCTAGGATGGTGGTATGCACAATTGATCTCAATATCTTTTGGCCTTCAATTACTTGTCACATAGAATGTACATACAACAATAACATAAACAACTACACATTAACCTTTGAAGAATATATAATACTCCCTCCGGTCCTTAATGTTGAACTTAACTGGGGAGTTGATCTTGGTTCTAAATGTAAGGCGTATTTCTCATATTTGTCAATCTTTTCCTAATTTACCCTTATTGATGCTCCCTCAACAAAAATCAAGTAAGAGAGACGTGAAGGGAATTAAAGAAGATGATTAAGGTATTTAGGGGGGGGGGATGTCATATTCACTAGGTAAATAGGTCTGACATTAAGGACTGGAGGGACTATGAGATTATATATATTTCGATGAATAATTGGTAGTATGGGATGCTAAGTCCCACATTGAGTAGTGTGGGATGTTCAATGGGGTATTTAATAGTTTTGTACTCAAACACTTTTTAACAGTTAAATTTGCTGCTGAAATTGTATCATTAGGTGATTCCACCAGGCATGGACTTCAGTTATGTTACAACACATGAATCAATGGAAGGTGAGGGAGACCTCAAGTCATTGATTGGATCAGACAGAGCTCAAAGCAAACAGCACCTACCTCTTATATGGTCTGAGGTTGTTTATACTTTTATACTTCCCTGCCATGCTTGTTTCCTTAATGCTTGTGTCTGAACAATGAAACAACAGTTTTAACTTATGATGCACCACAAGTCTTGAAATATGATACAGTATATTTACAGAACTGGTATGTGAACTTTGAATGTAAATAGAACAAATGTTTGGACTTTTGAAGTAAAAACATTAATCCAGTCCCATCAAAGTCAGCTGCTAGTGGTCAAATGATCCCATTTAGTCTCTTGTATCAGTAACTTAATATCAGCCCCTGATATGTGAAAATTGTCGAATCTAGGAGGCAAACTTTTCAAGTAAATCTTAACTAAAGTCAATGTCCTCATTGTGGTTAAAATTTCAAGGAACTGTTGTATGCAGATAACACGATTTTTCACAAATCCTCATAAGCCAACCGTACTAGCCTTGTCCCGCCCTGATCCGAAGAAAAATGTCATGACCTTGCTTAAGGCTTTTGGGGAATGTCAACGCCTCAGGGAATTGGCCAACCTGGTAAGTTATTACATTTCTGTTGTGGAAAACCTTCTTTTGGTTTCTCATGAAAGAGAGGACCTTCATTTTGGCTTTTTCACATGTCATTTTCCAATCACAAAGAAACATTTAACTTAGTGTTTTTTACTGTGAATGATGGCAGACACTGATACTTGGAAATAGAGATGACATTGAAGAGATGTCAGAAAGCAGCTCTACTGTTCTTGTGATGGTCCTCAAACTCATTGACAAGTACAATTTGTATGGCCAAGTAGCTTATCCCAAGCATCATAAACAATCTCAAGTACCTGACATATATCGTCTTGCTGCTAAAACTAAGGTGCTTATCCACAACGCTTCAACTATCATATCTATTTTCATCTTTTAGAAAGCAGTTAAGTGAAAAATCCCAATTGAACTTACAAATCATTATAACAGTACAAGGTAATTAATTGGCTTATAAAGATCATTATTCAATTATATACCACACCTGTTGTCTATGATATATTTGCTAAGATTAACACTGGGCATATTTATTTTGAAGGGAGTTTTTATCAATCCAGCCTTGGTGGAACCATTTGGCCTCACAATAATTGAGGTAAACCTCAGTTTTTTAATCAAAAGAAATAGAATTTGATTCAGTGAAAGGAGAATATAGAACTTATAAGGCTTCTTCCTTTCCTTCTCATATTGTACAGGCAGCAGCTTATGGTTTACCTGTTGTGGCCACAAAAAATGGAGGGCCTGTGGACATTCTCAAGGTAGACTCTAAATAATGCATAAACACACTATCTCTTATTTTCAAAATGGAAAAAGTCTATATTTAATCCTTTAACTTTATACAAGGTTTCAGTTTGATTCCTTAATTTTATAAAGTATTTTCTTAGCCCTTCAACTCTAATTCTCAAATGATGATTTTTTGTACCAACCATTATTGGTTTTGAAAATTAAACTTAATATGTTAGCATATAAGAATATTTTGTCAATTTTTTCAATATCAGCATTTTTTGTTAACGGCATTAGGATTAAAGAACTGAAAAGACATTTTATAAAATTAAGTGACCAAAATGAAACATTGTGTAAAGTTAAAGTCAGCCACATTTATTTATTTATTTATTTCTTTGCTTCAAATTCTTTTGCATATTTTGTTGGGTTATTAGTTATTTATCTTATACATATTCATATCATACTAGGTACTCAACAATGGACTTTTGATTGATCCCCATAATCAAAAAGCCATAGCAGATGCACTACTAAAGCTTGTAGCTGACAAAAATCTTTGGCTAGAATGCCGCAAAAATGGCCTAAGAAATATCCATCGTTTTTCATGGCCAGAGCACTGCCACAACTATCTCTCCCATATTCAACATTGCAGAAACCACCACCCCACTTCTCGCTTGGAAATCCAAACAATGCCAGAAGAACCCATAAGTGATTCTCTAAGAGATGTAGAAGACCTTTCTCTGAGATTCTCCATTGAATCAGACTCCAAGTTCAATAATGTAGAAACTGATCCAGCAACAAGACAAAAAGAACTTATTGAAGCCATTAACCATAAAGTCTCATCAACTGGTAATTCCAAAGCCAGTTTTCAATTTCATCCTGGTAGAAGGCAAAGACTTGTTGTGATTGCTGCAGATTGTTATGACAGAGAAGGAAACAGAACAGAAGCTTTTGAGAAAATTATCAAGAGTGTGATGAAATCTGCAGGACTAGGGATAGCATCAGGAAAAGTAGGATTTGTGATCTTAACAGGTTTAAGTTTGAAAGAGACAATTGAAGCATTAAACAACTGCAATATAAACATAGAAGAATTTGATGCTTTAGTGTGTAACAGTGGGAGTGAAATGTATCATCCATGGAAGGATTTGATGGTTGATGCAGATTATGAAGCCCATGTTGAGTACCGATGGCCTGGTGAAAACATTAGATCAGTGGTAATTAGGTTAGCTGGGATTGAAGGTGAAGATGATGATGAGGAATGCATTGAAGAGTATGTGAGTGGTTTTGGTTCTAGGTGTTATTCCTACTGTGTGAAACCAGGCAAGAAGGTAAGATGTTTTATGTGTTAAGGATAATGATTTATATGTTTTTAGACAAAATTATTTCATAATCATGGTTGTAATTAATGTGTTAATGATGAATCACAGGTTCGAAAGATAGATGATCTTCGACAAAGGCTAAGAATGAGAGGCTTCCGGTGTAACCTAGTGTACACACATGCAGGATTCAGATTAAATGTGATACCATTATTTGCATCAAGGAAACAAGCTCTGAGGTTAGTAGCATCATGCCTTCCTATTTTAGTAGCATCATGCCGTCCTATTTCATGCATTATACACAGAAACTTAAGTGTAAGAAAAGATAGCTGAATACGAGTAATTTTATCTACTAGGTGGGGATCACATAGTGCTATTTTGCTCCATCAATAACCAAATCTTTTAATATAGTAGGTCTTGTTTAACAATTTAATTAAACTTTCTCTTTGGTCTTTCTTTAGCCTTTCCCTGAGAACTTCATATTGCCTGATCCACCTCCTTAGGCGCTTTCATTGACTTTTTTTATACATATTTTATACCATTTTTTCTTCAATAGATGCCACAAACTCTTCCATGTGTATGTATAACAAATCTTGTTTTTTTTTTTCTCCATCTCAATTTCCTCATCCTTGTTACCTCAAAACTTTATGTTCTTATGATCCCATTAAAGCCTAACATTCACTATCATATGGCATTGCTTGACTTATAACAATACAATAAAACTTTTCTTTAAACTTATTATAGACTTTCCTATCACAAATAACTCTTGTGGCCTTTCTCTACTTGAACCACCCAGCTTGTATTCTATGTATAACATCTCCAGTGGCGGAAGGCTTTGATGGCCAGCTGGGGCCAAGGCCCCAGCTGGCCCTGGCTGATCTTATAAAATTTGTGAGAATATACATGTATTTATTATATGATATTTTATTTGGCCACAAATTTGGCCCCAGCTAATTTTTTATCTTCTCTGTAAGGATAATGTTTGTGTCATTACTCATTGGGCTGTGAGAAGAAAGTAAAATTCTTGTTTGAGATACCGAAAATGTTAGTATCATCTTACATATTGTTTTGATTTATAATTATCAGTTATTATTTATTTGTATTTTCAAGGTTATTTGATACTATTTAGTAAATACTCCCTCTGGTCTTTATTTAAGGAACCAATTAACAATTCTCACAAGTCAATAAAAACAGTTAAAGTCATTAAATTTGTCCTAAAATGTAAGTAATTTTCAATATTATCCCTGTTAATTATACTAAACTCTAATATCATATTAATTATTACTCTTTTTTTGTTCAAAAAAGAGTATCTCACTCACTACCTTTTTAATTATGGGTATACATAAAAATATTTAATGCTATTTAGAAACAAGCAAGTGCCTTATAAAAAGGACCAAATATATTAGTTAGTTGGTGCCTTATAATAAGAACTAAAGGGAGTAGTTCAATATGTTTATTTTTTTGCCCGGGCTAAAAAAAATTTCTGGTTCCGCCACTGAACATCTCCATTGGTTTTACTATCCTTTTGCATGACCAATCCCAAATATCTGAATTTTGCCACCTGTGGAATGATTCAAATCATAAAGGTAAAATAACATGTGTCCTGTCTTTTATATACGCAGGTATTTATCAGTTAAGTGGGGAATTGATCTCTCCAAAGCAGTCATATTTGTTGGAGAAAGAGGGGATACAGATTATGAAGAACTCATGGGTGGCATACAGAAAACTTTTGTTTTAAGAGGGGCTGTAGAGGAAGGCAGTGAAAGGCTTCTTCACAGTGAAGACAGTTTCAAAAGAGAAGACATGTTCAACTTAGACAGCCCCAACCTTATCTATTCAGACAAGAGCTACATGGACTGTGATATATCTACAATTCTTGAGAAGATGGGAGTACTTTAATCTCATGTCATTGTCACTTATCTTTGAACCTATAAATTGATTATTACAAGCCCACAGAATAAATACTTACCCACAAGGAGAATTTAAATCCCATATACATTTTGGAAGAACAGCATCAGAAGGTGGATCTGATTTATTCATATCAATATATAAAGCGGATAATATTCCCATAGTAGCCATTGAAGTGAGCAAAATATCAAATGTTATGTTTAAATGTTTAATTGTTGGTTATGTAAGATGTGCACAAACACACCATACATAAATCAAGTTATATTAGACTTGGAGTCCCAGAATGAGTTGAAGTTAGTCCCAAAAATTTCCCTGCAATAGTATACTTTTTAATATAATCTCTCCTCTCTTCCTCCCCTTTCTAATTCTTTGGTTCTCTCTTTCTTGGGGTGTGTGATGATTCGAAAACTTTAATGTATGAAATGGATAACAATATATAAGTATTTAAAAGTGTATAATTAAATAATTTAAATATAAAAAATTGACATTTAAATATATTTTAAATCCAAATAATTGAAATTAAATCCATCTCTATTCATAATTTATCATACTCAACAAAGAAATATCTATAGAACTCATATATAAAGCCATTGGGTATGATTAAATAAAAAACAATTAGCATGAGTTTAAGAGCAAGTCAATGTTTTTAAGTTAAAAAAGTAAAAATATTAAACTCGATATGTAAACTCGAGAGTTTAACCAAACTTACAGCTACCAGGAATTAAAGAGCAAGGTGACACAATTTTATAAGCTCTAAAAATAAAAATGATAAATTTGAAGAGTCAACTCACGAGTTCAACAATGATGTAATTGATTGTGGTGAGTGAGTAAGGATTTTAATAATTTTTTTATTATTTTCTTTAAATAATATAGTTAAATTATTATTGATATTTTGTTATGCATTTAGCTATTAAATCTAGATAAAAAATTGGGACCTAATTAAATTAAGTTGAAATGTCAATCTAAATTTAGGTCTACACTTTTAACAATTTCCTAATCAGGTCAATAGGCCAAATTAGGGATTTTGGGATGTTTTAGTTTTGATTGCATTTTTGATTATTTATGGTTTGAGGTGTTGGATATACTACATATAAGATTAGCTGCTTGAAGCCCAAAAATAAAACATCAAGGATAAATAAGATTAAAGTGGTTGATGCTACTTTAATGATTTACTCAAGTAAGGCCTCCACCTACCTTCAATTGAGTCCACATTAGGTGTCCCTTATGTGCTCATACCTCTATTAGAGGATGAACATATTATTTATTTATATTTAAATCATATGCTTTTCGAAATATTTTTTGCACTCAGTATCTTAAATTAATTAGTTTACAATCTACTGGTGTTACAGACAAATATTTTTTAATGCAGGACTGAAAACAAATTAATTTGAGATTCTTGGTGCAAAAAATATTTCAGAAAGCAGCATATGATCTAAATCTAAATAAATACAATATATATATGCCCATCCCTCTAATAGAGGTATGAACACATAAGGGGCACCTAATTATTGAGCACCTAATGTGGACTCCCTTCAATTTCCCTTTTTAACAACTACATGGAGGGATTTTGGTCTTTTAATAATATTAAGAAATTTGTAATCAGGCTTCAGAATTTTTTAAAAGTGTAAGTTTGAATTTTAATATTTTAACGGGATTTAATTAGGATTTTTTTCAAATCTAAACGGGTAAATTATAATATGGAAAAATAAGCATAAATATCATTTGAACCTCCAAAATGTCTAGTAAATTAACAAAAAGATAAATAAGTAATCTAGTAGGAACATGAAATATCAAAGTTTGAAGAAAAAAGACTTAAATATCCTCCTCTCTACTTCTCACTATTTCTTTTTCTCCTCCCCTACCGTCTCCACCTCCGCCACCCACCTCCATCGCTTCTCCCCCTCCAATATTCGTCAGCCAGATTGATGAGCCCAAAGAAGGAGCTTTTCGCCGTAGATGCTTTTCGCAGCAAAAGCAAAAGCTAGAGTTCAGCATCCCTTTCCATGCTTGTCATTGTCGTTTACAAGGACACCATCACCGTTTAGCTTTCGTCATGAGTTTGAAGTCCGGTCTAGCTTCCGTTGCAAGTTCATGAAGGTGGAATATCACCTAGAGGGGGGTGAATAGGTGATTCAAAAAAATCTTTCGCTGAGGCTCAAGAATAAACAACAGAGATAGAGAGAAAGAAGAATGATGAACACAAGAGATTATACTGGTTCGGTCCAACTCTTGACCTACGTCCAATCCCCAAAAACACTATGAGATTTCCACTATCTTTCAAACTCAAATACAATTACACACTGTACTTGGATGATCCTCTCACTAGGACTCACTCCCCCTTACAAGCTGTAATTGTACATCCACACTTAGGTTCTACAACCTTAAGATTTAAACAACTAAGATAATCAAATGATGTTTAACTCCTCACTGAATAGATAGGTAATGAACACTGAAGTACAATAAGAATATCTGAAGATATTAGCTCAGTTAATGGAACAGTAAAAAGTAGATGAGTCGAATTGATTGCACAACATTTTGGTATGTGGAGAATTTAAAGCTTCTGGTATTTATAGTTGTTGACATTTATGACCGTTGAGAAGCTTGATGAAATATCCGTTGAGATTCTTCTAAATGTCCGTTAGACTTGAAGCGCGAAAGGTCTGTATAATCGCCGTCATATTATTCTATAATTCTTTTGTTCTACGATTATATCATATGAAGGAAACAACTTTCTCATAGAGGAAGGCATGCGCAAGATTTATGGTACCGAATGGAAATTACGAGAAAGAACGAGACAACAATTTTGGGATTTAAAAATAATTATGTCATACAGCAATGAATTTCTATTAACCTAGGGATTAGGATTACCTCATTTATGGGAAATTCCCACGATCTACTCATTAAAATATATCAATACATTTGTGGTATTAGGATTACCTAGTTTCCGTTTTGCTAAACTCATAGAAGAATAATTGACGCAGAGAAAGAATAGAGGAAGTAGTAGAGGAGAAGAGAAGTATTGAGCGTTCGCTAGGGTTAGGCGGTTAGACTTCAGCTTATAATTAAAAATTGGGGTTTAGCTATGGGCTGGGCTTTTTAACTATTGCCAATTAATAAATTATAAGACAATGAAAACATTATTAACTTCTAAATTTTTATTATTACTAAATTATTGTTGTTGTTGTTGTTGTTGTTATTATTATTATTATTACTATAATAATCTGGGGCATTACATTCTACCCTCCTTAAAACAAGTTTCGTCTCGAAACTGAAATAAAATTCACATGTTAATAATAAGGGATAAGAGTCTTAAATACCATGGAAGTTTTCGCTCAGGAGCACTGGTAAGACGGAAGTTTTTTTTGGACAAAAAATGCCACGGAAGTTTACAAAATGTAGCAATTTTGCCCCTCCGTTAATTTTGACCGTTAAGTTTAACTGAGTGCACATGTGGCATGCCACCTTATCATACGTGGCATGCCACCTCATCAATCAAAAGAGGTAAATATCATTTTCCCCCGGAAGTTTTCACTGAGGAGCAATTTTTCCCCGGAAGTTTTCACTAAGGAGTAATTTTGCCCCGAAAGTTTACAAAACGTAGCAATTTTGCCCTTCTGTCCCCCAATATTAAATTTGACTATTAAATCAGTCAAAGATCACACATGTCATGCCTTGAAAAGGTCGAACTTGGAGTCAGAGAAGGAGATCCTTGAGATGTTGAGCTCAAGGCGGCCAGAATTTGTGAAGCTGAACTGGTCAAAGGGATTGAAATGTTTGTCGCAAAACCCAGAGGAAGCATCACTTATGATCTAAGCAAATGATTAGTCTATACAAACGTAAATATTATCACTGTTGATTTTTTTTACTAAACCAATTTTCAGAACAATTCATTTCTCGTTTTGCGTTTCATTTGCTTAGATAATAAGTTATGCTTCCTCCTCGGGTTTTGCGGCGCATCTTTCGGTCCCTTTGACCGGTTCGGCTTTCACAAATTCCCGCCGCCTTGAGCTCAACATCTCAAGGATCTCCTTCTCTGACTCCAAGTTTGATCTTTTCAAGGCATGACATGTGTGGTCTTTGACTGATTTAATAGTCAAATTTAATATTGGGGGATAGAAGGGCAAAATTGCTCCTTAGTGAAAACTTCTGGGGCAAAATTGCTCCTCAGTGAAAACTTCAGGGGCAAAAATGATACTTTTGATTTATGAGGTGGCATGCCACGTGTAATGAGGTGGCATGCCACGTGTGCACCCAGTTAAACTTAACGGTCAAAATTAACGAAGGGGCAAAATTGCTATGTTTTGTAAACTTCCGTGGCATTTTTGGTCCCAAAAAAAATTCCGTCTTACCAGTGCTCCTAAGCGAAAACTTCTATGACATTTAAAACCCTTATCCCTAATAATAATCACATAACAAGTCACAAAATAATTTTAAATATACAATTATCAGAATTTCAAAGAAATAAATCATTTCTAAAAACAAGGAAATAACCCTTCACTACCCATCTCTCACGTTTCTTTTTTATTTATTTATTATTATTATTATTACTATTTTACACATTTATTTACTTAACTTTGGGATCTTTGATTAGTATCAAAAGCGAACCCAAGTTGAACCTAGACTCTGATACCATTTTGTAACACCCCCAAATTTCTAACAACTATACTAACATAAAATTGCAATAATTTTCATTAATAATTACGAAAATTTGAAATAACCAAATTTGGGAAGTGTGCAAGGCTAACTTATTACATTAACATAAATCCAAAACTCATATAAATATGTTTTATTCGGAGCATGAAAAGAATAAAATAAACTAGCTAGAATTACTAAATGTTCCTCCTCACTTCTCACTGCTAGCTAGCCCCAACCTTTTGAACCTGTTTCACTGAAAATCTACTCCCCTGAAGGATCATCGCAATCCACATAAACACAAACACAAACACAAACATCAGCAAAGCTAGTAATCCTAATAAAAACAAAGATGATATGGCTCAAATATATTAATCAAATCAAATATATAATCACATAGTAATTGAATCAAATATCAATTTCAATATTCATCATATCTATATATTCACATCGAATCAAATATTATTCATTATCCTTTTAAATTTATTTAGACACGGGAAACCCTGTCAGCCTATTTAGTGGGAAGAGAACCATGGTAGACCCGGATATCCTGTCAGTCTACCTTATGACCCAGAAACCTACCAGTTACAAATTATCAAATTGGCCATAAAACATTATTTCCTCCTAGTTTGCACACTTCTTCCCAAAGTTGCTACTAGTGTCCCGGGAAACCCTGCCAGACACCACTTTGGGAAGAATGGATACTATCGGTTCACATCACATAATATATTGGAGGCATAAAGCCTAAGGGTTGTGTTCATCACTTCAGGAGGTACTGATGAGGGCTTTTTTTGTCTTTAGCCTTGGGGTCCACAATCAAAAATAAACTAAGGATTGCGTACAGTCAACCCTAGGATCATTCTCTCTCTCGAGGAGCCTTTTATTGAATCCTAAGTAATCTAAATGCCATGCAAATGCAATTAAAACAAGGGGGAAAATTGGTTTTGGATTTTCAAATTAATAAAGTAAAATAATAATGCAATTAAATCAAATGCTAACTAATGTTTTTGGTATTTTCTTTATAAAATGGAATGGAGTATGAAGATGAGTATGAATGCTCTTGGAAATGGAATAGTGACTATCCTAGTTCAATTAAATGTAGGAGTAAATTTTCACTAAATCTAGATGAAAAACCCCAAGATACCACTTGAGTCCAATATTCCCAATTAATAGTAGCTCCTACTACCGTAGCTAACTACTACCTCTTGAGATATTGTTTAAAACCACTTAGTGTGTGATTATGATTAAATTAATGCAACTTGCTTCCTCTTAATATGAATGCGATACCACGCCACTCAATTAATCCAATTCAATTATACTATCTAACAATACCACGTAGAAAGCATAATATCATTGAATCAATAAGGAAATACAAATTTATAAATCCAACAAGCTACTAAAATTCAATCCAATCACAAGGTTCAATCCACAAAGTTATCTAACCGGTAAACTAAGTCTCAACAAATATTCCTAAAATTAGGAAATTAAAATGTAATTAGAGAAAATAGATTGAACAAATAAACTCCCCTATTTTAAGCTCCGGAGCTCCAGCCACTTCAACAATCTCCAAGAAGCACAATGATTAGCCATACATAGCTTCAATTTCAACCACAGCAAGCACTCTTCCAGAACTCACGACAGATGAACAAGTAAATGAATAAATCAATAGAGGAGGAAATGAGGTAGTGGAATACGACACCCAATGCTGAAGGTGGTTGAATCAGAAAATGGAAGCAGATCGATGGTTATGGTTCAATCTCCCTCAACGCGTCTCTGGTTCAGGTTGCGTCTTCCTCTTCCTTGCTCTGTTAGTGGTGTCTTCTAAGGTGCTGTGGTTGAGGTGGAAGGAGTGGTCGCCGGCGAGGTGTGGGACGATGGCGATGATCGCCGGCGACGTTAAGGATGAAGGTATGAGATCGTGATGATGAAAGATGAAGGGTGAATAAATGCCGTCAGTTCTTAGGTCTCCCGGCGCTGTGAGTTTTTAATACCCAGGACTCTCTGTGGAGGTCGCCGGCGACAATTGAGGCGAAGGTGAAGGTCGCCGGCGACTGGGAAGTAACGGTGAAGGTAGAGTGAGGTCGAAGGTGAATCCGGATATGGAAGTGAGAGGGTTGTTGGAAAATCTGAAGTGAACAGAGGATGGTGGTCAGCGTGCTTAGAGAGGGTCGACGGAAATATGGTGAGGCTGACGGTGGGAGGTCATGGTGTTGCAAATCTGAATATTGGGTCTCTGTTCTCGGCTGAGGTCAACAATGGAGGTGGACGCTCGCCGGAGGCAGTGGTGAAGGGGGAAACCATCGGCGAGTGGGGGCTGAAGGATGAAGGAAGGTTGAAGGTGACGATGCTCGATGACGATGAAGACGTCGTGAAGGTCCAGCTCTGATCTCTGTCTCCCATGGTGGTGAACGGAGGTTAAGGGAGGATGGTTGCTCGCCGGCGGACTTGGTAGTGGATGATGGTGCCGTCGGCGAGAGGTGAAGAGTGAAGGTCGATGGTGATGCGTGTCCAAGTCGTGAATCCCGGATAATCCCCTTTTCGGCGCTGTAGCTGGTGTATTTCATTTCCAGGTTTCCCTCAACTCTGTTAGGTCTCCATATTCAGAAGCAGGTCTCGGGTTTGCGTTTCAGGTTCAGGAAGAAGAAGGTCAAAGTCTCCTCAAGCCCATAGTAAAAACGCAGGAGTTTAAATAGGGACCTAAGTGAAACTTTTAAAAACTTTCATAGAAGGACTAAACTGAAACTTTTACAATTTGAGTTCAAACTTTCATTTTCAAATTTGATTTAATATTTTCAAGCATTTACAATCAAAATAATTAATCTAACATCAAATATTCTCATAAAAATCAATGATTAAGAGTAATTACAATTTCTTTGACAATTTTACCCTTTTAAGTCCTAATTTAATGTATTTACTCTTAATCTCAATTTATCACAAGAAAGACATTTTAAGCTCAATAACTATAAAGAATTGTATTAAGAGTTCCAATTTAATCATAAAAAATCATATAAAAATATGGTTCGATCAGGTATCATCCCAAAGCTATCCTCTCACTGTTAAATTATTTTAAATACACATATAATAAATTCCCAAATTATTTCCAATATGTGTTTGAAACACTTGTATTGTAATCAATTCAATTCAATTCGTATTTGTACATATATGTTTGAAACACTTGTATTGTAATCAACACAACATACAATTGTTGTGTTGATACAACCAACACCAACAACATGCATATATATACAACCCACACAAAATGGATTTTTTTTCAAATTAAACTATAAAATAAATTCTCATGAGTTACAATAAGGTTGTCATAAGAAATTTCCATGACCATCATTTAAACCTCTGGCTCTACTCATTATCCATTTTACTCATGGGTTCCTATAAGGTTGTCATGAGAATATATAACCGAGATATTGGTTCATTTATTGACGAACGAATATAATCATAATATGTTATAGGATAGGATTTTAAGCCAAAGGAAAATGAACATAAAACCTGGAGCAAACGTACAGGTATTATATATATATATATGAAAGGATATATATATATATATATACATATCAATCATCAAAACCGAGGACTCGAAGAAACTACATACATTATCTTATATTCAATGTTAAGTGACTTTGCAAAAAAAAAAAAAAATCGTTCAAAACCAGAAGAAGAAATATAATATATATATATGTATTCAATCACAAAAACAAAACCGAGGCACTCATTAGCAATGTACATATTCAATAACTAAGGCTAGTCTAAATCATGCAGAATCATATCATATGAAGGAAACAACTTTCTCATAGAAGAAGGCATGCACAAGAATTATGTTACCGAATGGAAATTACGAGACAACAATTTTGGGATTTAAAAAGAATTATGCCATATAGCCAGAGGCGGACCCATGTATACCACTGGGTGGGCAAGTGCCCACCTGAAAATATATATATATATATTTTTTTAAAAAAAAATCTAAAATCTAAAAACCAATTTGATAGCATTGATAATGAGGCAATTATGATAGAATTTCAAAAAATGAGGTCTAGAAGGATGACATTGTAATTATTTTTATTGTAATATGTTTTTGTTATTAAAATATATGTTCTTGAACTTATTTAGTGTGCAACCTTGTTATTTCTAACAGCACTTAGCCTTGTTTTTCTTTTTATATTCTTTTGTTTTTTAATGCATTTAAAATTTTACTTGCAAAAAACAAAAATCGGGGGCGCTGCCCCCGAATCCCCCCACTAATGGTGCCTACCCTGCAATAATTTTCTGGGTCCACCACTGCATATAGCAATGGATTTCTATTAACCTAGGGATTAGGATTACCTCGTTCATGGGAAATTCTCACGATCTACTCATTAAAATACATCAATACGGATTACCTGGTCTCCGTTTTGCTAACCACTTAGAAGAATAATTGACGTAGAGCGGAAGTAGTAGAGGAGAAGAGAAGTATTGAGCGTTCGCTAGGGTTAGGCGGCTAGACCTCAGCTTATAATTAAAAATTAGGGTTTAGCTATGAGCTGGGCTTTTTAACTATTGCCAATTAATAAATTATAAGACAATACAAACAATATTAAATTCTAAATTTTTATTATTACTATATTATTGTTGTTGTTGTTATTATTATATAATAATAATAATAATTTGGGGCATTACATTCTATATCCGTGAGTTGTAAAACCATACATTTATAACACTTAAATTTGTGATCAATCAAATATGACAAGTAGTTTAACTATAATAACAAATTAAAAATACTTGCGACACACATGGCTAACCCCAGACTAGGAAAAATATCTTTACATATATAAAAAGCAACTAATATCCATTTACTAAACTAAAATGTCATGGATGTCTAAACGTACGACAAATCAGAAACACTTATATTTAACAAATTTGCACAAAACTCATCAACTTCATGGTCCCACCGGCAATTTTCACACATGTTTGGGTCATTCTCGTCGTCATCTTCAGTCTCAAAGAACCAGCTTCCGATCTTGAGCCTCCATGTATTCTTACAGGGAACATTACAACAAAGACGCTTTATTGGAACTTGAGCAACAAAACAACACATGTTCCCCCTGCGAACAAATTCTGCAACTTGGTTCCTACACTCGAGCACACACTTGTGATTCCTTAAGAATCTCAAGTATCCCAAAGCCTCCTCAAATTCTTCTGTCCATAAATTCCCTATTCTCTTGCTTCTCCACATCAGAAGAACAACCATGGCGAAGGCGTACATTGATCTCTTGTGTTGTTTTTGAGTAGCCATACGTACCATACCCAAACCCTCATCATAAAGCTCATACTCCATAAGGTATGCTTCCATGCCTTTTTTTGTATAGAGATTTTAAGTTACCACTTGATCTGCAACGCCTTAAAAATGAAGCTTCCTGTGGGATTTCTGGGGATCGAAAGAAAGGAACTCTATCCAAAGAAGCATGCTTGTACACATAGTCGTCGTCTGTGATGCTCATAATCTCTTTGCAAGTCAGTTTCAAGTGATAGAGGTCAGCAAGTGATTGAGATGCCACTTTGGAAGCAATCTCCACTACTATTTCCGTTGGCAAATAAGTTATAAGCCTACCTATTTCCTCGTCACACGTATTAAGTTTAATCCTTTTTATAAGCCTACATATTTCCTCGTCACACGTATTAAGTTTAACCCTTTTGGGCGCTCCTAAATCAGCCATGATCCTCAGAATTGAAATGAGTACTGCATCATAAAAGATTATAATATATAAGAAAAAAGGAAAATATGAAAACTAAATAATATATGAATGATTATAATAACACTTAATATATTAATATTTGCTTCTCAATATTATAATGAGTAGATCGTAGGAATTTCCCATGAACATCTGAATCATACATTATTATCAATATTCTTGGGAATATCCCATGAGTATTGGGATGACTCGTGAGTACCATAAGAATTATGAGTTCTCATGATAACCTTATAGGAAGTAAAGCCTAAAAGGGACAATGAACCTTATAGAGCCACAGGTTTAAATGATGGTCATGAGAATTTCTCATAACAACCTTATAGGAACCCATGAGTATCTACTTTATAGTTTAATTTGGGAAATCTCATGATAAAATAGAGACAACATTTCAATGATTGCATTTGGGAAAAACTCATGAACCTCGTAAAGAATTCATCTCTTGGGTTTATGAAATTAAGATACATACTTTCCTGTAGAAGTTACGGATTTTTTAATTAACTTATTTGACAAATGTGATCAAGAGTATCTAGGAGTTAGCTTCTAAACATAAATCATGAGTTACGGGTTCTAGTTTCAGATGCAATTAAGGACAGACAATTTTTGTTTTTGTTTTTCCTACCCATGAGTTCGCACTTGAACATCAGACTGCAACCAAATTTAACCAACAGAGTCAACTAAAAAAAATAGAAATTAGTAACCTGCCTCTTATCTTCTAAGAATATAATTACTCCCCCTCTCGTCTTTGTTCTTATTTTCTAAACCTCCATATCGGTAAGCCCCCATAATATTATGCGATTATTACTCAATCAATCACATTTACTTGCAAGGCAATCTGTTATATATATATAAAAAAAAAACAAGAAGAAAAGCAACGTTATTTTATTTTTTATTTTTTTCGTACCTGTGCCTGACAAAGCCTCTTTGAGAGAACGATGCAAAAAAGGTTTTATACTTTAGGAAAATAAAGCTTCTCTTGTGGAGCTTTCAAGGAGAGGCGTGGGGTCTATATACACTCTACCTACTTATCCTAATGATCTTTCAAATTTATTTTTAAATATTTAATTGTGGCGGTAAAATTTTGCAGGGTTGTTTTGAAATTTTTTTTACGCTTCTTTACAAAAATATTTTTGAAGAATCTCACTTGTTTGTTTGAAGACAAAACAATAATGATTTCTTTTGATATTCAGAATATTTTGATTGGTTTGTTAGAGTATAGATAAAATAATATTCTAAATATATTATACTGGGTAGATGCCATAAATTATCCTAATATATATTCGAACTTTTAACAAATTATACTCAATCTATTCATATTGGGCAATCAATACTAATATATTTTTTACCGAAAAATACTAATGATATTTAATACTACCTCCGGTCCTAATTATAGGAGCACTTTTGTAGTGCAAATTACACTACAAAAGTACTCCTATAATTAGGACCGGAGGGAGTAGTATCTAAAAACTCTTCTGCAAGAAGTTAAAGTTATCCCGATTAGAACTTCCTTTTTTAATTTTTTCTTTTAAAAAACCATATCAGAATGAGTCAATATGATTAATTTTCATAAAATTTACACTCAATCTAAACTTTTTTAAAACAAAAAAGATGAATGAAACATTTTTTTTTTTTGGATAACGAAACATTTTTCTTTCATAATCTAAAATCTTAAAAATATTAAAAATAAAATTGTATAGTGATTAAAATAACAATTAATATATGAATTTAAGAACTTAAATTCATAGCTTTAGATAAAATATGTTTAGAGAGTGAAAAGGAAGAATGCGCAGTAACTTTATCTCTAACCTACTTATCTTAAGAATCTTCCAAATTTAGTAGTACATATTTTTGAGAAATTTGATTCTTCGAGTTCTTATTCCTCTTATCTATAGAATTTTCTTTTAATTCCGGTAATTATTTGATCGTGGGGGTAAATTTGTCGGGGTAGTTTTGAATTTTTGCTGCACGTCTTTAGAAAATACTTGTTAAGAATTGCATTGCTTTAATTGTTTGAGGACAAAATAGTTATTTTATTTGTTATTTAGAATATTTTGATTGGTTAGAGTATAGATAAAATAATACTCTAAAAATATTATATACTGTTTAGATGATATACATACAGACACACACACATATACACATATATACATACAGACACACACACATACATAAATACACACACACACACACACACACACACATATATATATATATATATTCATACTTTTGACAAATTATCCTCATTCAATATATAATTATCTCTCTCTATTCACACACACTCAATATTTAAATATTTTTTTTTTATTTATTTATTTAAAATTACATTAGGTTATAAAAAATAAATATATTTCATAATAAGCAATCAATACTAATATACTATTAATAAAAATATTATTAATACTTAACAGTATCTAAATTAAACTCCATTTTTTTAAAAAAAAGTTAAAGTAAAACAATTGAGGATTATCTCACTTGCAGTTGCTGTTGAAGTGTCATTTTCCTTTGTATTCTATTCACCTACATACTCGCCGCCACCGAGTATTCCTCCCCACAAGCACATTTTACGACATGACGGATCCCCTGTAAAAATAAAATAAAATCAGAGACTTCTATCAATGCAAGGAGGAAGTTCAAGAGGAACACAGAGAGTTCAATTTTCATATAAATTTTGAAATACTTAATTAAAGACTGTCTTTCAAATATTTCTGTTTTGCACCATGTTTCACCTCTTGTTACAACTTTGTACCTTGTATAAATTACCAACATATAAATAATAATAATAATACCTTGAGTTTCTGAACTTGTTCCTCCAAAGACTGAAGGTACTCGATTTCTCCAGCTTTGTCGGACGTAAGGGCATCATATTCTTCTTCAAGTGTTGTTATATCTGCTTCTTTTAGCTCTGACTAGAGGAGCTCATGCATTTAAGAAAAGAATTAAATAAATATATTACAAATCATTGATTTTTAAAGAACAACGCAGGAATCTTATTCATATAACATAAATCCATATCCATATAAAATTTACAACTATCTTCCAGCCAAGAATCAGTATAAAGGGCCATTTACTACTCGCACATGTAATACAAACCCCTGCGAAATAACAACCAACCTTATAAGTATTTGTTCTGTACTTCACATCCTCAATAGCTTGTCTCATCTGAGAAGCAAGAGAAACTCTTAAAAGATGAATAAGAAACCATGTTCAACAGCACAGTACATACTTTAATAGTGATTTTGATTTTTTTTCGCAATGTTAAGGAATTGGAATTCTTTCTCCGTGACTGAAGAACATAACATATTTTGCCAACAACTGCTGATAAAACATTCTACTATATGGTTGAGAACAGAAGATATTACCTTCGACCCTTCTAAGTGGAAAAGATTGATTGTTAAGACAAAAATATCTATTTTAGCTAACTATAATATACAAGGGAAAAAACCATCCAGTTAACACAATAAAGAAATTAAGTCAAATAAAAATCAAAGATTTTTTAAAGCTTGAAAATTGGCCCTTCCCTAACGTCCATTTTTCACATCCAGCAAAATTAATAACTTCAGATGTAAACAGCTTTGTCCATGACTTGAAAAAACAGATTATGTAAATAAAACCACTCACAACCTGGAAGTAAATTGCAGGGCAAAATGGGGAAAAACAAGAAGCCAAACTGAGGAAGCAGAACTGTTACTCTATTGTTAGATATTTTGATTAGAAATACATCGGTCAATATGTCAATGTCTCGATAGTTTTTTAATCTATAAATAACCTACTTTCCTTAAATCTAGCAGACCTAGATACCAGGCACTGCATGGTAGCAAACTAATAGATGGACAAGTGTTACTTCTTCCTATGCAGTTCCGATGACCAGGCAAGGAAACATTTGACTACAATCTCATTTGAAACAGTCTTTAATACCCAACACACTTGGTTGTTATTTCATAACTAGCCATCAATATTCTGCCTGGTTACTTTCCAAAAGCTTCCAAAATGTAGATGTTTTCCAAAACATGATTTGGCAATACAGAATGACAACAATCATCAATACATGCATACTGGCATGATTTTATTTTTATTTTTAATACCTCAATGGTTATATATTAATCATTTTGTTATGAAAATAGTTGATTATCACTCTTTTTATTATTATATCATTCTGTTTTACAAGAAATATGACTTTCTTAGTTTATATAACTTCATCTCAAAGATATAATTCCTTGCAATTCACAGGGGCAGCGTTGGTTTTGCTGCAATTTTGGTTTTTGTGCTCAAACCCCACTCATGGCGTTAATCGAACTTGTGATTTACGTAATCCTCAAAGTGTTATCTAAATTAAAATGTTTTGCTGCATGCTTTGAAACAATTTACGTAGTCAAGTATGGACTAAACAACCAAAAACTCTTGTAATAAATATTTTGCTGTTTCAAAGGATTCATATAAGGAACCTTGTTATTCTCCGCAAGAAGATTGGATTTCAGAAGTAAAATCTCATCAAGCCTTGCTTTAGCTGAATCCAACTGGATCCTTAATCCCTTCATTGCATCACATGCCTGTCATACAAAGGTAAATTGACTGATTCCAACTTCAAATCAAGCATTGTATGACAACTTACCAATGAAAGAAGTGAATTACCATATTATCCATGATAAAGTTGTTATCAGCAGTTCCCTCCCCTGCAAGATATGTTCATAAAAACATGGCCAGGGCATCAAATTCAGTTTAAGGATTTCACTTTTAAAACTTGTAACCCACAGAAAGGAGTGGCTTTCCTTTCCCTTATCATCAGTCTTTAGAAACTACGTTTCATGAAATCAACAGTATTTTAGTTTAGTGTTTCATTAGTTGAATATGTAACATAAGCTTGAAAATAAAAGCATTGATTTACAAAGAGTTTGAAAACAAAAATATAAAAGACATTGTCAAAGCAGGTACAACAAATAAATCTGAAAGTTGCTCAAAATAGGTCAGAGTCTTGCCTGCAGGAATGCCCCTTTGTGCATCACCTTTATCCTTCATCTGCATAAATTAAAATTGACAGGTACTGGTAGAAGAACATAGTGAAAATTTACAATTTAAAGGGAACAACTGACAATAACTCTCCATAATGAACAAGCTTAGCAGTACATTCACCCAGAAACCAAGCTTCTTATTCTATATTCTACATATTTCATTTTACAAAATTGTACAGAATTAGCAAATGAAATTGTAGGAAAAGGTGATTGAACACAGGTTGAGGTTGGAGACTGATATTGCTAAGAACCAATTTGGATTCATGCCAAGAAGGTCCTCAACAGAAGCGATTTACTCCCTTCGGTCCTAATTATAGGAACACTTTTGTAGTATAATTTGCACTACAAAAGTGTTTCGATAATTAGAACTGAAGGTAGTATTTATTAACAGGGCTAATGGAAAAGTATCGGAGCAAAGGAAGGGATTTGCATATAGTTTTCATTGATTTGGAAAAAAAAAGTATGACCATGTGCCAAGAGATGTACTTTGGAAAGCCTTAGAAAAGAAGGGGGTGCAGGTTGCATATATCAAAGCCATTCAAGACATGTATGAGGGGGTTACAACTAATGATAGAACGCCTGGAGGTGTTACAAAGGACTTTCCTATAAAGATTGGCCTACATCAGGGATCAACTTTGAGCTCTTATTTGTTTAACCTAGTGGTAGATGTTCTAACTAAGCCTATAAAAGAGGATATCCCTAAATGAATGCTTTTTGCGGATGATATAGTCATGTTGGCTAAATCCAGGGAGGAAATTAATTTTAAACTTCAGATATGGAGAGGACTCTAGAATTGAAAGGCTATCGTCTGAGTAGGAGAAAAACTGAATATATGCATTGCAATTTTGATAAGAGACAAGGTAGAAGTGAAGTGGAAGTTACATTTTTTTTTTTTTTTTTTGGGGGGTTCATTTCACAACAAAATTTAGATATTTGGGATCAATTATACAACAAGATGGTGAAATTGATGAAGATGTTAATCACATTATTCAAGCTAGATGGTATAAATGGAGAAATGCTACTGAAGTTATTTGTGATCGGAAAGTACCTAATAAGGTAAAAGAGAAGTTTTATTGCACTGCTATAAGACCAACAATGCTATAAGTTAGTGAGTGTTGAGCTTTAAAGGGACAACATGAACATAAAATGGGGATAGCTGAGATGAGGATGTTGAGATGGATGTGTGATCATACAAGAAAAGGCAAGATTCATAATACTCATATACGTGAACGAGTTGGAGTGGCTTCTATTGAAGAAAAAATGGTAGAAAGTCGTTTGAGGTGGTTTGGACATGTTCAACGAAGACCATTGAGTGCTTTGGTGAGAAGAGTTGGTTAAGCAGTCTGGAGTCATATAAAACAAGGTCGAGGAAGACTGAAGTGAACGTTCAATGAGGTCATAGAGAGGGATCTTTTGGTTAATAATATATTTAAAGATATGGTTTTCGATAGAGCACAATGGCGTCGTGCGATCTATGTAGCCGACCCTACCTAGTGGGATAAAGGCTTTGTTGTTGTTGTTGTAGTATAGAATTATCAAATACGTACCACTTCATGCTCCTTTACTTGTCTGCCATTTTTCTTGGAACTAATCCATTCCTGTCATAGATTTAAATTTAATCCACATGTTCAACAACTAAATGAAAACTCACATCAAAAGCAGTCATAAAATTAAACCTGTTGTTGCTGTAATCTGGCACACATATCCTCTTCAACCATTCTGTAGTAAGCTCTGATAGACAACAATATTTTAGAGGGGTATCTAGTACATGTATAAGGTCATTATTTATGTAGTATCCTCAATTACCTCTTCTCTACAAGTTTGGCAGATAACCCAAGTCTCTCTTGTTGAATAAGTTCAAGAGTCTGTTGGTAGAAATTCATCAACAAATCCAACAAGACGGCATAATATCAGATTATTTCTCCTTTCTTTCCCTATTTCTTTCATTTCTAATTAGGTATCAGATTAGTCACCCCATCATTAAAACAGGAAAACAAATGTGGTCATAAGGCATCCGAACTCTGAGTTTTAGTTCACAACTCTCAAATAACTTTGCATTTAAATTTAATTCAAAACCATATCAAAATGTCTTTTTTTTTTTTTCAATTTATATTTCTTTGATTCTTTCATTTGTTAGTGAAATCTTAATATTCTAGGTTGTCATACTTGAGTCCTGCATTGGAAATTAATGTGTTCAAGCAGTATTGCTTTAACCATAACAAAGAATGTTTCATTATGATACTTGAGGGGGCATCAATCTATAACAGAGAAACGGCTAGCTCGATGTAAACTTTTATCTCAACATATTTGAGCTGGATTGATAAGTGTAATTATCTTGTTTATGATATGTTTAGTTTTGCGCACTCTTATAATAGACAACTATAAAGAATAAACAGGTCCTTGTCACATTCAATTGCTGTAAAAAGGTTGACGCTCCCATGACTGATGACCAAATTGCAATTATAGGTGGTAAATCAGTTTGAAAAAATTACCTCTCAATATACTAAATGAAAGACAAAAATGAACTAAGAATAAGACGATAATTAAAGATACTCTTGAAAATTGGGCTAAAGCCAGTCGCCTGCTCTAGAAGCATACCCCTGACTTTTGCTTCAAAATCTCATGAATTAACCCACAGAAGATGGTCCTCTCAGATTTCTAGTTTAAAGCAGATATGATCAAGATGACATACTGGATATTCCAAGTAAGGAAGGATAACTAAAAGGAAAAGGTAAAATAGTGAAATATTCAGATTTGCAAAACCAAGAGATGTTGCATAAGCGAAAAGCACCTGACAAACCTGGTATTCTGCCATGACACCAACAAAGACTAGAATCTAAGTTCAAAATCATTGGATATAAAATAAATGTAACACATTAAGTTCGATCTTTTCCCAAGAGTGGCAGAGAAAGAACAATTTAACCTCGGGCTGACAGTTAAAGTTCCACCAATCATACAAACTTCTTTTCTCTGTGTAACTAATTTACACAGATAGATTTAAAAGCCAGTTGGGTAAAAAGTATGTGCAGACAAATAAATCTACCCATTTAGAAGTTACCTGGGAAAGTGTAGATGAATCAACCTCCAAAGAGGAAATATTTCTCTGTTTTACTAAGATTTTAGAGCATATCTCACCCTTTGCCTTCCTGATCGTTTCAATATCTTCTCTAACTTGTCTCATTTCAGATTTTTCTACGCAAAAAATAAGAAGCTCAGATAATTTAGAGTATGATATTCACCATCCAAACTTTAGAGGAAATTCAATTATAAATTTAAAAAGAACGATTTTAGTTGTACAGTAGAATTGCATGGCCCTTTCAAATAGAGGGTGAATTATAGGAAAAAAGACACATGACCAAAAGACACAAAGAAATATAAATGTCTAGCTAGCAGCAATATTCACTCTTGAAACATGATCTTAGCATTTTACCAGCAAAGACTAAGTCTCAGTCAGTTAGACAACAACAGAATAAAGATAGCATGAGCTTAATCATCCAAGAATTTGATTATTTAGGTTTAGTTTTCATACAAGGACTTTGAATGTTATCTCAAATTTTTCAACCACATAAGCTTGCGAGTAATTTTACAAACACTTTGGCCATGTCCACTTCTTCAATTGTTCTGGTCAAGGCACGTGTTTAGGCGTGAAATGGATTATATATAGATTTCAGTAGGTCTCAGTAAAATGTTCATGTGCTCTTCGTTCTTTTGAAGTTATTAAAACTAGAAAAGTTCAGATGCTCTTTGGATTGGAAAAGAACTTTAACGGAGGAATATATTGGTAGATGCTAATCTTGAGCAGAATCGAAGCATTGTAGTCCATGTTTTACCATTCTCAGCAAATTTACACGAAAAAAGAAAAAGAAAAGTACAATTACAACGAAGAAACTGGAAGAGAAGAAGACCTGACTCGATGTCTTTTTCCAAAGTGCGGACGTTCGTCGACTGCATTTCCTCCTCCGCAGAAATCTTCGCCGCTTGATCCTCAACATCTGCACATAATTCAACGAATTCACTTTCAGATCAAGAAACTAAATCGGAAAACAATGATATGGTCCGAATCGGTACCGTTCATTTGAAAGCGCAAGGCCTTCATATACTGCAAGTAATCCTCCATAATGTTCAGAATAAAAACAAGAGACAAGAATCGATTCAGAATTTCTTGCGATTTCACAGAGATGAATCGCGAGTAGCAAAGTGAGGTTTTCTCAGTAGAAGGAATCTTGAAGAAGAGAGCAAGAGTGATTTGTTTGGTGCTTGGGAAGGGACGATTTTGGAGGGAAAAATGAGTGAGAGAAACGGGTGGGGAAACTGGTGACGTGTATTTATACCCGGATCCTACGTGGAGTCTGTGGCGGCATATTGAGATTTCCGCATATGCTGTATTAAAAGTTAAAACCTAATTCAGTCAGTTGCCAGGTGTGTGTACATGGTAACATTTCCGGAATCAATTTTTTTTTTAATTTTTGTACTCGGGAGTAAAAATGGATCAGAATTTTGTGTTTGATAAATTGGGTTTTTTTTGGTTACCGGGATGAAGCAGTTTTTTTTTTTGGTGCTAGGGACAAAAAAGAAGCAAAAAATTTTAGCTTCTCCGTTCTAGATGAGAATGATTTTTGCTCCTCCAGGGTCTGTCATCTTCATTATCACGACGCAAGCCACGCACTAGATCGGCCTTCCTCTGTCACCGCCATCGTCACCGTCTTCATCCTCCGTCACCGCCATCACCTTCGGTCCACCACGCCGACGAGCTTCAGCGAGAGTCTGGCTTGCCTCCTCCACAATCGCCCATTTCCTTCCCTCCGTTCACAATCGTTGTCGCTCATAGCCTTCCCCTGTTCGCCGCTGCCGTTGCTCTCTCTGGCTTCTCTGTTGCTAGCGACTCTCACCCCCATCTCCATCGTCGTCGGTTCTTGCGCCGCCTCTGCTTCTCCGTTCCAGGTCCGTGGCGCTGGAGTTCGCTGCCCTCGTGGTCTGTTCTGCGCCTCTGCTATATATTTATTTTCGCATTTCTGTGTTCCAATTGGATTAGCGATTTCTAGCAATGGGGTTCATTGGGAGAGAGGGGTAGGACCTGCTGAATCGAGTTCAAAAGTGGGTATAGTGATGAATTGTGGTAAAGATTGGTGGTCATTTTATAAAGAAGGCATCAGGCCTTCTGAGGTTTTGGTAATGTCAAGTACAAGGGTTAGATCATCTAATCCTGTTTATTGGCTTTACTACACTGGATATAGCTCTAAGAAAATAGAGTTCTTTGATAATAATTTCTGGGTCGGTAACCCAAACATGGGTTACGACGGCTGTACGCTAAAAGGATATTATATTTTTCCTTTCTTTCTTCCTTACCTTCTTATACGTAGGGATTGCTTTCCTGAGTGCTGTTCGTGCTTCTTCTATTGTTTCAGATGATGGAACACCACCAACTTCATAAATCTCTCACCCCCTCTCGTTATACTCACACACACTTACTGTGAATGCCTAAAATGAACTGCCCTTTAAGAAACAATCAAGGCCTCTTCCCCCGATGGTGGATCCCAACCCAAACGTCAAAATGGACAAAAGCTCGAGCGTGAAGGTGGAGATCCAAAGCCGGAAGGCCCGAAAGCTCATCGACAAGAAGCTTCCATAGTCGGAGTTCCATGTTCCTTCACGCCTGAAGAATCCTGTATCTTCCGGGAATTGATTGTGTTAGCCAGAATCGTGGGGCCCACTTCTCCCCCAATCTTTGTTCCCAATCGACTTTGCTGCTGCTTCCAGCGATGCCCTCATATACTGTATCATCACAAATTCAAAATTCAGAAATCAAAACATACCAGGTGATGACTATAACTCCAGCTGCTGCCAAGTCACCCTCCAAATCAACATGGTTAGTCAAAATGCTTCTTTTTAACAGTCAACGTTTTCATATTAACAGAGTGTGACTCTTGCTCCTAAACTATAACCACATGTGTATTTTTACACCTAAAAAAAGTATTTGGTGTTGGACGCTCCTGAGGGTAAATCACATGTGCATTTTTACACCTTTACCCTTAGTGAAATTAATTAATATGACATGTATTATCTTCCTTAAATCTCTTATTTCCTTTCCTTCTTGATTTTGTTGAAGGAGCATCAATAGGAGTAAATTAGGAAAATATTGATAAATTTAAAAAATATTTTTTATATTTAGAACTAAAATGCAACTTTCTAAATATATCTTATATTAAGAATTGAATGGAGTGTGTGTGTGTATAACCTTCCTTAATTCCCTTCCTCTCTTCTAACTTGATTGTTGTTGAGAGAATATTAATTGGATTAATTTTAAAAAAAAATTGATAAACATGTAAAAACTCTAATTAAGTTCTACGTTAAGAATACCAGGAAGTATATTAGAATAAGTTGGTTGATTTTTTTTTTTATTGATCGTGAAACAGTGTCTTTCCTGAGTCTAAAAAAATAGCAATATCCGTCAATGCAAATGACAGTAATCAAGTAGAAAAAGATCATACCATTTAAACAAGTGATTACTATTTTCACAAACATCCATATGTTCAACACTACTACAAAAAGTGCCCAATGAAGGCATAGTTCAAATTGCCCACCAAGGGCAAATTAGCATAACACTACTATAAAAAGTAAATTTAATTAAACTAATTAAGATCCGTTTTTAAAAAAACATAAGTTAAAAAGGAGGCGGTGACATTTTTAAAATTTTGACTTAACTTTCAATTACTATCTTTCAAATTTTGACTATTTTTGAAAAAATAGTTGTTGAAAGTTAAAAAATAAAAAAAAAGTTACAGCTATTGTTTTTGAAGAAACCATCGATATTACTCAATATTCATTTTTTCTTAAATTTTTTTGACTTCACTTCAAGGAAGAATCTCATGTAAAGACGGTTGAAATAAGAAAATTGTATATAAGGCTGGTAAAAATCAACAAATCTTAAATTGGGTCAATGACCCAATCCAAGATATTTAAATATTGGTTATTTTCCAATAATATCCCTAACTCATGGTTCAAAGAAAAGAAGAAAGGAAAAGTCAGAAGTTAGATGTCGCATTCATTATATCGTCGCTCTCTTTCGTGTGCCTTGAGGAGAGTGAACGACGCCGTAAGAAACCGCCACTTTCGCCGCCGTTAGAAACCGCCGGCTCCATGAGGAACCTATTTAAATAAAATTGGGGAATTCTATTCATATTTAACCTTTTTATACATGACCTAAAAAAATACTAGTTTGTTTGTTTCAGAGGTAGAACGTAGGAACTTGTTACAAGGATAAATAGCGCACACAGTTTTTGTCGTAGATCTAACCTCGGGGGAGTCAGTGATGATGTAAATTCTCGTCCACATCCCTTACTCCCCTTTGTGCTATCTGTAAATCGCAGCAATTTCTTGAAAACCAGACACTTGAATTTACCCTTCAAGACCCGCAATTTTTAGTGGTGCCGGATTCCGTAACGGTGCCCCAATTCATGAAATTGGAGAATTCAGGAATTGATATAAGTCTGCCAAGAACTTGTATATTTATTGTTAAATACTTCAGAGTTAAATCCAAACTTTTAAGCACTGACAATTCCGCAAATGTATTAGGTTCTTACGTAGGGCATAAACAATATTGTTCTACTCCAATATTGTATTTTTTTAATAATTAAGGGATATAGAGGTAATTTAGCTCAATTTCTAAATCTCTAATTGTGTCACATAACCTGATTAATAATTTATTAAGTTTAATAACCCAAATTAAAATTTGGGTAATTTAACCGTCTTTATATGAAATTCTCCCTTCATTCTAATACATTTAATTTAGTGGATGAGTAAATAAATGAATGAGCAGGTGATAGCCGTCAGAGGTCGTAGTCAAAGGATGGAGAATATGTGTTGGCGCATTTGGCATCTCACTTGCAAAAAGAAACAGGCATCTCTCTCCCTCTCTTCTTCTTGCCGTCCTAAAATGACCTGATGTTATTTTTTAGTTACATCCAATATTTTAATCTTATTTTATAGTGCATCCAACATCAAATACTATTTCTTTTTCTTCTAGCACCTGAATTTAATTCATAGTGTACCCAATATGTTAAACCATAAATAAGATGAGAATGCTTGATGTAAGTGTAAAATAATACTACAGAGTTTTAGATGCACTAAGAAAATAACATTAGGGTACTGGATGCCCTGTAAATAAGATTATAGTGTATGGTGGTGTTGGGAAATAATATCGGGGTGATGGATGCTATTTTACCCAGAAAGAATAGAAAGACAAATAAGCTTAAGACCGCCAAAATATGAAAATATCAATAGGGTTCTTTGAAATGACTTAATTAGGGATGCTCATTATCAAGTTTTTGAGAGATACTCCATTCTCTTCTTAATGTAAGACACATTTAGAAAGTTGATAGATATTGATATTAGATATAAGATATATTTATTAATATTGTTAATCTTTTCATAATTTAACCCTATTGATGCTCCCTCAAATGAGAAAGGAGGAAACTAAGGAAGATGACTAGAGTATTTTTAGAAAATATATATATCATATATTAACTAACATAACTAATTTTCTTAATCTAATTAAGTTAAGTAAATATGTTTTATGTTAGGGACCAATGGAGTATTATATACTTAAGTTTTTTTTTTTTTTTTTAATAATGAATGGTTTAAATGTCCTTAGTTAAATTAGGAGTTACTGTCTTGATTGTTGTTATAATGATTTGATATGTTAAAGTTGTTATTTATTAAACTCTTGTTGCCATTGGCATTAATTAGAAACTTCTGTTTAGTTGTCACTGCCTTGATTATTATCTTTGTTGTTATTTGATAAGTTTTTTTTTTTTTTTTTATACCAAAAATTCGAACTAAGAGAAACAAATTGACAAAGAAACAGTAAAAAAAAGGGACTAAGGTCCCAGCCCCCTCCTAATATGAGCTACTCCCACCACATCAGCTAGAAGAAACTGATAGAGTCCCATAGGAGGGTCTGAGAAGTGGGCTTCATTCGGGGTCTCCACATTGGAAAGAACCATGTTAGCCAACCAATCCGCACATTGATTCCCTTCCCTTAGGACATGACAGAATCGTATGTCCCATTGACGCCGAGTAACTGCTCGTATCTTAGCCACCAAATGTGACTCACGAGCTGCACTACCTTTTTTAGAAAGTAATGCGATGACTGTTTGACAGTCACTTTCAACCACTACATGTCTCCAACCTGCTTCCCATGCCATCTCTAGTCCCTTCAGAACTCCCCACAACTCAGCTGCTAGCGTTGAGCACCTTCCAAGTCGTGTAGAAAAACCTCTAAGCCAGTTACCAGAACAATCCCTCAGCAAACCTCCACATGCCGCCACCTGTAGTGGACCTTTTGAGGCCCCATCAGAGTTGAGTTTTACGAAAGGGGCTTCAGGGAAAGCCCAACGAACAAGAGTAGGATAATGTCCTGATCTGCTAGTCCCCACGTTAATAGTGGCCATTTTAATATCTTCTAAAAACTGAAAGATAGACCTGGGCCGATATCTGTGACTCTCATCCTGCGAGTTGTAAATGGTGACATTCCTCCACTTCCAGATGAACCAGCAGGAAACAATAAATACGGCATGCCACAGATATCCGTCAGATCCTACGTCATCACACATCCAATTTTCCCTAACCCAGTCATTCCAGTCGCAATGGCGAACCGAGTGGAACCGATTAGTAGGTAAAACTTCATCCCAGAAAGCACAAACCATAGGGCAGTCCCTAAACGCATGTAAGGTAGTCTCTTCTGCTTGATGACATACTGGACAAAGGCCATCATTGGCAGTCCAAGAACGGATCCACGAACGTAGAGGGAGTCTCTGGTGCAAGAATTTCCAACCAAAAATTTGTACTCTATGGGGTCCCTCCCACTTCCATAATTTACTCCATATCTCACCACTGATATCTGAGTGTTGAAAGCCAGATTCAGCTAAATACCTGTAACAACTCTTAATAGTAACACCCAGTTGGCTCTCCACCAACCGAAAGACCGGTCCGGACCATCATCAGCAGAAGGAGGAAGCATACCTCTAATTAATCCAACCACATTCTGAGGAAGAAGCCTGTATAGCAGTGAAAGGTCCCAGCGGCCATCCTGACCAACAAATCTAGCCACCATGCATTCCCGCGTATCATCTAGAATGGGACTCAACGCATAATTTTGAAGGCATATAGTAGAGGATACCCATTTATCTTTCCAGAATGAGATCGAAGACCCATCCCCAATCTCCCATAGTACCCCATCCTTCATGTTATTAAAAATGTTACATAACGCGCTCCAGAAAGGTGAACAGCCGGCCTTAAGCCGAGGTAATTGACCATTTTGAACCTTGTATTTCCCCCATAGAAATCGCACCCAAAGGGCATCTGTCTCATTTTGGAATCTCCAACCATACTTCATGAGAAAAGCATCATTCATAAGCACAACTGATTTCAAACCAAGGCCGCCCATAGGTTTCGGAGTAGTTAATACACTCCATCCTATAGCATGGTGAGCTTTCCGTAGGTGGGAGTCACCCCAGATGAAATTTCTTTGTACTCTATCAATCTCATTGCATATATTTAATGGGAGACTCGCATATTGCATATGAAAGTAAGGGATAGTAGATAATACTGACTTGACCAGAGTTATTCTACCTGCCTGCGACAAACACTGTTGTTGCCACCCACCTAGCTTCCTCCGTAGCTTGTCGACAATATGTTGATAACATTGTTTAGTTGCTCTCCCATGAACCATCCAAGCCCCTAAATATCTTCCAATACTTTTAACTCTCTTGAATCCACTCTTAGATGCCAAAGAAACAGCCAATTCTTCCGGTGTGTGCTTAGGAAGATAAATCACCGTTTTCTCAATGTTTAGTTTTAGACCTGAAATCTGTTCAAACAAAGATAGACACTTCATAACAATATCTAGTTGCTCAGGCCTTGCCTCTGCAAAAAGCAAAAGATCATCAGCAAACATTAAATGAGAAATTGGGGGGCCTGCCTTTCCCACCTTAATAGGGGTCCAAAGACCACCATTAACAGCTGTGGAAATGATATGAGACAATTTTTCCATAACCAAAGTAAACAAATACGGTGATAAAGGGTCACCCTAACGAACACCCCTCGACGGTTTAAAAGTTGAAGTTTTATCACCATTCCACAAGATGTTAAGAGAGGAAGTAGAAACAGCCTGCATAATTAATTCAACAGTAGGGCACGGTAATCCCACCTCCCCAAGGACGTTATGTAGGAATTTCCAGTTAATACGATCATACGCCTTTTCTAGGTCAACTTTAATTGCCATGAATTGTCTACCTCTCATTTTATGCATTGAGTGAATCAACTCTTGAGCAATGACAATGTTATCATGAATCTGTCTATGGGGAACAAAACTAGCCTGAAAAGGCGAGATGACAATCTCCATGATTGGCTGCAAACGTCCCACAATCAACTTGGTGATCAACTTATACATAATCGAGCAAAGTGATATGGGCCGGCGAGACATAGACGTTGGTACCTGTACTTTAGGGATTAAAGCAATCAAAGTATCATTTAAGGAGCGAATATGAGAGGGGTTGTGCCATACATCCACAATTAATCTCATAATCTGGTGCCTAATCACAGTCCACTGTCTCTGGAAAAACACTGCAGGGAAACCATCAATACCAGGGGCTTTATACCCTCCCATACTAAATAAACATTTACGGACCTCCTCACAGGAGGGAATCCGATGCAAGCCCTCCATAAGGGTATGGGGAATACTCGGCCAAGAGGAAGTAAGCCACCTACGAGTGGGTTCCGCATCAAAAAATAGGCTCTGAAAATAAGAAACGGCCATACCTTTGAGTTGGTCATCTTGTTCCACCCAATTATGATGCTCATTCTTCAACCTGGAAATTTTATTAAAACTCCTCCTAGTTACCGTCTTAAGATGATAGAACTTAGTATTACGGTCCCCTTGAGTTAACCATTGGTGGCGAGACTTTTGAAACCAAAACATCTCTTCCTGCTTTAAAATTTCATTTAATCGATTTCTACACTCCAACTCATTTGCACCCAAGAGAGAAGAATCATTATTCAAACGCTCCTGCTGTAGCACCTTCAGCTCCGAGCTAAGGCTATTTTTCATTTGGAAAATATTCCCATAAACCTCCCTATTCCAGCGACTCAAAGGTGTAACCAAACGAGCTAGCATAACAGGAATGTCAAAACAAGTCTTCCATTGAGATAACATGAACTCCGGAATTCGAGTGGTTCATCCAATCCGTTAAAAACGAAAAGGTCTATCATGCTTACCTTCTGGAGGACCAGCCAATCTCAACAGCATAGGAGAATGGTCTGAGCTATATCTTGGTAAATTAATCACGTCCGCCTTGTCAAAATCCATTCGCCAAGAAACATTAGCAATTACACGATCCAGCTTCTTGTAGACACGCTCTAAATGGGCCCACTTCGGACCCATCCAGGTAAAGAAGCTACCAGACACCCGAATATCATCAAGCTGCCATCCCGCCAATCGATTTCGAAAAACCCGACACGGGCCAATAGCAGCAGCATCACCCCCTTTTTTTTTCCTTGACATCTGCAATCTCATTAAAATCTCCAGCTACCAACCATTTATCAACATCAGTACCTGCAATAACATCCAGACAATCCCAAAGAGCTTTTCGTTCCTCCTCCCTAGGGCTTCCATAAATAGCCGTAAAATGAAAAGCATGTCCCATAGTGTCCACGATCATATGAACATGTTGGAAAGAATTATTTATAACAGACACCTAAAACATCCTGAGATTTCCAAAGAACCCAAATTCCTCCAGAAAAACCACTTGCTTCCTCCACATAGGAGCTATCAAACCCAATCCTTCTCCGCAATTTCAAACACTTTTCCCCACTAGTTTTTGTCTCAACCAAAACCAAAAGTTTAATATGGTACTTTGAGATCAAAAACCTCAACTCGGCGACCAAGATCGCATTGGCCGCCCCTACGGTTCCATATGAGGAACGAGGTCATGATAAACGTGATGAAAGGCCAGGTGAATCGCGCACCTGAGACACTTTACCACTGTTTCCCACCTTTGCTTTCACCTTTCCACTTCCCAATGGCCGACCTCTCTTTTTATGTCCACCATTCTTCATAGGGCTCCCACTCTCCTCAGTTGAAACCATATGCTCACTACCGCTAGTGCCATGATCTAGGTCCTCCTCAACACCACTATTGATAGCACTATTCACAATGGGGAGCACGTGTCCTTCTCGGCCTGAGGTAGTACCTACCAGGTTTATAGCATGTGTTTTCTCCTCACCCTCCCTATTTGACTCCACTCCCTTGCTTGAGATGCATTTAGCTTCATTAATACTAACCTTTGCCTTAGCCTCGGCCCCCCCACTGGAGCCCACCATCATTAACTACACCAACAACTAGCTCACTTCCCTCCACAATGCTTGATGCGTCTTGGTGATCTTTACTAGTTAACTCGTTCACGCCCCCAAGACCCGTGTGAATCACTTCCATTTTTTTACGTGCTAACCGAGGCGTTATAACGCTTGCTGGTTCCTTCTCCATCCTATCCTTGTTCACACCCCCGAACCCGAGGACTTTTTTGCCGCGATATATTTTCGCGAAAAAACGCTGCGTGTAGCGTTTCCTCCTCCGCCCCCGATTTGCAACCGTGAGCGAGAGGTAAAAAACCATTCGGTTTGCGGCACTAGGCGAGCACGTCGGCATGATGCACGTCGGCATGACTCTTACCCACAACTTTCCAAACACCGGTTAGTCATTTTTCCTTGTCGTTCATTTGGATTGAGCCATAGCAGATTGACCCTTTGGGCACGTGGCTTCCCTGTGTCCATAAGTCTTGCACTTTCCACACTAATTCTAATCCTTCATACCCAATATCACGTTGTTTGCCTTCAATAATGTAGTGTAGTTCTAGTTGCTTGGATAAATCAACTTGTACACATATCTTTGTGAATCGGCCCCTGGAAACTTTTGTAGCCACGCCATCCATTCGAACAAACCTGCTGACAGAGATTTGCCATCATCTCCCAAAATAACCAGATTAGAAAAGATTTGCAGTATAATGTAACCTGGGTCGTTTCTCTCAAGGAATTTGCAGTGGGTTTAAATCAAAGAAAAAGAAAAACAGAACAACAATAAAATTGGGGGTTTTTGATTTGAAACAGATTAAAACGAAATTAAATCTGAAACAGATCTGAAATATGCGAGAAACGAGATAAAAATGAGATTGAAATAGATTAAAAACGATCAACCCAACGTTTAGATTCGAAACTTCCTTCATTGAACGAAATATAAACGAACTCGCGTTTGGCTCGACGAACCGAAATCTGCGTTCGTCCGAAATCCCTCGACTAGACGATCGTCTAGAATCTGTCCGAATAGTGGCGTCTCACTTGTGCAATCGCACAAAGCAACACTCTAACCTAGTTCAAACTCGGTCCTTGGGATGAACCAAACCGAATATTAAATCTAATATTCGAACTATTTCGTAAATCGGATCCGATAAGATGAAAACGAAACGAGTAAAGTTACCGATTAAGTACGAGTTCTGCGGACGAATCATGGAATCCTCAACGTTGGGTTAACCACGAAGGTTTAGCCGAACATGGTCGGGAAAATCAAAGAACAGACGAAGAACGCGAAGAACACGAAGAACATTTCGAGAGAATCGAAAACCTCTACTTTGATCCACAAAACGAGAATAAAAACGTGAATGATATGTGTTTGTGGCTGCTGCCTTACTTAACCTAAATTGGAAAACGAAATGGGGCTCCAATCAATAATCCAGGCCCAAAACAGAAAATAATACAGAATGGGCTTTAGTCACAAATTCGAGCCCAAATAAAACATCTGACTTTGGCTTCAAAATTGACCGCCTTCTTGTCCAAATTTGCCCTTCATGTCTTCATAACAATTGTAGCTCTATGAATCATCTGAAATATGAAACAAAAATGAGGCAAATCCGATGTCTGGTTCAAGAGTTATGGTAAGATTAGTGAAGCAATGTAAAACTGGAATTTTATTAATAAAAATGGCTAAAATATAATCAAAGGCCCAAAGCCCAAATAAGTATAAAAGCCATTATTTATTAACTAAAAAGTCCTAAATTATTAATCAAGAGATAAAAAGAAGTGTATAAAATATTCAATTATCAAATTCCCCCACACTTATCTTTTTGCACTCCCGAGCAAAATTCAAAGAAAAAGACGTAAAGGAGAAACTCTTCTTTTCTACAAATTGCTAACAATGCGAGAAATTGAACAAGGGACATAGAGCTTCATTAGAACCAATCAATCAAGACCCAAAATCCCTTCATCTCAAATTACAATTCCTGGTAATCTCAATCAATGATGCTAATCACAAATGATGGTCTCTCAAATGATGCGCTCAATCAATCAATCTCTCAAGTGTTTAAGGTAAATAAGTGTATCGCTCAAATTCTACTCAAGAAAATTGTTCTACCATAAGCTTGCTCAATTTCTACGTCTCCACTACTAATAACACATGCATGCACAAATCAAGAGAGCTTATTATTAAAGGTTGTAATGGGGTTAGGGTGAAGGTAGGTAATAGTATGGAATGAGAGGCTAAGCACCCAAGAAATTAAAAAGAGCATTGATTAACCCAATTCTCTAAATATAAAAACTTTTATTTTACTCTTTTTTTTTTTTTTTTTCGCTTTTCTTTTCTTTCTTTCTTTCTTTTTTCTTTTGTCTTTCTTTCTTTCTTTTTTTTTTTTTTGAACTATATACAAAATCACAATGACAAAACCAAACATCTCCCCCACACCGAAACCGTTGCACTCCGAGCAACCCCCACACTTAAACACAAAACCAAGGTGAAACCAATGCTCAATAAATCTCCAAGGTGTGGAATAAAATGGTTTTACGCTTAGGCTTGTAATGTGGCTTAGAAAAGAATGAGTCGAAAAGGCACAAATGGGCTAGCAAAGGAAACATAATGCAAGGGAAAGCTATTTGGCCAAAGCGGGGAAAATAAAAGAAAGAAAACAAGCTTCTATCATATTTATGCATGTAAGTGAAAAATGTAGTTTCAACAAGAAAAGGAGCAAGTTCTAGAGAACACAAATCGGAGAGCAGATGCACACATGAAAGAAAGAATGGGAAAAGATGAATTCCATTCAAGCGGGCCCAAAACCTCACAAGGTCGTACCAACTTAGGCAATCAACAACATCAAATCAACTACCAAGATATGTAATCGAAGAGTCAAGAATCACGAGACCAAACAGAATGATCCATTAAAACCAAAATGTCCTAGTTCATAATATATAGCAATCATAGAAAGATAGACCGTATTTATTTTCGAAAAAGCGGATTGCAAATATGAAAACAAATAAAAGAGAAAGAGGGAGAGGAAAGAAGAATACTCCCCAAGGGTTTAAGGAGGATAAGTGGCATCAATGAGGATAATCTCTCGCTTCCTCAGTCGTTCTTTGGGATCCCTCATGGAATTGCTTGAGGCGATGCCCATTGACCTTAAAGGTTCTCCCCGTGGGTGGATCACATAGCTCAACAAAGACCAAATGGAAATATGTTAGTGATCTCAAAAGGGCCATCCCATTTAGATCGAAGCTTACCAGGCATAAACTTCAGACGGGAGTTAAACAGAAGAACTTTCTGGCCCACAGAAAATTCTTTCCTCAGAATATGCTTATCATGGAATGCCTTAGTCTTTTCCTTGTACAAACGCGAACTCTCATAGGCATCCAATCTAAGTTCATCCAACTCTTGCAACCGCAGCCTTCCGTTCCATGCCGACTTAGCCAAATCCATGTTACAATCGCTTAATGGCCCAATAGGCTTGATGTTCCAACTCAATAGGAAGATGACATGCCTTTCCAAAGACAATCCGATAAGGAGACATCCCAATCGGAGTCTTGTAGGCGGTGCGATATGCCCACAAAGCATCCTCTAATCGCTTACTCCAATCTTTCCGGGTAGAGTTAACGGTCTTCGAAGGATTTGCTTAATCTCTCTATTTGAGACTTGCTTGACCATTGGTCCGAGGATGGTATCTTTGTGGAGACCTTGTGAAGCACTCCATACTTGCGTAACAAGGCACCCATGCTTCGGTTGCAAAAATGGGAACCCCGGTCACCGATAATAGCTCTAGGAATGCCAAACTGCGAGAAAATGTTAGACCTAACAAAATCCACCACCACGAGAAGAATCATTAGTCCGAGTGGCTTTCGCCTCAACCCATTTCGAGACATAATCAACGGCCCAAAGCATGATGTAAGTATAACCATATGAAGGAAATGGACCCATAAAATCAATACCCCAAACATCAAAGATCTCACAAAACAATATAGGGTTTTGGGGCATCTCATGCCTACGAGAAATACTCCCCGCTCTCTCGACGGTTATCACATGACTTACAAAACAAATGGGAATCATGAAACAAGGAAGGCCAAAACAATCCACAATCTAACACTTTCCTAGCAGTTCTTTGGGGTCCAAAGTGACCACCACAAAGCGAAGCATGAGCAAAATGCAATATAGAGTGAAACTCATGATCATGCACACATCTCCTAACTACTTGGTCACTACAAAATTTCCCTGAGATAAGGGTCATCCCAAACATAGTATTTAGACTCACTCTTTAATTTGAAGGTTTGGGCCCTAGTAGAATCTTCAGCAAAACACCAGCTACCAAGTAGTTAACCGGATCAAAGCATACCATGGAAGCTTACCTTGTAGCCGCGAAAGCCGCTCATCGGGAAAATCATCCCGAATAGAAGAGGGGTGAGAGGAAGAATGGGTGATACGACTCAAGTGGTCAGCTACCCGGTTTGTGCTCCGCTTCACGTCTCGAATCTCAACATCAAACTCTTGGAGCAATAGCATCCACCGGATGAGTCGTGGCTTAGCATCCGCCTTTTTCAAAAGAAATTTTGAGCAAAGCATGGTCGAGAAAACAATTACTCTACTAGCTAGCGAGATATGACCTAAACTTATCAAAAGCAAATACAATAGCCAACAACTCCTTCTCGTAGTGGTATAATTAGATCGGGTAGGATCCAAAGTCTTGGAGGCATATGCAATCACATGAGATGCCCTATCGACCCGTTGTGCCAAGATAGCACCAACCGCATAGTTGGAAGCATCACACATCACTCAAAGGGAATGCACCAATCGGGGGTGGATCATGGGGTTGTAGTCGAGGCAACGCTTCAAATGATCGAAGGCCGCCTTGCAAGCATCATCAAATACAAAGTCGGTGTCCTTATGCGGAAGGTTGGACAAGGGTCGGGGCGGTCTTGCGAAATCCGAATGAAACGCCGATAGAAACCGCATAACCAAGAAAAGAACGAACTTCCCGCACGAGATGCGGGGTAAGGCAAAGCAAAGAATCACATCTATCTTAGTAGGGTCTACCTCAATCCCTTTCCTAGACACTATGTGTCCCAAGACTATACCGACTCAACCATAAAGTGACACTTTTCATAATTCAAGCACAAGATTAGACTCAATGCACCTATGCAAAACTCTAGATAGATTAGCTAAGCATGCATCAAAATCAGACCCATATACGGTGAAATCATCCATAAAGACCTCCATACGGTCCTCTAGAAACTCGGAGAAAATACTCACCATACAACGCCGAAAAGTACCGGGTGCGTTGCGAGAGGCCAAAAGGCATCCTTCGGTAGGCATATGTTCCAAAGGGGCATGTGAAGGTCGTCTTCTCCTGATCCTCATGAGCAATATGGATCTGGAAGTATCCGGAGTAGCCATCCAGGAAGCAGTAATGAGACTTGCCAGCCAATCGCTCTAACATCTGATCAATGAAGGGTAAAGGGTAATGATCCTTGCGAGTGGCTTGGTTGAGTCTCCTATAGTCAATGCAAACTCTCCAACTATTCTGAACTCGAGTAGGAATGAGCTCATTCTTCGATTGGCCACCACGGTGACACCGACTTCTTGGGAACCACCGGACCGGGCTAACCCACCGGCTATCGAAATGGGATAGATGATACCGGTTGCGAAGCTTAGTAACCTCCTTCTTCACCACATCAAGGATAAGGGGATTAAGGCGTCTCTGGGGTTGCCTCACCGGCTTAGAGTCCTCTTCCAACAGAATTCGATGCATGCACATGGAAGGGCTGATGCCAACTATGTCAGCTAATGTCCACCCAATGGCTTTCTTGTTCGCCCTCAATAAGCTTAGCAGCTTCTCTTCTTGATCATGCATAAGGTTATTTGCCACAATGATCGGAAACTGTTCATCCACCTCCGAAATGCATATTTCAAGTGATCTCGGAAGTGATTTCAACTCAAGTTTGGGTGGTTGCTCGGTAGATGGGAGAAGCTTGGGTGGTTGTTGCAACAACTCGATGTCATCACATTGGAAATGCCCGAAACCACATTCAAAGAAGCGGAAGAACTATGTCTACACGGCTCAATGTTAACATCGAATTCAGCTCATCAAAATCGAGTTAAGTTCATCAAAATCAAAATCGGGATGCACATCGGGATCGGGATGAAGCTCAAACTCGTAATCAATATCAGAATTCACAAGTAATGCAGAATCAATACCCAGCAATTCAGAATCACCAAATAATGCGGCATTAACCAAATGAGTACAGACAGAGCACCATTCATTATCAACACATGCACAAATGGCAGAATCACTCTCAGATGAAAAATCAGGATAATCAGCACACCAATCAGCAAGAACATCATCCACAGCATCATCAATCACATCAATACAGAAGATAGAATGCTCTTCTCTAGGATGTCTCATGGCATCAAAGATATTAAAATTTACGTAAATATCACCAAACTCCATGGAAAGAGTACCGAATACACATCTATCTTCGTCCTAGTTGTTTTTATGAAAGGCCTCCCTAGAATGATTGGTGACCTACTACTAGAAGACTCATCCCGCATATCTAAGATGTAAAAATCAGCGGGAATATCAATTCATTAACTTTGACTAATACATCTTCAACTAAACCGAGAAGGATGGGCATTACTCCTATTAGCTAATTGAACAATAACACCCAGTTGGACGCAAGGGACCAAGACCAAGAGATCTATAAATAGATGCGGGCATGACATTTATAGAAGTACCTAAATCTAGCATGCAATCATCAAATTTATAATTACCAATAAGGCAAGGGATAGAAAACGTCCCGGATCTTTGCACTTGCGAGGCATGGTATTTGGATGAGAGGGCGATACATTTCGGTTCAAACTCACTCGTTCATTTCCTTGATCGCCTCTTGTTGGTACATAACTCTTTCGAAACTTGGCATATTTAGGAATTTGTTTGATCGCATCTAAGAGATGAATGTTGATCTCTACTCTTCCGAACGTCTCAAGTATATCCTTCTCTTGTGCTTTTTCCGCCAACTTCTTGGGTTTAATCGCTCTCGAGGGAAAGGAAGAGGAATGGGAATGTCTTCCTCTTCACCTTTGGATTGCCTTTTTATTTTTAGAGTCAATCTTCACATTTTTCGACTCTCTCTCGATGTGGAAGTCACATCTACGGTGGTTTAGGTTCCTCCAATTGCTTGCCGGATCGAAGGGAGATAGCACTCACATTCCCTTTAGGATTAGGAATTGTTTGTGAAGGGAGAGTGTTGGATCCCCGAGGTTGAAGCCGGTTCAATGATGTTGCCAACCGCCCAATTTGTGTTTGCAAAGTCTCGAATGGAAGTGTCGGTTTTCCGTTGAAACCGCATATTGGCCGTGACAAATTGCTTCATCATATCCTCTAGTGAAGAACCACTACTACTGGTACTAGCCTGCTGTTGTGCCGCCTGTGGAGGTGCACATATGGCTGGTCGAGGAGGTGGTGCTGGCAAAGGAGGTGCAGAGTGTTGTTGGAAATTTTGCGGCATGTACTGTCTCTGCTTGGTAATTCCGCAGTCCGCGATATTGGTTACTCTGGTTATGATTCTGATTCTGATTCTGGTTCCAACGGAAATTGGGGTGATTTCTCCAACCAGGATTGTAGGAGAAGGCATTATTCGCCGGTATTGTGGCTTTCCCGGAAAAACACCCACCTGCGGCTACCGACCGGTCTTGAGAAGTAGGATCATGCAAGGTAGGACAAGAGTCGTAGAATGATAAGGGTCAGAACAAAACCCACAGGAGTACCCAATCTGAGGAGGGGAAGATTGTACTGTCTGGGTCACTGCCAACTGCCTCACAAGGGAAGTCATATCATCAAGTCTATTCTCCAATCTCTGAGAATCGTATTGGACCGGAGGTGTTTGAATATGGTAAATAGGAGTACCATTGGCCCTAGTGCCAAATTGCCGAGAATTAGCGACCATAGTAGATATCGGCTCTAGGGCATCTTCGGGTGTCTTGCTATCTAAGGCCCCACCACTGGACGCATCCACGAAACTCTTATCCATCGGTAATAAACCGGAATAGAAATATGTAATCAGGAGTTGGTCTGAAATCTGGTGGTGTGGACAGCTTGCACATAACCGCTTGAACCTCTCACAATACTCATACATGGTCTCCCCATTGATTTGTTTAACACTAGTGATCTCCTTCTGAATAGCAATGGCTTTTGAGGAAGGAAAGAACCTCACTAGGAATAACTTCGCATATCATTCCAACTCCCAACAGATGTCGGTTGCAAATTGTATAGCCAATCCTTAGCCACGCCATCTAGGGAAAATGGAAAAGCTCTCGGCTTAATGTGGTCCTCATCAATTGCTTGAGGTTTCATCGTCCGCATACCACATGGAACTCCTTGAGATGCCCGTGAGGACATTCACCGCAAGACCATGAAACTTGGGCAACAAATGGATAAGACCAAATTTTAATTCAAAGTTAGCAGCAAGTTCGGGATATTGAATACACAAATTCGATTGCCCACATCGGGGTAGCTAATTCTTTCAAAGTGGGACGAGCTACTTGCTCTTTCGCCATAATTTCGAGTTAGCAAAATTGCTACTAGAATCGTGAAAACAACAAGACTAGCGAAGTACTATCGAGTCAAGATCAACAGAATGGACACAATCAGACTCAAGTTCAATGTCAAATTCAGAATCAATCCCACGACTAAGATTAACAATTCTTTTAGCAGTGAGAATTGTTCTTTCAATTTCAGGATCAAGTGGCAACAAGTCTTCTGGATCAATAGTACTCCTAGTACTCATGCAAAGCATAAACACAAACACAAGCGCGAAACACAAGGCGGAATTTGCGGAAAATCAGAATTACGAAAATGCCACTAAAAGTGGTAGAAAGTAGAAAACACTAAGATGACACAAAAACACAAAAAACCTATGTTGGAATTTGACCAAAACAAGTCCAAAACAGCATCAAATGATTTTTAAAATTTATGGGACTTGGACAGGGCAACTCCTAGACAATTGGGGAACACAAAAATGAAATAAAAAAACTTCAAAAAATGAAAAAGTGGTCTAAACGATGGAATTTGGCAATTCGGAGCATACCACACGAGAAATCAAGTGCCCACCGTTTTTGGCCATTTTCTATCGCCTGTAAAAATTTCAGCTCATTCGGAGATACTCCAGAAAAATTGACCTAGTAGAAATCACAAAATAGAAACTTAAAACAGCGAAAATGTGGTCTAAACGTTGGAATTTGGGGAAAATAGGGCAGACCTCACTCCCAAGGAGAGTGACTCTTGTTCAAAATGCCCAATTCCTTGTGACTAAGACCTGGTTTGAGTGATCGGGTCAAAAAATATTTTACGTCATTACCCGAACCACCGAAAACTCTTGTTGCTTAATGAAACCGATGCAAATTCCCCGAACGGCGGCGCCATATTTTGACAGAGATTTGCCGTCATCTCCCAAAATAACCAGATTAGAAAAGATTTGCAGTATAATGTAACCTCGGGTCGTTTCTCTCAAGGAATTTGCGGTGGGTTTAAATCGGCAACATCAAAACAACAACAATAAAATTGGGGGTTTTTGATTTGAAAGCAGATTAAAACGAAATTAAACGAAACAGATCTGAAATATGCGAAATGCGAGATAAAAACGAGATTGAAATAGATTAAAACGATCAACCCAACGTTTAGATTCCGAAACTTCCTTCATTGAACGAAATATAAACGAACTCGCGTTTGGCTCGACGAATCGAAATCTCTGCGTTCGTCCGTAAATCCCTCGACTAGACGATCGTCTAGAATCTGTCCGAAAACATGGCGTCTCACTTGTGCAATCGCACAAAGCAACACTCTAACCTAGTTCAAACTCGGTCCTTGGGATGAACCAAACCGAATATTAAATCTAATATTCGAACTATTTTAAATCGGATCCGATAAGATGAAAACGAAACGAGTAAAGTTACCGATTAAGTACGAGTTCTCGGACGAATCATGGAATCCTCAACGTTGGGTTAACCACGAAGGTTTAGCCGAACATGGGCGGGAAAATCAAAGAAGAGACGAAGAACGCGAAGAACACGAAGAACATTTCGAGAATCGAAAACCTCTACTTTGATCCACAAAACAGAATAAAAACGTGAATGATATGTGTTTGTGGCTGCTGCCTTACTTAACCTAAATTGGAAAACGAAATGGGGCTCCAATCAATAATCCAGGCCCAAAACGAGAAAATAATACGAGAATGGGCTTTAGTCACAAATTCGAGCCCAAATAAAACATCTGACTTTGGCTTCAAAATTGACCGCCTTCTTGTCCGAATTTGCCCTTCATGTCTTCATAACAATTGTAGCTCTATGAATCATCTGAAATATGAAACAAAAATGAGGCAAATCCGATGTCTGGTTCAAGAGTTATGGTAAGATTAGTGAAGCAATGTAAAACTGGAATTTTATTAATAAAAATGGCTAAAATATAATCAAAGGCCCAAAGCCCAAATAAGTATAAAAGCCATTATTTATTAACTAAAAAGTCCTAAATTATTAATCAAGAGATAAAAAGAAGTGTATAAAATATTCAATTATAACCCGCCAATTAAAGCGCAACGTCGACCAAAGAATCGCGTCTTGACAAACTCGGGTGGAAAGGCGGTAGATTCACCCACATTTTTACCGAGACCAATCTCATCTACCTCCGGATCAAACTCTGGACTCCACTCCCTCACTGCAAGGTAATGACTTTGCACTATCCATGGACCTTCATCTTTGGCCGTACACATATCTGTCACAGATTCGAATCGGACCAGATAATATCCATTTGCCACATCAGTTACAGCTATTCGGCCTTCTTTCGCCCAGAACGTCTCCAGCCGCTGCCGCATATAGTCAAAGGCAAATCTCCTTCCCACGGCTTTGACGACCAGGGTTTGTCTCCAGCGGCGCCATGCACGATGCTTGAAGCCATCTGAGAGAGAGAACATCATAACACCCTTCTCGTTGCGTTGCTTAGTTATTTCATCATCCAACTCCGAGACTTCATCCACAGCCGCAATCTCCAACTCCCCATCCCATACAGAGTGACTTGTACGTACTACTCCGGCGTATGAACGGGCCATCGACCCTCCCTCCTTAAAAACTCAAATGAGCTCTCTCTTCTTCTTTTTCCTCCTTCTCTTGCCTTTCTCTGTTTCTCTCTACTCTCCCGGATTCTCTTGATCTCACACACACATATAAGTTAAAATTAACATTTATCATATTATTGTTGTTATTTTTTACAAAATTTAAATTAAGGGAAATTAAGTAATTTTACTTTAAAATTTAATCTTAAATCGTCCTTGAGGACACTCTTCAGTCATTTTGGAATCTTGGTATGCGAATTGGGGGATATTTTTATTTCTTTCTCTAAAAAGAAAAATAGTTAACATAACTTGGCTTTTGACAACAATCTTCAAGCAGCAAAGATTTGCAAGTTATATATTGGAAGGGGGTGAAGAATCTCTCTTCACATCTTGTTCTAAGAGGGTTGTATATTAATCAAGGAAGAGATATACACTAAAAAACAAAATTCTTAAATCTAAATAAACTCATGCTGTTGAACTATTTTCTAATTGATTTTGAAAGGGGAAAAAAAAAACATTGGTGTGACATAAATTTTGTATTAATTGCTATGAAAAAATGGTTACCATGTGATTGTGCCCCCACTGTCACTATAAGTGAGTGTTTGGTTTCAGAAGTTATTTTTCGTAAATCGAGATAAAACTATTCTTTTATACTTACTTCGTAAGTCGTAAAAACTATTCTTCAAAAACTAATTCAAACAAACACTAAGCTCTGCTTCTCATATTAGTTAAAAATATGAGATAAGAAACATAGTTAGGTAAAATATTCATTTCGATAGAGGTACCATTCGTATTAATTGGTTTTTGTTTTTCATTTTGCTTTACTTTTTTCAACTTAGTGATGAAATGTTGTACATTACTTAGTACTAATCTTCTGTTAATGTTATAGGCTTTTAAAAAAACACTTCAACTAAAACTACTAAATTCATTTAGAGATTATTACATCTATTGGGAGTGCGTGTATGCAGTGGTGGAGTTGGGGGGGGGGCTAGGGTGGGCCCCCGCCCCCTAAAATTTGAAGACATAAAAAAAAAAAAAAAAAAAAGAGAACTGATTGGGATATATTGGCGGAGATTGGGATTCTTGCAATCGTATTGATATAAATGTAAGGAGATTGCAGTTGGCGGAGTGGGAATGATTGGGATTGGAGTTTGGGGTTATTTACGGGATTGGCAGTAGGCGGGGGAGGACGGTTCAGGGGCAGAATTGTAATTTAAAGAAAAAAATACATTAAAACCCCTTCCCCTTTTAATTCATTCTCGCGCGCACAGTTGCACAGAAGAAGCAAGGCCGTTCAGGTCCTTCCATTCGCACACAGTCGGCCGAGAGGGTGATTGAGAGTATGAGAAAAAGGAGATTACATGGAGGGGATTTATTTGGGTGTGTAGGTAAGCGATATGCTAATATAGTTTATCTTTCTAGTCTCTTATATTTTAGTTGGATGAAATTTATTTTATAAAGAATTAAGAGATTTGTTAGCTTTTAAAATTTTGAGGCTTTTAGATGATGGTTTTAATGGATTTAATGAGGCTTGAGTAAAAGTTATATAGTTTATATTTTTACTTGAGTGGTTGGTTTGAGAAAAATAAAGTTAGGGTTTAGTTAAAAAATTTGTGATTTATGATATGGAGTTTGTGATATGCAATTTGTGAATTATATCTCTATGCGAAATAGAATGTGTAATATGGAATTTTGTGAATTAATTCATGCACTTTGTAGGTGATTATTATAGGAAAGAGTACTATTGTTTATCTTCTTACTGATAGAGTGATTAGAACTTTACTCACTCTTTCAATTTTTACAACAACTCTTTTGAAAGATATTTTCTGTTATGAAAATAATTATGAAGCAGAGGCTTGAAATAGAATGAAATATCAATTTCTTGATAATTATTTAATTATATACATTGAAAAATAAATTGTTTAGAGATGAGTTTAACAATATAAAAATACATAGAGTAAGAGTCAAGTTATCTTAATTTCTGTAATAGATTTTTGTTCAATTTTTTGTATATTGAGTCTATATTGTATTTTAAATACTTTTATTTATGATATCTTTCTGTACTAAATATGAGGCATAGTTTGTAGTGCAAAGTTATCCTATAAAATATGCCATATATTAAGGACAGGATGTAATAGTCTTTTTATTTTCGCCCCCGTCATTGAATTTCTTGGCTCCGCCCTGCGTGTATGTATGCGAAAGGAATAGAGCATCTAAAAAAGTCACTTTGAAGTTGAGAACGAAATCTTTTTAATAAAATAAATTTACTTTTGAATGCTTTCGTTTTCCCAATTTGAAAACTTTGACTAATAAGTAACTTGTTTTTTCATGGAAATATTTATCCCCAGAATAAGTTTGGAGAAAGTTTGTAAAGAATCATAATATATATGTTAGAGTGTTGGGAAATCTTTTGTCATGAGAAGCTAATTTCATCATCTTGGTCTAAAATATTTTTAAGGCACATCAAAGAAGTTATAGCATCAAACTATTTTTTTAAGCTAAATTGTATAGAACTCCTAATTGAACTTCATGTTTCATATATAAATAAGCTCATTAATATTTGAAATTTTATAATAAACCTCTCTGAACTCTTATATTTATACAGATAACTCCCATGGTATTAATTTTGTTTATTATTTATAAGAAAATGGCTTAAAATTTAAGGAATTTATCTACATATAACTCAAAGTTTATACCAAAAATAAAGTTTAAGGAGGTATAAATTAATAGTTTGGAGTTATTTGCATAAACTTAAAATTTTAGGAGGGTCTAATATTAAATTTTAAAGGTTAAAAAAGTTATCTGTACATGATTCTAAGTGTTGGAAAGTTTTACATATTGAGCCCAATTTATGAATAATGTAAGTTCATAAGCTATGGCACAATGCAATGCAATTCAATTTAAGTTTGCTAATTGTTATTTTTTCTTTTTCTTTTTAAAAAATTGAACACTTGATACTCCCTCCCATCCTAAATGATCTAATTAAATAACTAATTTACATATATTAAAGAAATTACTTAAGTCAGTTATTTATAAAAAATGTGGGTCGGTTTTCCTTGAATACCCCTTCTAGTTATTTACATTGAAAAACTATGACAAAAACTCGCTTTGCTTGTGGAATTAATAGGTATGGTTTGAAAAAAATTTATAAATTTAAGAAACAAGTGAAGTATTACGTTTAGACTAAATCAAACTCCTCTACCTAACTCCTATAGTAAGGACAGAACATAGTATGAGTTTCTATGCGGTTGTACTATACCTACTGTTAGTATTGATAATATTGATCATACCCACATTCATATTGGGTCTGTTTGGAAGAGAAGCTTAAACAAGTGGTACAATATAACCTTTGTTTTCTGCAGACTGCATGGGATGATGCACAAAAGCTCGCAAAACGGCGATTCGAGAGAGAACAAGGCTGGAATGATGCTGCAGATGACCTCTCAGAACTGTCAGAAGGTGAAAAAGAGAAAGATGTTGTTAATGCTAACAAGGACATTCCCAAGATCAGTTCTGATATCCAACTTTGGTCCCATGACAATAATGAGTCTAGGAACCTTTACATTGTCTTAATCAGGTATCATTATTCACTTCCACCATCACCATAAGAGAAATTATTCAAAGTCAAATAAATTTGATATTTTTTTGGGACAACAACTAACATATACTGTCCATTTTTTCATTGATCTATATAATTATAATATATGCTTTTTCTACTGTAGTATTCATGGATTGATAAGAGGAGAAAACATGGAACTTGGGAGAGATTCTGATACTGGTGGTCAGGTACTTGTTAAGGCTTTTATATAGATATATATATATATTGGCATAGTATTGCACTAAGTCTAAGGGACAATGAGAGACAAGTTCAAATAAAATTTAGTTGAACTCCATCAGTATAAGTTATAACGAGAAGCCTCCAACTTTAGATACTGTTCAGGAATTTGTCTCTCTAATCAGCTTAGCTAAGCTTAAGTCAGATCCAAGAATAGCATTCACATTGTCTATAAATTTAGTTTGGAGTTTAAAATGAATTCAGGTGAAATATGTGGTGGAACTGGCTCGTGCATTAGCAAACACAAAGGGGATATATAGAGTTGATCTACTGACAAGACAGATAGCTTCACCAGAATTAGATTCAAGCTATGGAGAGCCCATTGAGATGTTGTCTTGTCCTCCTGATGCCACTGCTAGCTATGGTGCTTATATCATCCGTCTTCCATGTGGTCCTCGAGACAAGTATGTTCCTATAAGACGTTTGTATTAATTACTCCAAATTAAAGATGTTTATATTGAAGAAGAATCTCATGTTTTAAAATTATTCTAAAAGACTCAAATGGGGTTAGCTATATGGCGTCATTTAATCCATGTAGCTGACCCCACCTAGTGGGATTAAGGCTATGTTGTTGTTGTTTTTGACTCAGGCAAGAAATTTTAATTTATAGTCATTTTTGTGAAATTCCAAAATTGTTTTCTTTGAGTCTCTACTAAGAATTTCAAAACACAAATTAACAACAAGAAGCATTATCCTACTAGATGGAGTTAGCTACATGGATAATATGGAACCATTATGCTTTATCAACAACTAAATATTTAGATAAACTATTAACCAAAAGGTCATGTTTAATAATTTCATTGACTATTCTCAGTAGTATTCCTCTACTTCTGAATCCATATTGCATAATCAACCCTACTCATTAGTGCATCCAATGGCCTTTTTTGTACATATATGAACTATCTCAAGGTGATTTTGTTTTTACTACTTTTTCTTCAATAGACACCACTCCAACTCTTCGTATATTTTTATTATGAATCTTATTTTTCTTGTATTACCAAACATTCATTTCACACCCAATCATCTTCTTAGTCATCTCCACTTTATGCTCTTGTTGTCCCTTTAAAGACCAACATTCATGTATTGTTGGTATTATAGCATGCCAATATAAATTTCCTCCAGTGTTCATCTACTAGAAAATAATTGTCTCTATTCCTCATCCAACTGTAGTTGAAACAAAATTTGTTGTAAGGAAACATGCAAATGTCTAAAATCCTAATAACAATAACAAAATTTAAACCACATTTCAAATTTGGATGATAAGAAAGTTTGAAGGGGGATATATGATGCAGGTACATACCAAAGGAGTCACTGTGGCCTTACATACCAGAGTTTGTAGATGGAGCTCTGAATCACATAGTGAACATGGCAAGGGCTTTAGGTGAGCAAGTGGAAGGAGGAAAACCAATGTGGCCTAGTGTCATCCATGGTCACTATGCTGATGCAGGGGAGATAGCAGCTCACTTGTCTGGTGCACTCAACGTATCAATGGTACTAACCGGCCACTCATTCGGGCGTAACAAGTTTGAACAGCTTCTGAAACAAGGAAGGCTCTCTAGGGAGGTAATCAATGTGACCTACAAGATCATGAGGAGGATTGAGGCTGAAGAAATGGGTTTGGATGCTGCAGAAATGGTTGTTACCAGTACAAGGCAAGAGATTGAAGAGCAATGGGGACTGTATGATGGGTTTGATCTTAAATTGGGGAGTAAGCTTACGGTTCGGAGACGGCGAGGAGTGAGCTGCCTAAGTAGATACATGCCTAGGATGGTGGTATGCACAATTCATCTCAATATTTTTTGACCTTTAATTACTTGTCACATAGCATGTACATACAACAATAACATAAACAGCTACACATTAACCTCTGAAGAATATATAGGACTCCCTCTGGTCCTTAATATTGAACCTAATTGGGGAGTTGATTTTGGTTCTAAATGTAAGACGTATTTACCATATTTGTTAAGCTTTTCCTAATTTACACTAATTGATGTTCCCTCAACAAGAATCAAGTAAAAGAGAGATGGAGGGAATTAAAGAAGATGTTTAGGATATTTTAGGGGGAAAAAGTTATATTCACTAGGTAAATAGGTCTTATACTAAGGACTGGAGGGCTATGAGATTATATATATTTCAATGAATAATTGGTAGTATGGGATGCTAAGTCCCACATTGAGTAGTATGGGATGTTCAATGGGGTATTTAACAGTTTTGTACTAAAACACTTTTTAACAGTTAAATTTGCTGCTGAAATTGTATCATTAGGTGATTCCACCAGGCATGGACTTCAGTTATGTTACAACACATGAATCAATGGAAGGTGAGGGAGATCTCAAGTCATTGATTGGATCAGACAGAGCTCAAAGCAAAAGCACCTACCTCTTATATGGTCTGAGGTTGCTTATACTTCCCTGCCATGCTTATATCCTTAATGCTTGTGTCAAAACAATGAAACGAAATTTTAATATATGATGCACCACAAGTCTTGAAATATGATACAGTATATTTACAGAACTGGTATGTGAACTTTGAATGTAAATAGAACACATGTTTGGACTTTGGAAGTAAAAACATTAATCCAGTCCCATCAAAGTTCTGCAAGTGGTCAAATGATCTCATTTAGTCTCTTGTATCTGTATCTTAATCTCAGCCCCTATATGTTTAAATTGTGGAAGCTAGGAGGTAAACTTTTCAAGTAAATCTTAACTGAAGTCAATGTCCTCATTGTAGTTAAAATTTCAAGGAACTATTGTATGCAGATAACACGATTTTTCACAAATCCTCATAAGCCAACCATACTAGACTTGTCACGCCCTGATCCCAAGAAAAATGTCAACGCCTCAGGGAATTGGCCAACCTGGTAAGTTTTTACATTTATGTTGTGGAAAACCTTCTTTTGGTTTCTCATGAAAGAGAGGATCTTCATTTTGGTTTTTTTTCACATATCATTTTCCAATCACAAAGCAATAATTAACTTAGTGTTTCACTGTGAATGATGGTAGACATTGATACTTGGAAACAGAGATGACATTGAAGAGATGTTTGAAAGCAGCTCTACTGTTCTTGTGATGGTGCTCAAACTCATTGACAAGTACAATTTGTATGGCCAAGTAGCTTATCCCAAGCATCATAAACAATCTCAAGTACCAGACATATACCGTCTTGCTGCTAAAACTAAGGTGCTTATCCACAACGCTTCAACTATCATATTTATTTTCATCTTTTAGAAAGCAGTTAAGTGAAAAATCCCAATTGAACTTACAGATCATTATAACTGTACAAGGTGATTAATTGGCTTATAAAGATCATCATTCTTAATTATATACCACACCTGTTGTCTATGATATATTTGCTAACATTAACACTGGGCATATTTATTTTGAAGGGAGTTTTTATCAATCCAGCCTTGGTGGAACCATTTGGCCTCACAATAATTGAGGTAAACCTCAGTTTTTTCATCAAAAGAAATAGAATTTGATTCAGTGAAAGGAGAATATAGAACTTACAAGGCTTCTTCCTTTCCTTCTCATACTGTACGGGCAGCAGCTTATGGTTTACCTGTTGTGGCCACAAAAAATGGAGGGCCTGTGGACATTCTCAAGGTAGACTATAAATAATGCATAAACACACTATCTCTTAGTTTCAAAATGGCAAAAGTCCATATTTAAACCTTCAACTTTATACAAGGTTTCAATTTGATTCCTTAATTTTATAAAGTATTTTTTCAGCCTTTTAACCCTAATTCTCAAATGATGATTTTTTGTACCAATCATTATTATTTTTGAAAATTAAACTTAATATGTTAGCATATAAAAATATTTTGTCAAAATTTTCAATATCAGCATTTTTTGTTAATGGCGTTAGGGTTAAAGAACTGAAAAGACATTTTATAAAATTAAGTGACTAAAATGAAACCTTGTGTAAAGTTAAAGTCAGCCACATTGCTTTATTTTTTGTTTTTCCTTCAATTTTTTTTGCATATTTTGTTGGGTTATTAGTTATTTATCTTATACATGTTCATATCATACTAGGTACTCAACAATGGACTTTTGATTGATCCCCATAATCAAAAAGCCATAGCAGATGCGCTACTAAAGCTTGTAGCTGACAAAAACCTATGGCTAGAATGCCGCAATAATGGCCTAAGAAACATCCATCGTTTTTCATGGCCAGAGCACTGCCACAACTATCTCTCCCATATTCAACATTGCAGAAACCACCACACTTCTCGCTTGGAAATCCAACCAATTCCAGAAGAACCCATAAGTGATTCTCTAAGAGATGTAGAAGACCTTTCTCTGAGATTCTCCATTGAATCGGACTCCAAGTTCAGTAATGCAGAAACTGATCCAGCAACCAGACAAAAAGAACTTATTGAAGACATTAACCATAAAGTCTCATCAACTGGTAATTCCAAAGCCAGTTTTCAATTTCATCCTGGTAGAAGGCAAAGACTTGTTGTGATTGCTGCAGATTGTTATGACAGAGAAGGAAACAGAACAGAAGCTTTTGAGGAAATTATCAAGAGTGTGATGAAATCTGCAGGACTAAGGATAGGATCAGGAAAAGTAGGATTTGTGATCTTAACAGGTTTAAGTTTGAAAGAGACAATTGAAGCATTAAACAACTGCAATATAAACACAGAAGAATTTGATGCTTTAGTGTGTAACAGTGGGAGTGAAATGTATTATCCATGGAAGGATTTGATGGTTGATGCAGATTATGAAGCCCATGTTGAGTACAGATGGCCTGGTGAAAATATTAGATCAGTGGTACTTAGGTTAGCTGGGATTGAAGGTGAAGGTGATGATGAGGAATGCATTGAAGAGCATGTGAGTGGTTTTAGTTCTAGGTGTTATTCCTACTGTGCAAAACCAGGCAAGAAGGTAAGATGTTTTGTGTATTAAGGATAATGATTCATATGTTTTTAGACAAAATTATTTCATAATCATGGTTGTAATTAATGTGTTAATGATGAATCGCAGGTTCGAAAGATAGATGATCTTCGACAAAGGCTAAGAATGAGAGGCTTCCGGTGTAACTTGGTGTATACACATGCAGGATTCAGATTAAATGTGATACCATTATTTGCATCAAGAAAACAAGCTCTGAGGTTAGTAGCATCATGGTTTCCCTATTTCTTGTATTATACACAGAAACTTCAAGTGTAAGAAAAGATAGCGGAATACAAGTAATTTTATCCACTAGGTGGGTTCAGTTATATGGATCACATGGTGTTGTTATGCTCTATCAATAACTCAATCTTTTGATATATTAGGTCTTGTTTAACAATTTCATTAAACGTTCTCTTCGGTCTTTCTTTAGCCTTTCCCAGAGAACTCCATATTGCCTGATCCACTTTTTCATGTGCTTTCATTAACCTTTTTTAATACATGTTTGAACAACCTCAAATAATTTTATACCATTTTTTCTTCAATATACTATGTTCATAACAAATCTTGTTTTTTCCTCCATCTCAACATTCTCGTCTCTATTACCTCAAAACTATATATTCTTATGATCCCATTAAAGCCTAACATTTATTACCATATAGTATTGCTGGACTTATAACAATACAATAAAACTTTTCTTTAAACTTATTATAGAAACTACTATGGCCTTTCTCTACTTGAACCACCTGGCTTGTATTCTATCATAGGTTTCACCATCTTTTTGCGTGACCGATCCCAAATATCTAAACTTTGCTATTTGTGGAATGATTCAAATCATAAAGGTAAAATAATATGTGTCCTGTCTTTCATATGCAGGTATTTATCAGTTAAGTGGGGAATTGATCTCTCTAAAGCAGTCATATTTGTTGGAGAAAGAGGGGATACAGATTATGAAGAACTCATGGGTGGCATACAGAAGACTTTTGTTTTAAGAGGGGCTGTAGAGGAAGGCAGTGAAAGGCTTCTTCACAGTGAAGACAGTTTCAAAAGAGAAGATATGTTCAACTTAGACAGCCCCAACCTTATCTGCAATTCTAGAGAACATGGGAGTATCTTAATCTCATATCATTGTCACTTGTCTTTGAACCTATACCTATATAATATAAATTGATTATTACAATCCCACAAAATACATACTTACCCACAAGGAGAATGTAAATCCCTTATACATTTTGGAATCTATAGGAACAGCATCAGAAGGTGGATCTGATTTATACATATCAATATATAAAGTGGATAATATTCCCATTAGTAGCCACTGAAGTGAGAAAAATATCAAATGTTATGTTTAAATGTTTAATTATTGGTTATGTAAGATGCACAAACACACCACATACATAAATCAAGTTATATTGGACTGGGAGTCCCAGAATGAGTTGAGTGGTCCAAAAAATTTCCCTGCAAAGGGATAGTTTTTAATATAATCTCTCCTCTCTTCCTCCCCTTTCTAATGCTTTGGTTCTCTCTTTTTGGAATGTGTGATGATTGCAAACTTTACTGTATGAAATGGATAGCAATAAATAGGTATTTAAAAGTGTATAATTAAATAATTTAAATATAAAAATTGACATTTAAATATATTTTAAATCTAAATAATTGAAATTAAATCCATCGCTATTCATAATTTATCATACCCAATAAAAAAATTTCTATAAAAATTATATATAAAGCCATTGGGTATGATTAAATAAAAAACAATTAGCATGAGCTTAAGAGCAAGTCAATGCGATTTTTAAGTTAAAAGTGTACAAAACATTAATCTTGGTGTGTGAACTTGAGAGTTTAACCAAGCTTACAACTACCGGGAATTAAAGAGCAAAGTGACACAATTTTGTAAGTTATAAACATAAAAATGGTAAACTTGGAGAAACAAGCGACAAGTTCGACAATAATGTAATTGATGGTGGTGAGTCGGTTAGGATTTTAATAAAATTTTCATTATTTTCTTTAAATAATATATTTAAATTATTATTGACATTTTGTTATGCATTTAGCTATTACATCTAGATAAAAAATTGGGACCTAATTAAATTAAGTTGAAATGTCAAAATCTAAATTTAGGCCTACACTTTTTACAATTTCCTAATTAGGTCAATAGGCCTAATTAGGGATTTTGAGATATTTTAGGCTTGATTTCATTTTTTATTTATTTATGGTTTGAGGTGTTTTTTTTTTTATATGAAAATTTTAGAAAAGGGGTTGGACTCACCCATGAGTCCAAGAGGCCAGGAGGCTGGAGGCTGTCCAGTGAGTATATCTTGAGTTAGAAATACACATGCTTCCACCTCTTCCCGCCGTTTCCACCGCCTTCGTAGACCCTCTAGGATGCCTCCCCATCGCCTCGACTAACTCCGAATCAAACCCTCCTTTTAAGGTGAAATAGTCCGACCTCTTCACCAGGTTGAAGCCAAAAACGAGGGGTTGAGGTGTTGGATACACTACACATAAGATTAGTGTACTTGAAACATAAAAATAAAACACCAAGGTGCTGAACACACAATAAATAAGATCAAAGTGGTCGATGCGACTTTAATGATTTACTCAAGTAAGGCTTGCACCTACCTTCAATTTTCCTTTTTAACAACTACATAGAGGCATTTTGGTCTTTTAACAATATTAAAAAATTAGTAATCAGGATTCAGAATTTTTAAAAAGTGTACGTTTGAATTTAGTATTTTAACATGATTTAATTAGTTTTTTTTTTCCCCCAAATCTAAACGGATAAATTATAATAGGGAAAAACACACATACATACCATTTATACTTTGAAAGCCTCAAAATGTTTAGTAATTTAGCAAAAAGACAAATAGGTAATTTAGTATGAATATGAAATATTAAACTTTGAGGAAAAAGACTTAAATGACATTCCCTCTACTTTTCACTATTTCTTCTTTCTCCTCTTTCTCTTTATTTCCTCCCCTACCAGTGTCCACTTTCACCACTCACCTCTACTGCTCATTGTCTCCCCCTCCAGCATTTGATAGCCAGATTGATGAGCCCAAAGAAAGAGCTTTTCGCCATTGATGCTTTTCGCAGCAGATGCAAAAGCTGGAGTTTGGCATCCCTTTCCATGCTTGTCATCGTTGTCAACAGGGACACCATCACCGTTTAACTTTCATTTTGAACTTTAAGTTCTTTAATTTTCCTTTTGAAAAATGAAATTTGGTTGCTTTCTTTCTAGTGTGGGTTCGATTCCTGGTTCAATTTTGGCTTGTAGTAGTTTATCTTGGCTTGTCATAGTGGTTTGATTTTGGTTCTTGTATTTCCGGCAGATGTGGCTCTTGTCTTTGATAGATCTAAAACAATGATGGTTGTGATTGAGTTTTTGTTTGTGTTTTGCAGCGTCGATGGTAGCCGTTGAGGAAAGGAGAATATGAGATAGAAGGGGATGCTAGAGGGGGAGGCAGTGAGCAGCGGAGGTGGGCGCAAGCAATTAAGCTTGCAGTCGGAGGCCGAGGAAAAATGGGATTCCTCACCGGCGCAACTAAGGAACCACCAGAAGCATAGAGCTAAATCTCTAATTTTAAAGTTGTCATTAGCTGTATTTAACCTGGGGAAAATCACTTTCAGGGCCTTTTTTGGAGAAAAAAACCCCAAAAAAGGTCCTCAAAATCTGAGGGCATTTTCTGGGATTTTCAGAATTTTGCGTGAGTTGTTAACGGGGTACTGATATAGTTGTTAATGTGGTTGATTTAGTTGTTAGAAAATTGTTGTTAATGGGGCTGATTTAGTTGTTAATCTACCCATTAACAACTTATATTTATCGTTAACAACTCACGTAAGATTCGAAAATGCGGAAAAACCAGCGCTCTTTCGAGATTGTCAGATTACGAGGGCGCTTTTTGGGGTTTTTTTTCCTTCAAAAAGGCGCAAAATGATTTTCCTTTAACTTGTCAATGAGGCTTTATAGGCGTCGTCGTTGATATTTCAGTATAGGACAATAAAAACTATAGCAATTATCAATTGCCATCATTAGGCATCGTCGACAAATTAAGTATAGGTAATGACTACTTGAATATATCAATTAACTTGAACTCGAAAAGTATATAGATTAATGATTTGGGAGGCTGAGTTGTCAATCTCTATTCCTAAGTTGTTAATTGTCTATACTTAAGTTGTCAACGACGCACATAACTGTAAGTCACCGTGTCTTATATTTAAAATCGTAGGGAAGCATTTATCAAGGTTTTGTCTTTGTAGTTTGGATCAAAGAAAAGATAGGAATGAAAAGGAATAGAAATGAAAAGAATGGAATGGAATGGAAAATATTTTCCTCAATCGATGCGTTTGTTTCGTAATGGAAAAGAAAATAGGTTGATAGGAAAATTTTTGTTTGGTTGGAAGAAAATAAGGTGTGAAAATGGCCGCAAAATACTATTATGCCCCTAAACATAAAATATTATTTTAAACATAGAGATGAAAGAAGAAAATGATGACGTTGCGTCTCTGCTGCAAGATTTTGTGTGTGTGTGTGTGTGTGTTTTTTTAAATTTAAAAAAAATATGGCGCAAGTAATATTTTGTTACTCGGGCAGTTTCGAAAGTAAAGTATGAGAAGAAAAAAGTACCGCCATAGAGTATGAAAGCTGCTCGGGTAATATTGGGCACAGAGAGGATTTCATAATCGGTTAGAAAGAAACCAGCAGAAACATTATTAGAGGCAATAGAACTCGGAATCGATTGTGGCTGTGAGAAACGAAGAGAACCCAGCGTCTCCTATCGTTCTCTGTTTCCTTTTTCTGTCTCACCCGGAATCGCATCGTACCACACCGCCTCCTCTGTTTTTAACTTTCTTTTTCTCCTTTTCGTTTCCATTGGACGGTCAGATTGCGACCATGAGGATGAATGGTTTGAAATCTCCCTCCTTCTTCCAAACTTGAATAATGTCGCTCTGGTTATTCGCGATTTTGAAAAATGAAGTGGCTTACTTGAGCAATATTGGTGTATTACCTGAGTAATTCAAATTACTCGAGTAATAAAATTATTACTCAAGTAATTTAGTCTCCAAAATTACCCAAGTAATTTTCTTTGGCCAGCAGAATTTTTTAAACAAAAATGTATTCGAAATTACCCGAGTAACTACTACTCAGATAATTTCGGGCAAATTGTTTTCAATTCATTAAAGACGCAACATCTTGTATTGCAATGGCATCTTTTCCTATTCTTTATTGTCATTTCATGAAACAGAGTCATTTTTTTCAATTCATTAAATGAAGAATTGGCGTCAGGCCTCTTAAAGCATTCTATTTCAACGATTTGAGAAAGATTCGCGTCAAGCATTTTGAATGAAAAAGCCAATCTTCCATTTTAACCGAGTAAACCCATTCTTAACCAAGTAAGAAAGAAGTTCGGTGGACACGACAAAGCAAAAAGCCAGCAAAAGAACACCAGAACTTCAGCATATAATTAAGTTAATGCAGATATCATTTTGAAAATTTCAAAAGCCAAATCATTGCAGAAGCCAAAGTAAAGCTTAGCAGCTTTTAACGTGTTTTCAGTTTTTCACTACCAAGATAGTTTGTCAAAAAAATGGGCTAACAGATCAAAAAGTTTATCTTGTCTAAAAGGTATAGCTCCTAAATGATTGAGTGCATAAAGTGCTTCTTTTTAATGACGTTAATTGAAATTTTGTTCATCAAAACATCATAAGAACCACATTCGGAACCTAAATGAAATTACTTTCGATATTACTCAAGTAAAACAGATTTTCTCTGCTAGTAATTTCATTACTTTATGTTGTTACTTGAGTAAGATTTAAAGGCTCAGCAAGTAATTAATCTTCTTTCTCTAAAGATATTCGATATTACTTGCGTCGTTACTCAAGTAAACTATTTTTTCTCCGAAAGTAATTTGTTTCCTTCGACATTACTTTCGAAAGTTACTTGAGTAATGCTTTCAAACTTTGAAAGTAATGTCGTTCTACTCTGCAGTGTCCTATTCTTTTTATTATCTTCGATATTACTTTCATACTTTACTCGAGAATGCCCATGGCATTGTTAGGCATTCTCGCATTTTGTCGAGAATGCCTATCCTCAGGTTATTCTCCATTCTATAATTTTTTTAAAAAATTATCCTCATGTCTTCAATTCTGGAGAGTTTAGTGACAATACCTAGTGTAAGAATATTGGAGAATTATCTTCTTAAAAAATTATGCATAGTCTCTGTTTTACGATCATTGAACAGGGCTATGAGAGAACCAAGCAATTTTCATATGAGATCTTTGCTACCTCTTCGATTCGGCGGTTCGTGTTCTTTGATCGAGATCTTTAGTTTTGGTCTATGCTTTCTTCGATCTCAGATCTTTGGCAGGAGGCGGTTGGGTCCGCCATCATCACCACCGTGACTTCTTCGCGGATTGAAGACACACAAGAAGCGCTCGCAAAGGGTAAGTTCGTCTTCTTTGATTTTCTTGCTCCGCCAGAAAATGGTTCCCACCAAAATTGGTGGGAACCCATTTTCCTATGTATAAGGGAAAATCGCCCCGCCGCCGGAAAATGTTTCGACAGAAAATGCGAACCAAACAGCTGCGCGCGATGGAAAATGCTCATTTTCCTTTTCCTTCGCTCAAGGTTTTGTCTTTAGAGATTATCGTTTGTTTATGCTGGCTAAGCTCTCAGAATAATGTACAATTTTGGCTTTAGTTAAAGCTGTTGCGTTACTCAATTAAAAATATTATAAATTATAAATATATAACTCTTTTAGATCCTTCTCTTAGTCATCTGTGATCATTTCATTGAAGGAAACTGAAAGGGTCCAGGGTAAAAGCTTAGTTGAGTGGAGGTGTAGTTAAAACAAATCAGAAAAATTTGATTCAACTAAGGAATTCACCAATGTGTTTATGTTTTAATTTGGGAGTGTAGATCAATGAGTTGAATCTCCTTACATACACTTCACTACTACGTCCTGATATTTTCAATAGCCTTTAAATGTTTAAACTTTTCATTTTATCAAAAGTTTAGTCTTTTTTAAATGTTAGAAGTGAGGTTCTATGTAACACCCCCAAATTTCTAACAATTATACTAACATAAAATTACAATAATTTTCATTAATAATTACGGAAATTCGAAATAACCAAATTTGAGAAGTGTTACCGTCATACTTATACTGGGACAAGTGCAAGGCTAACTTATTACATTAACATAAATCCAAAATTCAAATAAATATGTTTTATTCGGAGCATAAAAAGAATAAATAAACTAGCTAGAATTACTAAATGTTTTTCCTCACTTCTCACTGCTAGCCTCGACCTTTGGAACCTGTTTCATTGAAAATCTGCTCCCCGAAGGATCATCGCAACCACATAAACACAAACATCAGCAAAGCTGGTAATCCTAATAAAAACAAAGATGATATAGCTCAAATATATTAGGGTTAAGTAGCAATTTTGCCTTGGAAGTATACCCCCAGGAGCAATTTTGCCTTGGAAGTTTTTTTGCGTTCAATTTTACCCCGGAAGTTTTTTTTCTGGAGCAATTTTGCGCCCCGCTAGCAACCCTAACGGTCCAACCGTTAGTTGACCGTTAGGGTTGTTGCTGAGAGGGGCAACATTGCTAAAAAAACTTCCGGCAAAATTGCTTCGACTCTATACTTACGGGGCAAAAATGCTACTTAACCCTTTTTTATATTTAATATTTAATTTTGCAATAATGACTCATTAATGAAAATGTAACCCTTTTTTATCACGGATTCGATCCTCTACGGCTTAGCGTCCATTGTCGTCACACGAGAAAAACACCGATTTCTCTTCTTCTTTTTTTAACAAATATTTCAAGATCGTAGGTACTAAAAAAATATTTCGGAATCTTGTAGGTACTTAAAAAATACATCATGATCTTTAAAAATTATTTCGGGATGTTGAAAAAATATTTCGAACTCTTGATTGGTACTAAAAAAAAAATCGGCGAGGATAGTGGCTAGTGCTTTGAAAAAATACTTAATGATCTTAAAAAATTATTTTAGGTCTAAAATAATTTTTCAAAATCATTAAGTATTTTTTCAAGTACCCAAGATCCCAAGTATTTTTTAGTACGTCGATTTTCAAATATTTTTTCAACATCCTAAAATAATTTTTAAAGATTATGATGTATTTTTAAATTTTTCAAGATCATTAGTATTTTTTCAGGTAGCATGAAACCTAGGTCGGCTTAACTTGTTTCCATCCTTAGATATTATATAAATAAGAATAAAAAATATATGATATCATAAATAGCAATTTTAACACTTTTTTTTTTTTTTTTTAGGTTAAGTAGCAATTTTGCCCGAAAGTTTTTTTTTTTGGAACAATTTTGTTCGGAAGTTTTTTCCGGAGCAATTTTGCCCCTCCATTAGCAACCCTAACGGTCAACGGTTAGTTTTGATGATGTTTAATATAGAAGCCATTATTACGAGCAAAAAGTTTGCACACTACATTTACATTATACTTTGACTAATTCCTATATTTAATGTAGATTAATCCAAGTTGAATTATAGAGATTAATCAAGAAAGAGATATTGAAGAAGATTATTCCAAGTTGAACTATAGAGATTGACCAAGAAAGGAGGCTAAAGAAATAAGAACTTGCACTATATGTTCTTATATGTGATCTGGAAATCTCCATGATCAAGGCGAAGTTGGAATGAAGCTTCATCATATTTGAGCTACAGAGGAGTATACATGAATAGTGCTGATACGAAAAGTCTACACATTAAATTCATAAACAAGTTCAGCATAGACTCGGCTCTATGGATATAGAAGAGAAGATATTGAGGAATTAACAAAGAATAATGAGTACAAGTTGAATGACAGAGAATGATCAAGAGAAGAGAAGAAAGAAAGAATTGAATTATGGAAAATGATCAAGAGAAGAGAAGAAAGAAAGAATTGAATTATGGACAATGATCAAGAGAAGAAGAGAAGAGAGAAAGAGTTGAATGATGAAGAATGATCAAGTTGGGAGATGAAAAAATGAAGAACTTGTTGAAAGGAATGAAGATATCATTATTCAAGTTCTTATATTGATGCTAGATGCCTCCAAGAGCATATGGAAGTTGGAATGACTCAATTTAGAGTTAAAACAAGGAAAAATCAACTCCAGGATGAGAAAACTCGAGTAAAGAACTTAATACTCGAGTTTATGAGTCAAAACTCGAGTATGTTCATCAATACTCGAGTATTGAAGTGTTTTTAGCATCTCTGGGGTCTCTGGACTAGGAATACTCGAGTATCTAAGTCAATACTCGAGTATGCAATGTCTTCAGCATTTCTGGCCTCTCTGGACTAGCAATACTCGAGTATCCAAGTCAATACTCGAGTATGCAACGGTGATCAGCTCTGTTTCACGTTTAGCACGGGCGACGTCTGGTAATTTGATGAAATCTCCTAAACCAGAGATCAGATTGAAGTGAAATCAGTGGCATATGAAACTATACTCCCAATGCGTCATTTTGATATAACATTCAATCCCAAAGGAGTTCATATGAGAGAGCTATGAATTGTGGAAGTTGACACTGAAATTCACGCCACACAGCAAACCAAGCTTCAATGTTTTGAGTGTAACTCACAAACTACAAATCTGATTGAGCTGAAATTGGTGGCATATGAAAGTAGACTCACAGAGCTTTCTATCAAGAGTTGAACAAACCAACACGGAGTTCATACCAGGGAGATATGACCTTTGCAAGTTGATAGTTAGTTCAACAAGGTCAATACTCGAGTATGTAAGTTCAATACTCGAGTTTCCATCAGACATAGAGCAGTGAATGTTAGAGCATCTTCCAATACTCGAGTTTCCATCTCAATACTCGAGTATTGATCGAAACGAGAGAGGAACTTGGAGTTACCCAACAACCTCAATACTCGAGTTTCCAAATGAATACTCGAGTATTCGTCGCGGGTTCAGAAAATGAAGTTCTAACGACTAGTTTCTATCTGAGTCTAACAGCTATATCTCTTCATCCAACGGTCATATACTGATCTCTACCTATAAAAGAAGACCGATTCAAGACAGAAGAAGCAAGACACAAGCTTACATCTTCAACATGCTAATACTCTGATCTTCACATCATTTACTCTATGTTTTTCAATGTTTACATAGCTTATCATAGAGAGTGAAATGTTTTGTAATGTTCTTCAGTGTTTATTCATCTTCTCTTTCAGAGAGAACATTTCTAATTATTAAATCATTGTAAGAATCTCAAATCGTGGGACTTGGAGATTGGGTTATCAGTTTACAACTTGTAATGGGGAGTGTATCCTAGTGAGAGGATAACTTCGAGTACAAAGTGTGTAACTGATTGGAAGGAGTATCTCAGTGAGAGATTCGGCTGCACAAGTGCCCGGATAAACTTGTTAGATTGTAAAGGCCTTTCTCTTGTGCCTGGTTAAACAAGGAGATAGTGGAAAATCTCAAGTGCTGCTTGGGGACTGGACGTAGGTCAAGGATTTGACCGAACCAGTATAAATCTCTGTTTGCATATTCTCTTCCCTAAACTCTTACATTCCAAAGATATATGTTTTGAATGACTGTCTATCGGTTTATAAATTATTACTGTCATTCAAACCTCCTTTAGTAAGTTGCAAAAAGATTTTCTAAGTTTCAAAAAGTTTTATCCGACACCCAATTCACCCCCCCCTCTTGGGTGATAGTCAGGTTTTTCAGTTTGCACACCTCTTCTCAAAGTTGCTACTAGTGTCCTGGGAAACCCTGCCAGACACCACTTTGGGAAGAACAGATACTATCAGTTCACATCACATAATATATTGGAGGCATAAAGTCTAAGGGTTGTGTTCATCACTTTAGGAGGTACCATCACAAAGCTATCCTCCCATTGTTAAATTATTTTAAATATACATATAATAAATTCCCAAATTATTTCCAATATGTGTTTGAAACACTTGTATTGTAATCAATTCAATTCAATTCGTATTTGTACATATATGTTTGAAACACTTGTATTGTAATCAACATAACATACAATTGTTGTGTTGATACAGCCAACACCAACAACATGCATATATATACAACCCACACAAAATGGATTTTTTTTTTTAAATTAAACTATAAAATAAATTCTCATGAGTTCTTATAAGGTTGTCATAATAAATTTCCATGACCATCATTTAAACCCCTGGCTTTACTCATTATCCATTTTACTCATGGGTTCCTATAAGCTTGTCATGAGGATATATAACCGAGATATTGGTTCATTTATTGACGAACAAATATAATCATAATATGTTATAGGATAGGATTTTAAGCCAAAGGAAAACGAACATAGAACCGGAGCAAACATACAGGTATTATATATATATATATATATATATATCAAGGGGTTTAAACTTCTCATGTTGCATGAGAAGAAGAAGATTCCTACACACACATGAAATGGTGGGACCCACATATATATATAATGCTAATTATATATATATATATATGTGTGGGTCCCACTATTTCATGTGTGTGTAACATGAGAATACACTTCTCCTACAACATGAGAAGTGTTTTTCCCATATATCAATCATCAAAACCGAGGACTCGAAGCAACTACGTAGAGTATCTTATATTTAATGTTAAGTGACTTTGGGAAAAAAAAATCACGCAAAACCAGAAGAAGAAATATAATATATATGTATTCAATCACAAAAACAAAACCGAGGCACTCATTAACAGCGTACATATTCAATAACTAAGGCTAGTCTAAATCATGCAGAATCATATCATATGAAGGAACAACTTTCTCATAGAGGAAGGCATTCGCAAGATTTATGGTACCGAATGGAAATTACGAGAAAGAACGAGACAACAATTTTGGGGATTTAAAAAGAATTATGTCATATAGCAATGAATTTCTATTAACCTAGGGATTAGGATTACCTCGTTCATGGAAAATTCCCACGATTTACTCATTAAAATACATCAATACATTAGTGGTATTAGGATTACCTTGTCTCCGTTTTGCTAACCTCCTAGAAGAATAATTGACGTAGAGAGGAAATAGTCTCCTAGAAGAATAATTGACGTAGAGAGGAAATAGTAGAGGAGAAGAGAAGTATTGAGCGTTCGTAGGGTTAAGTGGCTAGACCTCGGCTTATAATTAAAAATTAGTGTTTAACTATGATTTGGGCTTTTTAACTATTGCCAATTAATATATTATAAAACAATACAAACATTATTAAATTCTAAATTTTTATTATTACTATATTATTGTTGTTGTTATTATAATAATAATAATAATAATAATAATAATAATAATAATAATTTGGGGCATTACATTCTATATCCGTGACAAGTAAAACCATACATTTATAACACTTAAATTTGTGATCAATCAAATCGACAAGTAGTTTAACTATAATAACAAATTAAAATTACTTGCGACACACATGGCTAACCCGAGACTAGGAAAAATATCTTTACATATATAAAAAGCAACTAATATCCATTTACTAAACTAAAATGTCATGGATGTCTAAACGTACGGCAAATCGAAACACTTATATTTAACAAATTTGCACAAAAACTCATCAACTTCATGGTCCCACCAATTTTCACACATGTTTGGGTCATTCTCGTCGTCATCTTCGGTCTCAAAGAACCGCTTCCGATCTTGAGCCTCCATGTATTCTTACGGGGAACATTACAACAAAGACGCTTTATTGGAACTTGAGCAACAAAACAACACATGTTCCCCCTGCGAACAAATTCTGCAACTTGGTTCCTACACTCAAGCACACACTTGTGATTCCTTAAGAATCTCAAGTATCCCAAAGCCTCCTCAAATTCTTCTGTCCATAAATTCCCTATTCTCTTGCTTCTCCACATCAGAAGAACAACCATGGCGAAGGCGTACATTGATCTCTTGTGTTGTTTTTGAGCAGCCATACGTACCATACCCAAACCCTCATCATAAAGCTCATACTCCATAAGGTATGCTTCCATGCCTTTTTTGTATAGAGATTCTAAGTTACCACTTGATCTGCAACGCCTTAAGAATGAAGCTTCCTGTGGGATTTCTGTGGATCGAAAGAAAGGAACTCTATCCAAAGAAGCATGCTTGTACACATAGTCGTCGTCTGTGATGCTCATCATCTCTTTGCAAGTCAGTTTCAAGTGATAGAGGTCAGCAAGTGATTGAGATGCCACTTTGGAAGCAATCTCCACTACTATTTCCGTTGGCAAATAAGTTATAAGCCTACATATTTCCTCGTCACACGTATTAAGTTTAATCCTTTTTATAAGCCTACATATTTCCTCGTCACACGTATTAAGTTTAACCCTTTGGGCGCTCCTAAATCAGCCATGATCCTCGAATTGAAATGAGTATCGCACCATAAAAGATTATAATATATAAGAAAAAAGGAAAATATGAAAACTAAATAATATATGAATGATTATAATAACACTTAATATATTAATATTTGCTTCTCAATATTATAATGAGTAGATCGTGGGAATTTCCCATGAACATCTGAATCATACATTATTATCAATATTCTTGGGAATATCCCATGAGTATTGGGATGACTCGTGAGTACCATAAGAGTTATGAGTTCTCATGATAACCTTATAGGAAGTAAAGCTTAAAAGGGACAACGAACCTTATAGAGCCACATGTTTAAATGATGGTCATGAGAATTTCTCATAACAACCTTATAGGAACCCATGAGTATCTACTTTATAGTTTAATTTGGGAAATCTCATGATAAAATAGAGACAACATTTCAATGATTGCATTTGGGAAAAACTCATGAACCTCGTAAAGAATTCATCTCTTGGGTTTATGAAATTAAGATACATGCTTTCCTGTAGAAGTTACGGATTTTTTAATTAACTTATTTGACCAATGTGATCAAGAGTATCTAGGAGTTAGCTTCTAAACATAAATCATGAGTTACGGGTTCTAGTTTCGTATGCAATTAAGGACGAGACAATTTTTATTTTTGTTTTTCCTACCCATGAGTTCGCACTTGAACATCGATCGCAACCAAATTTAACCAACGAGTCAACTAAAAAAATAGAAATTAGTAACCCGCCTCTTATCTTCTAAGAATATAATTACTCCCCCTCTCGTCTTTGTTCTTATTTTCTAAACCTCCATATCGGTAAGCCCCCATAATATTATGCGATTATTACTCAATCAATCACATTTACTTGCAAGGCAATCTGTTATTAAAAAAAAAAAACAAGAAGAAAAGCAACGTTTTTTTTTTTTTTTTTTTCCGTACCTGTGCCTGACAAAGCCTCTTTGAGAGAACGATGCAACAAAGGTTTTATACTTCAGGAAAATAAAGCTTCTCTTGTGGAGCTTTCAAGGAGAGGCGTGGGGTCTATATATACACTCTACCTACTTATCCTAATGATCTTTCAAATTTATTTTAAGATATTTAATTGTGGCGGTAAAATTTTGCAGGGTTGTTTTGAATTTTTTTTACGCTTCTTTACAAAAATATTTTTGAAGAATCTCACTTGTTTGTTTGAAGACAAAACAATAATGATTTCTTTTGATATTCAGAATATTTTGATTGGTTTGTTAGAGTATAGATAAAATAATATTCTAAATATATTATACTGGGTAGATGTCATAAATTATCCTAATATATATTCGAACTTTTAACAAATTATACTCAATCTATTCATATTGGGCAATCAATACTAATATATTTTTTACCGAAAAATACTAATGATAATTAATAGTATCTAAAAACTCTTCTGCAAGAAGTTAAAGTTATCCCGATTAGAACTTCCTTTTTTAATTTTTTTTTTAAAAAAACCATATCAGAATGAGTCAATATGATTAATTTTCATAAAATTTACACTCAATCTAAACTTTTTTTAAACAAAAAAGATGAATGAAACATTTTTTTCTTTTTTGGATAACGAAACATTTTTCTTTCATAATCTAAAATCTTAAAAATATTAAAAATAAAATTGTATAGTGATTAAAATAACAATTAATATATGAATTTAAGAACTTAAATTCATAGCTTTAGATAAAATATGTTTAGAGAGTGAAAAGGAAGAATGCGCAGTAACTTTATCTCTAACCTACTTATCTTAAGAATCTTTCAAATTTAGTAGTACATATTTTTGAGAAATTTGATTCTTCGAGTTCTTATTCCTCTTATCTATAGAATTTTCTTTTAATTCCGGTAATTATTTGATCGTGGGGGTAAATTTGTCAGGGTAGTTTTGAATTTTTGCTGCACGTCTTTAGAAAATACTTGTTAAGAATTGCATTGCTTTAATTGTTTGAGGACAAAATAGTTATTTTATTTGTTATTTAGAATATTTTGATTGGTTGGAGTATAGATAAAATAATACTCTAAAAATAGTATATACTGTTTAGATGATATACATACAGACACACACACATATACACATATATACATACAGATACACACACACACACACACACACACATATATATTCATACTTTTGACAAATTATCCTCATTCAATATATAATTATCTCTCTCTCTCTCTATTCACACACACTCAATATTTAAATATAAAATTTAATTTATTTTTATTTAAAATTACATTAGGTTATAAAAAATAAATATATTTCATAATAAGCAATCAATACTAATATACTATTAATAAAAATATTATTAATACTTAACAGTATCTAAATTAAACTCCATTTTTTTTAAAAAAGTTAAAGTAAAACAATTGAGGATTATCTCACTTGCAGTTGCTGTTGAAGTGTCATTTTCCTTTGTATTCTATTCACCTACGTACTCGCCGCCACCGAGTATTCCTCCCCACAAGCACATTTTACGACATGACGGATCCCCTGTAAAAATAAAATAAAATCAGAGACTTCTATCAATGCAAGGAGGAAGTTCAAGAGGAACACAGAGAGTTCAATTTTCATATAAATTTTGAAATACTTAATTAAAGACTGTCTTTCAAATATTTCTGTTTTGCACCATGTTTCACCTCTTGTTACAACTTTGTACCTTGTATAAATTACCAACATATAAATAATAATAATAATACCTTGAGTTTCTGAACTTGTTCCTCCAAAGACTGAAGGTACTCGATTTCTCCAGCTTTGTCGGACGTAAGGGCATCATATTCTTCTTCAAGTGTTGTTATATCTGCTTCTTTTAGCTCTGACTAGAGGAGCTCATGCATTTAAGAAAAGAATTAGATAAATATATTACAAATCATTGATTTTTAAAGAACAACGCAGGAATCTTATTCATATAACATAAATCCATATCCATATAAAATTTACAACTATCTTCCAGCCAAGAATCAGTATAAAGGGCCATTTACTACTCGCACATGTAATACAAACCCCTGCGAAATAACAACCAACCTTATAAGTATTTGTTCTGTACTTCACATCCTCAATAGCTTGTCTCATCTGAGAAGCAAGAGAAACTCTTAAAAGATGAATAAGAAACCATGTTCAACAGCACAGTACATATTTTAATAGTGATTTTGATTTTTTTTTTCGCAATGTTAAGGAATTGGAATTCTTTCTCCGTGACTGAAGAACATAACATATTTTGCCAACAACTGCTGATAAAACATTCCACTATATGGTTGAGAACGGAAGATATTACCTTCTAAGTGGAAAATGGTAGAAAGTCATTTGAGGTGGTTTGAACATGTTCAATGAAAGCCATTGAGTGCTTCGGTGAGAAGGGTTGGTTAAGCAGTGAGGAGTCCTATGAAACAAGGTCGAGGAAGACCGAAGTGAACGCTCAATGAGGTCATAGAGAGGGAAATTTTGGTTAATAATATATCTAAAGATATGGTTTTCGACAGAGTACAATGGCGTTGTGTGATCTATGTAGCCGATCCTACCTAGTGGGATAAGGCTTTGTTGTTGTTGTTGTATAGAATTAGCAAATACGTACCACTTCATGCTCCTTTACTTGTCTGCCATTTTTCCTGGAACTAATCCATTCCTGTCATGGATTTAAATTTAATCCACATGTTCAACAACTAAATGAAAACTCACATGAAAAGCAATAATAAAATTAAACCTGTTGTCGCTGTAATCTGGCACACATATCCTCTTCAACCATTCCGTAGTAAGCTCTGATAGAAAACAATATTTTAGAGGGGTATCTAGTACATGTATAAGGTCATTATTTATGTAGTATTCTCAATTACCTCTTCTCTACAAGTTTGGCAGATAACCCAAGTCTCTCTTGTTGAATAAGTTCAAGGGTCTGTTGGTAGAAATTCATCAACAAATCCAGCAAGACGGCATAATATCAGATTATTTCTCCTTTCTTTCCCTATTTCTTTCATTTCTAATTAGGTATGAGATTAGTCACCCCACCATTAAAAAAGGAAAACAAATGTGGTCATAAGGCATCCGAACTCTGAGTTTTAATTCACAACTCTCAAATAACTTTGCATTTAAATTTAATTGAAAACCATATCAAAATGCTTTTTTTTTTTTTTTTTTTAAAATTTATATTTCTTTGATTCTTTCATTTATTAGTGAAATCTTAATATTCTAGGTTGTCATACTTGACTCCTGCATTGGAAGTTAATGTGTTCAAGCAGTATTGCTTTAACCATAACAAAGAATGTTTCATTATGATACTTGAGGGGGCATCAATCTATAACAGAGAAACGGCTAGCTCGATGTAAACTTTTATCTCAACATATTTGAGCTGGATTGATAAGTTTAATTATCTTGTTTATGATATGTTTAGTTTTGCGCACTCTTATAATAGACAACTATAAAGAATAAACAGGTCCTTGTCACATTCAATTGCTGTAAAAAGTTTGACGCTCCCATGACTGATGACCAAATTGCAATTATAGGGGGTAAATCAGTTTGAAAAAATTACCTCTCAATATAGTAAATGCAAAGACAAAAATGAACTAAGAATAAGACGATAATTAAAGATAATCTTGAAAATTGGGCTAAAGCCAGTCGCCTGCTCTAGAAGCATACCCCTGACTTTTGCTTCAATGACTCATGAGTTAACCCACAGAAGATGGTCCTCTCATATTTCTAGTTTAAAGCAGATATGATCAAGATGACATACTGGATATTCCAAGTAAGGAAGGATAACTAAAAGGAAAAGGTAAAATAGTGAAATATTCAGATTTGCAAAACCAAGAGATGTTGCATAAGTGAAAAGCACCTGACAAACCTGGTATTCTGCCATGATATAAAAAAAGACTAGAATCTAAGTTCAAAATCATTGGATATAAAATAAATGTAATACATTAAGTTCTATCTTTTCCCAAGAGTGGAAAAGAAAGAACAATTTAACCTCGGGCTGACAGTTAAAGTTCCGCCAATCATACAAACTTCTTTTCTCTGTGTAACTAATTTACATAGATAGATTTAAAAGCCAGTTGGGTAAAACGTATGTGCAGACAAATAAATCTACCCATTTAGAAGTTACCTGGGAAAGTGTAGATGAATCAACCTCCAAAGAGGAAATATTTCTCTGTTTTTCTAAGATTTTAGAGCATATCTCACCCTTTGCCTTTCTGATCGTTTCAATATCTTCTCTAACTTGTCTCATTTCAGATTTTTCTACGCAAAAAATAAGAAGCTCAGATAATTTAGAGTATGATATTCACCATCCAAACTTTAGAGGAAATTCAAATATAAATTTAAAAAGAATGATTTTAGTTGTAAAGTAGAATTGCATGGCCCTTTCAAATAGAGGGTGAATTATAGGAAAGAAGACACATGACCAAAAGACACAAAGAAATATAAATGTCAAGCTAGCAGCAATATTCACTCTTGAAACATGTTCTTAGCAGTTTACCAGCGAAGACTAAGTCTCAGTCAGTTAAACAACAACAGAATAAAGATAGCATGAGCTTAACCATCCAAGAATTTGATTAGTTAGGTTTAGTTTTCACGCAAGGACTGTGATCTCAAATTTTTCAACCACATAAGCTTGCGAGTAATTTTACAAACACTCTGGCAATGTCCACTTCTTCAATTGTTCTGGTCAAGGCACGTGCTTAGGCGTGAAATGGATTATATATAGATTTCAGTAGGTCTCAGTAAAACGTTCTTTTGAAGTTATTAAAACTAGAAAAGTTCAGATGCTCTTTGGATTGGGAAAGGAACTTTAACGGAGGAATACATTGGTAGATGCTAATCTTGAGCAGAGTCGAAGTATTATAGTTCATATTTTACCATTCTCAGAAAATTGACACGAAAAAAGACAAAGAAAAGTACAATTACAACGAAGAAACTGGCAGAGAAGGAGACCTGACTCGATGTCTTTTTCCAAAGTGCGGACGTTCGTCAACTGCATTTCCTCCTCCGCAGAAATCTTCGCCGCTTGATCCTCAACATCTGCACATAATTCAACGAATTCACTTTCAGATCACGAAACTAAATCGGAAAACGATGATATGGTCCGAATCGGCACCGTTCATTTGAAAGCGCAAGGCCTTCATATACTGCAAGTAATCCTCCATAATGTTCAGAATAAAAACAAGAGAGAAGAACCGATTCCGAATTTCTTGCGATTTCACAGAGATGAATCGCGAGTAGCAAAGTGAGGTTTTCTCAGTAGAAGGAATCTTGAAGAAGAGAGCAAGAGTGGTTTGTTTGGGGCTTGGGAAGGGGCGATTTTGGAGGGAAAAATGAGTGAGAGAAACGGGTGGGGAAACTGGTGACGTGTATTTATACCCAGATCCTACGTGGAGTCTGTGGCGGCATATTGAGATTTCCGCGTATGCTGTATTAAGAGTTAAAACCCAATTCGGTCAATGGCCATTGAAGTGATTGAACCCATTTCCTTTCTTTCTTTCTTTCTTTTTTAAATAAAAATCATTTATATAAAAATGAGAAAGATTTGTACATAAAGTCGATGCCATGTAGCTCATGGAGTGAGAATGCAATAAAAACTCATATTCTTAATTTAAGTATGAAAGATACAAATATCTAATTATTTAATTTGAGTAGATGAAATATGTTAGTTAAATAGTTAGTCCGATCCTAAATATAAGACTAAGTTTGTAGTGCAATTTGCACTACAAACTTTGTTATATATTTAGGACCAAAAGTAGGGGCCTAATACATATTTATCTAATTTGATTAAATTAAAGAAGTTAGTGAAATTAATTAATATGACATGTACTTATCTTCCTTAAATCTCTTATTTCCTTTCCTTCGATTTTGTTAAGCAAGCATCAAAAAGAGTAAATTAAGAAAATATTAATAAATTTAAAAAATATTTTTTATATTTAGAACCAAACAGAGGCGGAGCCAAAAATTGCAGTTGGGGGGCGAATGTTACCTAATAGAACCTAAGTGTTTATGAAATTACATTTCATCCCCACAAATATTTCAACATTTCTATTTTAGTCCCTTTACTATAGAAATAATAGGGACTATAGTGAAAATATTAAAATTTTTATGAAATTTGAAATATAATTTTATAAAAATCGGGTCGATTATCTGCAGTTTTAGGGGCCACCCCTAGCATCCCCGGCCTCCGCCCCTGGAATCAAAATCAACTTTTTAAATATATCTTATATTAAGAGTTGAATGAAGTTTTTTTTTCTTTTTATATATATACATAAAACACCCCCAAAACCTTCCTTAATTCCCTTCCTCTCTCCTAACTTGATTATTGTTGAGAGAATATTAATTAGATAATTTTTTTTAAAATTGATAAATATATAAAAACTCTAATTAAGTTCTACGTTAAGAATACGAGCAAGTATATTAGAATAGGTTGATTGAATTTGATATTTTTTAATTGATCGTGAAACAGTGTCTTTCTTGAGTCTAAAAAAAATAGCAATATCTGCAAATAACAGTAATCAAGTAGAAAATGATCATACCATTTAAACAAGTGCTTACTATTTTCACAAACATCCATATGTTCTACACTACTATAAAAAGTAAATTTAATTACACTAATTAACGTTCGTTTTCAAAAAAACAAAAGTTAAAAAAGGAAGCAGTGGCATTTTTAAAATTTTGACTTAAATTTCAACGAATATCTTTAAAATTTTGAGTATTTTTGAAAAAAACAGTTGTAGTTGTTGAAAGTAAAAAAAAAAAGAATATGAAGTTACAATTACTATTTTTGAAGAAACAATCTTTGTAACTCAATATTCACTTTTTAAAAAAAACAATTGACTTAACTTTCAACTATTGTTTTAAGAAAACAGTCGTTGAAAATAAAAAATATTCAAAATTTTCAATCTCATACTTTTTTAGTGGCGTGGAAATAAGTCGGGTCGAGCTTTTTGGTAAATAACAGCTGTAAGAATTTGAACTGGAACTGGGCCTAGGCCACGGGCTTTTTTTCAGCTGGCGCTGCCTTATATGAGGCTCACAGGTAAACGCAAGCTTTTTACAAAGATCTTTACAATGTAGGCCTCTAAAAAGGCCTCATATTACAGGCTTTAGAAACCATAAGTAGGCTTTGAACCTACTAAAATCTAAATAAATGTAGGTTTTTGCATTATGATTAAACCAATATGATAGCATTATGATACAAGTAATTCAACTTACCAGAACCAGCCACAGTAACAAGACTCTTATCTGATTTCGAATGGACATCAGATTGGAGCAGAGCCTTTTGCGCTTTCTGGACAAAACCATCAAAAGCAGCATTGAGAACCGTAAAGGAAATAGGGAGAGAAAGAAATAAAGAGAAGAAAGAAGGGATTCTGAGAGAAAGAAAAGAACTTCAATACTTCAAATCAATCTCATTATGAATTTAGATTGTTTTACCAGCTGCCTCCCATCCGTATCAATGCCATTAGTTTGACCCACTCTTAACCTATCCCTTCACTAGCTAACTAGCAGATATTTAGGATCACATCAAGCTGAATCAGTATCAATTATTACATCGCCACTTTCATATTGAACCTAAGAATCCAATATCAAAGTATATAATCACATCTACATTAAGCAATTTTTAGCGAAAATGATTTCAGACTCTGAAGTATCGATCCCTAGTTCCAATTCGAATAAAGAGCACAAATTATGAAAGAAGAGAATGGAAGAATACCTGGCAGAGGCGAGTAGCGAGAGTGGCTGCTTTCTAAGCAGCGGTGAGCTCCTTCTCGTAAGCCAGTGTAGATACTGTTATGGAATAAAATATTAGGCCCACTTTCGAGGTGTGGCTAACAAGAAAGAACAAATATGCGAGATGTGATGACGAGCAACATTTGGGCTTGGAAAGACAAGAGCCATCGTTCAAAACCCTAACCCTAAGCGTCACCTTCTATAAATAGATGGTAAACACTAAAGCCGCACACCGACCGCTCTCTCTCATTTACAATCACTGCTTTACACCGCGCACACACGCCACCCTCTGGTGAAAAGCCTTCATATCTCACGTATTGACGGTGATCTTCTATTCTCAAAGCGTATCCATCCATGGATATAAGAGGAAAGCTATTTGATCCAATATAAACATACTACCACCTGTGGCTGCATATACAATGTGTTCTTATGATAGAACATTGGCGCCGTCCGTGGGGAATCGGTAAATTTCTGATTCCCGTGACCAAAGATGGTCAATGATTCAAATTCCCAGCTGAGAGATGAACAATCTTTGATCTGCTGGAGAAACTTTATATGAAGAATGGGTTGTGCTCATTAAAATTTCCACAGACTCGTACCTGAAGGAAAAGCCAAAGCCCATGAGAAGCAAAGAGAGGGACGAAGTCAAACCATGATCGCATAGAGTGATTACATGGAAGTGGAAATTTTCTCGGGATCCAAAAGATCAGAGGCGAAAACTCAAGACTGAAGGAAGAGTTGAAACTTCATACAAAACCCTAAAACCAGATTTTGTACGAGATACTCATGGCCGAAAGGAAGGATACAACCACAGCTAAAATCCTAGATGGTGCTTGAGATCTCCGATAGATCCATTCTTGTTAAAGGTGAGTCCAAAGAAAATTTATTTTCGAGGAGCTTCTTCTTGAGCGATTCTAACCTTTCAGAGACGGGATCGCTGAAATTTAATTATTCTTTTGCAACTCGGCTGCCATATGGGTTTGATTATCGTTTGTGATGGTGGAGATGGTATCCAACTCGGCCACTGCGATTTAGCATTCTGGCGTGTCTACGTCTTGTGACTTCGGTTTGACGCTTTGCTGAGTTTTGAGACAAGGTTCACCACGTAGTGTTTACGGAAGTGCGTTACGCTAGTTCTTTGTGGGGCCAGCTGAAAGTTATGATTAAACAGATATGATGAGGTGCCTAGATGAGCAAGGACTGAGATTATGATGTGTCGGGCTGAGCTGCGTAAGCTTGTAACACAGTGGTCCGATCAGCCACGTCAACCAGGCATCCTCAAAACGAAGCCGAGATTAAGAGGTTTGAAAGAGTGAAACCGGGCTCCCAAGTCGAGATAAAGGTTTGAAAGAGCGAAACCAAGCTCCCAAGTCGAGATGGAGGTTTGAAAGAGAGAAGCCGAGTTCCCCTGTGATTTGGTTATCCGACAGCTCCAATCCTGGAGCCCGTGTTGGAATGGCCATTGTATAACAAAAATTAGCACGGAGGTTTTTGCTCCTGAGCTATTTCGACAATGGAAGCCGAGAAGCAGATTCGAGACCTAAGTTCTCACCTATGTTGATATTTGCATTTGTTTCTGAAGGATTTGCTGAGGCTGTTCGTTAAAAAAGAAAGTATGCACAACATGCGTTTGATGCAATTCTGAGAAAGGTCGCACGTGTTGAGGAATCTCGTTGTCCGAGTCTCAGTTCCTTGCAGCACAACACTTAAATAAGCTTGAGGTGCTGAGATGTCAATTTCGGAAAAGGGTTAACACTAAGATAGAAACCCACGTCATGGATGAGAAGCATACCAATTTTTGTGTTGGTTCAGAGGATGCCGGTGCTAAGATGTAGTTTTTGGCAAATGGACGATTCAGAGAAAGCTGAGGTCACTAAACCGAGATACTTTTCTCAGTGAAAGGAACATCCACCTCCATAAGAAAGGACTTGTTACCAAAACCCAGCGGGCCGTGATGAGTTTTCCTAATTCGGGATGGTTGTTCGAAGTTCGAGATCATCATTTGAAGGTGTCCTGGTCGAAGTCCGGGATTACAATGTGAAGCTCGGTGTTGCATTTTTAAATCTGGGATTGATTTGAATTGCACCGAGATAGTAGAGCCAAGACGCAATGTCAGAATGCCGTGATTATGCGACAGTTGGGGCAAGTGCTTTGAGTTAATGTTCCAGGCCGAGATGAAATGTTGGAACACCTCTCAGCCTCTGGAGCTGATGCTGAGATGGAGCTTTTTGAAGGTGAAGAGAGGTAGTTGACAGATACATTACATCATTAGCTATGAGGAGTTTAAAGTGAAATCAGCGCAAGCATACTCAATACGCTCCTCAAGTGAAATCAGCGCAAGCATATTTAATTAAAGTGCCAGTGGAATGATGAGAGAGTTCATCAACAATTCTAATTCACAAAATTCAGAATATTATGTCTTGTTCTCAAATACACATGCTGAGGTCGAGATTGCACAATGCTGCCGAGTATGGTTTCCATTCTACTGTGAAAGCATTTATGGACCGAGATGGAGGAATATGGCGGATTCAACCAGGTTAGGTTGTTTATTTATTCTGCACCTCTTATCATGAGAAAGTTGTTCAAAGAAATGCTGAATAAGACAATGAGTCCAGATAAAATTATTTACCCCGCTTTGATTGATGGGTACCTAAAGCATAAAAATCTGCAAGAAACTGTGTTTACCGATGAAAATGGTTGAGATGGGTATGGAGTTAGATTTGCTTACTTATGCTTCATTAATTCCGGGTTGTTGTGACTGTGGTCTCTTATAAGAGGCAAAGTCACAGCTTGATGAGATGCTTGCAAAGAATGTAATTCCTGATAAGGTTCTTTGCATTCATCTGTTGAGGAAATATTATGAGCTAGGAAACACAAGTGATGCTTTGGCTCAGCAAGACGATATGATTAAGAGGAGCCTGATTTCTGGACCTGTCGATGTTACAGTTTTTTCTATACACACCTGAGGGAAATCTTGCTTTTCTTAGTCCATTTTCCCCAATTACAGTGACCAGCGATCAGGATTTTGATGCTTGATTCCAAGGTTGAATAACATAAATTCAAATGAATATGGCACCCAGTTATGAAAGGGCAATTGCTATTTCCACTTGATGGGTCTAGAAGATATTCTTATGTGAGTTCTGCTTCTAGGATGTCTGTTGCACACTTGTGTGTTATGACACAAAAGAATGATATTCTTGTTCCTGAGGATAATGCTTCACGGAATTAACCATGTCAGAATACAAGGCTTGAATTGGAGGTACATTCATATCATTTTCAATGTTCCTCCACATGATTTTTCCAATGCCCACAATCAATGATGATGTGGAGAGCTATTATTTATTTCTAAATGATCATTGGGTCCCAGTTTTATATCCCGTGGACTTGTTTGAATCATTATGGAGTGTTAATGTTATTTTCTCAATAACTTTCACATGGTTCGGGAAAGCGTACATGCTTATATTATACATATTATGATAATATCAAATCATGCATATGTATGCACCGAAAAATTTGATCCCGTCAAGAATTTATAAGGATCCCGTCAAGACTCTGGCGGAGTGTAGAACTCGGCTAATGCTGTCGAAACAAAAATAGAAGGCGGACCCGGATTAAACCGAATCTGGTTAAAACCCGGGCTCCGTGTAAAGTTTTGCAAGAAACAAAAATTGAAGCCGGACCCGATTAACTGAATCTAGTTAAACTTTGGGATCCGTGCAAGCTTTCAAAGGCGGACTCGGTAAAACTGAATCTAGTTTAAATCCGAGATCTATGTGGAGTCCGTCCCTACGAAAGGGATGAAGGCGGAGACCCGGTTTAAACTGAATCTAGTTTAAATATGGGATCCGTGTAAACATGTAGGAATCCGAGGTACATAAACCCGTTTCCCAAAATCATGTACGATTTAAACATGTAGGAATCAGAGGTACAAAAACCCGTTTCCGAAAATCATGTACAAATTAAACATGTAGGAATCAGAGGTACAAAAACCCGTTTCCAATAATCATGTCAAAATTAAACATGTAGGAATCCGAGGTACATAAACCCGGTTCCAAAAATCATGTTGAAGTTAAACATGTAGGAATCCGAGGTACATAAACCCGTTTCCGAAAATCATGTACAAATTAAACATGTAGAAATCAGAGGAACATAAACCCGTTTCCAAAAATCATGTGCAAATTAAACATGTAGGAATCAGAGGTACACAAACCCGGTTCCGAAAATCATGTACAAATTAAACATGTAGGAATCAGAGGTACATAAACCTGTTTCCGAAAATCATGTACAAATTAAACATGTAGGAATCAGAGGTACAAAAACCCGTTTCCGAAAATCATGTACAAATTAAACATGTAGGAATCAGAGGTACATAAACCCGGTTCCAATTGGAGGGCGTTTTGCTCAAAAAATCAATCCGTTCTTGAGGACGGTTAATTTTAACTTAGCCCGGATTGGAGGGCGTTTTGCTCAAAAATCAATCCGTTCTTGAGGGCGGTTAATTTTAACTTAGCCCGGATTGGAGGGCGTTTTGCTGTTAATTTTAACTTAGCTCGGATTGGAGGGCGTTTCGCTCATAAATCAATCCGTTCTTGAGGGCGGTTAATTTTAACTTAGCCCGGATTGGAGGGCGTTTTGCTCAAAAATCAATCCGTTCTTGAGGGCGGTTAATTTTAACTTAACCCGGATTGGAGGTTGTTTTGCTCAAAAATCAATCCGTTCTTGAGGACGGTTAATTTTAACTTAGCCCGGATTGGAGGGCGTTTTGCTCAAAAAAATAAATCCGTTCTTGAGGGCGGTTAATTTTAACTTATCCCGGATTGGAGGGCGTTTTGCTCAAAAAATCAATCCGTTCTTGGAGGGCGATTAATTTTAACGCCAACCCGGATTGGAGGGCGATTCATCTTAATGAAAACCCGGATTGGGGGGCAAGTTCAGAAATGCATATACATGCCGATGTTGAATTCTTGGTAAAGAAACCAATTTCCCAAAATCATGTGAAAGCTAAACATGTAGGAATCATTTGCGACGGCTACAGCCGCCTACTCTATTTAAAGTCCTTTATCGGATTATCTGCTACGGCAAGACCAACAAGTCTATCTTAAACTCCTGTAAGGGAAAAGAAAGCGGATCCCGGTTAAACCGAATTTGGTTAAAATCCCAGGCTCAATGAGAATTTTTGAAGCTGGACCCGATTTAAACTGAATCTAGTTTAAATTAGGGATCCGTGCAAGGTTTTGAAGTCGGACTACAGTTAAAATCTGAGCTTCTGTGTATAGTCAAAACCCGAGTTCCGTGTGGAAAGCTAGGTTAAATTATCAATGCATCCCGGCAGCCCAGAGACTTGAACCACCGTGCTGGGGGGCAATATGGGTTGTTAGTGGAAAAACATGATTTTCAATAGCCGAGACTAAGGCAAACCAGAATGCAACAGTAAGTATTTTCCATTGAATTTGATTTGCTTACATGTTATTAAATGCAGATATATAAACCGGAGAATTATCTAGGGAAAATTGCTACGAAAGCAAGCAAGGGATCTTATTTCTTCTAGCACAACCCGGATAAGCTAGATACATCTCGGCCAAGTCCGCGTTCCATATCAAGCAAATAATACATCCCAGCAGCTTAGGGACCTGAACTACCGGGCTGGGGGGCAACTGTTATGGAATAAAATATTAGGCCCACTCAAGGTGTGGCCCAACAAGAGGCAACAAATATTGCACAGATGTGATGACAGAACATTTGGGCTTGGAGGTACAAGAGGCCCATCAGTCCAAACCCTAACCCTAAGGTACCTTCTATAAATAGATGGTAAACCTTAAAGGTACACGGACTCTAAGCTCTCTCACATTTACAATACGTTTACACCGTGCACACACCCCACCCTCTTAGGCGAAAGCCTTCATATACGTATGTGTACGGTGATCTTCTATTCTCAAAGGTATCCCATCCATGGATATCTAAGAGGGAGCTATTTGATCCAATATAAACATACTAGTCCACCTAGGGCTAGACATCTGTGTTCTTATGACAGAATAGATAGTTTTTTTTTTCAATTTGGATTCACCGCTGTAGTAACGAGTTCTAAAGTTTATCACTCTCAAACGACACAAGGCCTTTTCTAAATTTAACCTAATAATAATAATAATAATCACATGCCCACTTTTGAATTATTCGCTTTTGCCGTATGCGTTCATTCATTCGTCTTTTCCTTTGGATGGTTGTTTCTCTCTGTCAACCTTTCCTTTTTCCTTTTTCTGTGTTTCTTATCTACTTTGAGTTTGAGATGAATGAAGGAAAAATAGTTTCGAAAGATTACGTACAGAGTCAACAAAATATTCAAGGAAAAGAGATTACCACGACAACAAAGGAATAGCGAGCTATTTGGGTTTTCCACCGTAATCCGAGCGAGCCACGAAGGAGAGCAAGAGGATTTGGGTTGCAAGTTGCGGCAGATTGAGCGAGAGCCAAGAGGAATAGCGAGCTACCCGAATGACTGAATGAGGTGAGGGAGAGGAATAGCAAGCGACGATCGACAGAGCGGGAGTATGGGAAAGAAAAGACGATGATGATACAATGGGGGAAAATAAATTAAAATATAAGAATAAAAAAATATAAATATAAGTATAAAAAACATATAAATTAAATATTATGTATATGCATATATTATAAAAATAAAATTATATTTTTTTGTGTAAATGAGCTGAGGCACGAAGGCTTATAGGCCAAGCCTTAACAAAATAAAACGACCTATTTACACAATCAGACATTTAAATAGGCTTTGGCCTGACCTTTTTAATAAATAGGCAGTTGTTAGACCCTAAAAGTCGCCGTGAAAGTAGGCCACGATGATAAGTCTGACCTATTTTCAACCCTACTTTTTCCGCCTCTTACATTTTGTTCAAATATTTAAAAATATTTTGTTTTTGCCATTTATCCCGTGGTTGCCGTCTTCTTCAGGCATCATCGTCATTGCCATTCGTCCACTTTTTTCCTTCAATTGTTTGCCTCACAGCTCTCCCAAAATCAAGTGGTTCCTCTTGTCCATTGCTTTAGTTTTCTTCTCCCTCATCATGATTCTTCGCTACTGCTCAGAATCGGCAGTACACTTTGGTTCTAGCAGTCCAAATGGCTATTATCCCGTTGAAGATGCTCCTCTAAATGAATCTCGAATCGAAATATTGGGCGTTGAAGACATCAATGAGGAGGTATTAATTAATTGATTTTTACAGCAAAATATTCACTGAATAAATATTTTGAAGTAATACATTCTTCATCAATTTTGCCTCCCTTTTAAGTCTCTATTCTCTTAATTCTGTCCATCATCTCACTAACCAAGACGCTTGCACTGGAATCATAGCTTTATCATAATTTTTTTGGATTTTTCTTGTTTTGATAACTTTGCTGGTGTTTCCTTTCTGATTCTGTTCAATATCCGGTAAGTATTTCCCGTTTCCCGTTACATTTTCTGTTTTCCAGGTGAAGTATTTGCTTTGTTATTATTCATTGTTGTTTTAATAACAGTTTCATTGCTTCTTATAAAATCATACCCCTCAATCATTTACAAACAATTCAACATTGATTTCTGTAAAGATTTGCCATTGTTTCCTCGGAATTCCTCGCAAGTTATTTTCCCACCTTCCTTTAGCATTCAAATCCAAACCAATAAACATTTTCGATAATCAATTATTTCTCCGAAGGAAAATTAGGGTTCTTAAACTCAAATTGAAACCACCCTAGAAACAACTTTGGCCCCTGTAATAGTCAAAAGTCATTTTTCAACCACGTTTAGGTGAACCAAAATACAACAATAACAAGCCTTTCATCAATAGATATTCAGAGTTTTCTGTTATCGAAGGTCTAACATAACCCTCAAAACCCTCGTCCTTTATTTGGACTTGGAACTGTGACAGAGGAAGAGTTGTTTACATGAATTGCAATGGTAAAGGACATGAACGACATTCTTGGGGAGAATTTGATGGTTGAGATATTGTCAAGGCTGGTGATAGAAGACATGGCGATGTGTTCATGCGTGTGCAAGTCATGGAACAATCTGATAAACGAACCGTCGTTTATGAAGAGTGTGTGTGATAGGGTTTCCGAAGCAGAGAGAATATTCAAGAAGGATCTGAAACTGTTCTGTGAGGTTTACCACAACGACAACAACATAATGAGGTTGATCAATTTGAACGCATCAAGTATTGCCAAAGGAATGAAACGAAAAGCTTCGATTATAAGACAACGAAACTATGATCTTCGATATTCTCAGGGTTTGGACATTGCTTATTTTAGAGCTGTTAATTGCTATTCTCCTTCTGCTTTCATTGCTTTAATGATGAACTCAGCATTAGATGATCATTAATCGTATGCTAATTTCTATATTTATTCATTCATGTATTCACGAGAATGTGATTGTGTATGTGGTTGATATATCATTATAAATATTTATCCACTATTTTCATTTTATATTTCTCTATGAATCCACGGATATATTTACTTTAGTTCACATTAGTATTAATAGAAATAGTTAAATGATCGTTAAAATTGGTTAAAACCAATAAATATATATGTTTAAAAAATTGCAACTTTGCTTTTTGAAAATACCCTTATTTATCGAGAGGGGTGGACAATTGATGCAATAAGATTAACCAATAGTTAATGATGCAAAAATAGACAATGATGCTAAATTTCAAACATGTCTCCTATAAATAGGGACTTGTTATCCCTGAAAAATTTCTTATACCACTCTTATAATCCTTATTGTTAATCTTTTGTAGAAGAAATTTTTTGACGTAAATATAAGTTCATTTGTAAGATTATTAATGACTTTTTTTTTTTCAATTTACTCTTGTAATACCCTAATTTTCATAATTCATATAAACATTGTATTTTAGCAAATAATTATCAAAATACAAAGGTGAATATGTGTCTCAAAGAATTATAATCTATTGATTATATCTTCATCCAAATTTCACTTTGGAATTAATTAACCAATAGTTAATTATGAGACTACATTTAAGGGCTATTTAATATGAGATAAATAACATATAAAATAGTAATTAATTTATAATCAAAGGAGATAAGAAAAGGGTTATGAAGACCCTTAGCCAAATTAACATAGAGTAGCAATTCATAATTAGCAAATTAGCTTGTGCTAATTGAGGTTAGTGGCTTATGATTTCAACTTGATTAAGGGAAATCAAATAACCAATGACTAATGCAATTAAAAGGAAGATAAACATTAGATTAAGAGTTAATTGAACTTTGTTAATTAATGTTGAAAAGTCAACAATGGCATCTAGCCAATGAAAAATCAAGAAAATAAGCTTAATCCTTGTGAAAATAAATGGACCAATTAAAGCATTAAGCCATGGATTAAGGGTGAGGATTGAACTTGAACTAACACAAATTAGATCCAATGGTTGAGAGGAAAAGAAGATGTGTTAGACAAGCACATGGGGTTGATTAATGCCAAGATTTGGATAAGATTTGATGATTAGAGCACATGTGGTTAAAGTTAAAATAACTTGATATTTCTTTAGCTTTCTTCCATAAGATTGAGACACATGGAAAGACAATTTTTGAGGGCCATGAGGGGCTGAAATTTCGGAATTTAAGGGGCCATTATGATGAGATAAATCTTGTCAAATAATATCCCAATGTGACTTGATAAGCTAACTAATCAATTACAAGTTGGCATCTAATTTCAAATGGCACTTAAGGCTTATCTTGTGGCATTAATTGCATCATAAAAATCTTCCCAAAAGTCTTTCCAATCAGCTAGGCATGTGGGAGCATTTATGGGCAATTAATTCAAGATAAGAGCACATGTCTTAAGCCAATTGTTTCTAGAAACTTAGGGACACCTAAGCTATTATTTTTGGCATTAAAAAAGCTCACTAAACCAGCTAACTTAGTGTAAAATTTCGTTCAAGCAGCTGACCAAGGGATAAGATCAGATTCTTTTGATTAAAACACATGCAAAATAAGCAACTTGCTCAATAAGATAGAATGGAAGAGGATAAGGTGGAAGAGGATAAAATGGAAGAGGATAAGGAGAGAGAAGGGGAGGGGACGGTTTGGAGAGAGAGGGAGAGGAAAGAAGAAAAATTGGGAGTCTTGCCATGTGAAAGGGTGATATTTTGCAAGGGCAAAAGAGTAATTCACTTGGGCTCCCATGTGCCTATAAATAGAGATGTTACCCCTCTTCATTCTTCACACCAAACTCATATCAAAATGATTGAGTTTAAGAGAAGAGTGAAATCCTTGGAGCAAGAAGGAAGAAGGGGAAGCAAGGTTCTTCAAGGGTAAGCTCTCTAGTTTTTAAGCCTAAGCTTTTAGATTATAGGTAAAATTGTAGTTTAATCTAGAAAATTGTAAAGTAAATTTATTTACATGTTTTAAAGGTATCTAATGTGTTTAAAACAAAAATTAGAGTGAAAACATGATGGGAAATAAGTTTTGAAATCAATGGATCAAGATTGTGAAAATTGTAGAATTTCCAAGTGTTAAGCTTTTTACTGGCAGCGAAAAAGATGCTATTATTTTATGTATGAGATGGAGTCATTAAATCATGAAAATTTACAGGAATAAATTATACATGTAGGGCTTTCTAAATATATAAATTATGTAGCATTTTGAGTTCTACACAAGGAGTAACATATTTTTGAAGTTAAGCCATATTTCTGGGATTAAAACAGGGCAGCGTTGAGAAACTTAAAACCTGGGAATTATTCTTGATGTTATAGCTTCTGGGAATATTGTTCCTTGAAAATATACATGTCAAGGGTCATGAGGAATTTTGCAGCACTCAAAAATTATTTTTTTAGAATTAATTATGATTTTTCAAAGTTGCTGAAAGATCTGCCCAGAAAATCCAGCAATTGCGTTTTTAATGAAAAGTAAGGGTAAAAGTGGAATAATAAATCCACCAAGTGTAGAAATGTCAAAATAGATGAAAATATCCTTTTTGATATTATTCTAGGAAATATGATATTAATTATAATATCATGGAAAATGAAATAATCCGACGATAATATATAGGATATCTGGGAAGTCCGGAGTCGGATTCAAAAGGTCGGGCGTTTTGGCGTTACGTGGTGAAAGGTACGTTCGCGTCCTAGTAACTTTAATCGCCTATATCTTGTATAATTATATATGATTGAATGATTCATAAAGTCATGGACAAGACTAGGTCTTGGGTCATGCACCGTGACTAAGTTATGGGGCTTAGGTAACATGTTTATATACATTCAGCTTTGTGTGGGTTATAGTCTTCATAACACCGCAAGTATGTTTTCCTAGCGCTGAGGACACGTGGATTCATGGCACAGGGTGAGTGTGCAAACGTTGTTAACATTACATGTGCTGTGTGCTATGTATTGTTGTGTTGTAACCTTACATCTACTATGTGCTATGTATGGTTGATGTTGAAATGTAATGAATATCTGTCATATATTGTTAAATCTGCTATAGAGGTTAACTGTTACATGAGATTCAATTTGATTGAATCTCAGACTTGATTAAAATTAAAGTTCAGGAAAGGAACCTGGACCTGATAAGGCACCGATGGACAGATCTGTGAAAAGGCACCAATGGATGGAGCCATGAAGAGGCACCAATGGACGGAGCCGTGAAGAGGCACCGGTCGAGGCGAGAGTCTGAAGAAGGTCAATAGGGACTAGTTTCTAGCATGAATCCGATGAAGTTATTTCAAACCATTTGGTGCTTAAACTAAGAAAGGGTCGGTCTATGTGGTTCAGTCATAAGTTGCCGTGAAAGATGGGGAGACTTCCACTAGACTTTACCCGGCCTGGCCAATGGGTTTGATTAACTGTATTGAGTTTTAAGCCACAAGTCTAGTTGAGGATTGATTTAAGATTGTATAGTTATTATGTCAAGAGTTGTAATTATACAAGTTCTGTATTATTGTATCACATGAATATTCCTTCAGGATTTTTAATATACCAGCTTATGCCTGCTCATTTTATATTAGTTACTCATTGTCCAAACGTAAGTGCATGCTCTCCGTTCCACTTTACTCGAAGTCATTTGTAGCACCATATTCCTAGATACTACGTGTCAACGGACACAGTAAGTAGTATGGAATTTGGGGTGTTACAACTCTTATTTAATTATTATTTGAAGGAAAGAGAGAGAAGCGAGAATAATTTATAAATGTAGAGAAAATTTTAATTAGAGTAAACTTAAAAAATGTTATGAATTATTTAATGACTTAACGCCATTTTGTTAATGTATGAGAATTAATTAAAGAAACTTAATTCAGGTCAAAAGAAAGTTAAAAAAACTTAATAAAATAAGTTAAATGCCATTTTTTCATTACATTTAATAGGGGTAAACTAGTAACAATATTATTAATTACTCTATAGGTGGACTTATAATAAGGACAAAGAATTTTTATTATACAAAACTTATAAAAAGGATCGTAGTGTTAAATCACTTGTAGGATGTTTAATTATCGTTTTCAATTTTATTCTTATGTAATTTTTGTAAAATAAAAAAGAAGAAGAAGAAAGATAAATAGGAATGTAAGCATTATTCTCTGACCAAAAGCATTGCCTAAAATTGTGCTGTACTACTTTTATTTGATTTGTCAGATGCACATACCATTATATTCCCGGGAGTTCACATTAGGTGCTATTCTCTTATGTGCTTCTTATGTGCTATTCCCTCTAATTAGAGGGATTAGGAATTTTTATATATATTCTATTTATTTAGATTAGATTATATGCTGCATCTTAAATTTTTTTTACACTCAGTATTTTAAATTAATTAATTTTCAGTCCCGCATTCAAAAATATTTTTTATGTAATCCAATATCCTGGAAATTAATTAATTTGAGATACTAGGTGTAAAAAAAAAAATTTCAAGATGCATCATATAATCTAATCTATATAAATAGAATATATTTTTTTTTTTTAAAAATAAAAACAATTCTTAATCCCTTTAATTAGAGGGAATAACACCTAAGAAGCACCTAAGAGAATAACACCTAATGAGAACCCATATTCTCACAAGGGTTCGTAGTCAACGCTGAACAGATATTTAAAAAACAAGTGTATTATAAAGTAAATGAAAAGAAAAAAAAAACTTTAATTGAAATTGCAAAATCCTAAATCAGATTTGTTATCAAGAATTGATAAAATAATGACGAAACTTGATAAACAATTCACAAGTCATTTTATGGGAAATATTTGATTTGAGATTTTTCAATTTCAAACTTCTTTTCTTTCATTCTCCCAATATTATATTTATAACAAGAAACCCAAAAAGATATATAAAGTATACAGTATATGTGTCGGATATTTTAAGTGGGGAATAAATGGTTTTCTTTACATTTTAATCAAATTATTTTTTTGTGTGAAGTCAATCAAATTAATTTTGTAGCCACTAAATTATTTTTCTTCGTTCTTAATATAAGATCTAGTTAATTATATTGTGTAAATTAAAGGGGGTTGACATTATTTTATTACACTACTATTATTGACATCATATGACTAAGCTTTTTAATTCTCCTCTCTTCCTATATCTCCTGTGTAGTTCTGTTTTCTTGATTTTTTAAGAAACATTTGTTTAATTTTGAGGAATGTGTGTAAGCAGAATAAATTATTACATTAATGCTATTGGATACATTTATGTGCCTATGATCGAAAAAAAAAAAACATATATGTACGTATAAATAAATAAGCTTTTTTAAAGGGTTAAGGTGGGTCCGGATCTCTAATATTTTGTCAAGTACATTTAACATTTTAAAGTATTTTCTCAGCTACATTAGATACTTAAAATAATTTTTTGTACATTTAACACTTTGAAATATTTTTTAGGTGCATCCAATATCAAAGCACAAAAAAATACTTCAAGGTACTGGATGCGCCTAAAAAATAGTTTAGAATATCGGATATGCCACAAAATACTTTGGGTTTTAGACGTACATGAGAAAATATTTTGAGTACTACATGCACCTTAACCCTTTTCTAAATATTGATGCAATATAAACAACATTGTGATATGAATGTTTTATTTAATACTACCTCCGGTCCTAATTATAAAACCTAGTTGATTTTGTTTTGGAAAGATAAAGGAAGCTAAATAAATTACTTAATCATTTTATATGTTATGTATCCTTATATTATATAGTTTGTTAGTCAAACTAATCAGTTTGGAAAAAAAATAAAAAAATACTCTAAAGTAAATTAATTAACTTCCTTAATCTCTCCAAGAAAGTCAACTAGGTCTTATAATTATAACCGGAGGGAGTAATTAAGATTATTTTGATTGTCTAATATATATAGCATAAAACAACACGTAACATCCTAATATATATATATATATATATATATATATATTTTACTAATATTCCTTGTACAATATGTCAATGTAGTGGAATTAATTAATGAAGTTTGACCATGTGCACAATTTCTTTTGTGAAGTGTTCAATTTTCTCAAACTCGAAAATTTGGAGACACATGTTGGCAGAGTGAGACATTTGTGACTAACATATTAATTTAATTGGGCTATTATGTTTGGTTGAAGTAAATAAAAAGGAGATCCAATGAAATTTTATTGCACAAAGGTCAAAGAATAATTAAATATCTCATTTTGTTTGGTTATGTGCCACATGTCATAATAAGTTAGTATGTTAGTAAAATTAAATATTATATTTTTTTGCTTACGCAAGGTATCTCCACACGTCGGCACTATGAGACTAATCCTTCGCTTTCATCGTCGCCAAGACAAAGCGGTAGGCGGCCACTTTAAGGTACCACGGAATGTTTTCCATTCACAAGAATTGGGAACATATAGAAATTGGACAAAATAAGAGCTCATTAAACCTTCAATTGGGCCTTAAATTTCAGCCAAACATAAAGGGAAAAAGAAGAAGGAAAAAGGCCCAACAACTCTAACTGAATGGTCAAATTGTAACCAAGTGGCATAGGTGTAAATAAGCATGTAGTTTCGAGCAAAAAAAATAAAAAATAAGCATGTAGTTGGAGCCCAAAATTCTTCAGAATTAAAGTAAACATTGTAGATTTAATTTTATAGGTCATGTACCTAATTTAGATTTGTATTGAAGAAGATATGAATTTTTGAATTTGACATATGAATCTGGAATGAAAATCTAGGCAGTGTGTGATCATTGTTGATTCTTAATTTGTACGCAGGCTGTTGGTAGTATTTTTCCTTGAAAATAGACTTATCAATGATCACTTAGGCTTTTTTTTTTTTTTTAAAAAATATTAATACTGATATTAAAAATTACATCAAAGCATGATAATTATACTAAACAAAAACAAATCGGAACAACCACTAAACGATAACAAACCAGAACAAGAAGACTAACAAATACAATAAAAACAAACCAAATGTAAGGAAAGCTAATCACCACTGAAAATGTGGGAATAAAAGTAACATCGTAGACCGCACCGTAACATCCCAAATTTTGGAAATTTTAAAGTTTGGATAATATATGGAAATTAAATATGAAATTTTGGCTTAAAATAATTATGAGAATAATTATTGAAAATTTAGGCTTATTTTTTTTCCCTTAATTAATTTAATTTGAGGGAAAAAAAGAAAGAAGAATAAATTCAAGTAAGGAATAATTTAGGCCTAAATTTTTTAGAAAATTATATTATATGGCCTAGAAGAAATTTAATTGAGGAAGAAAATCCTTAAATAGAATTAAGGATTTAAATTTTAATATTAGGAAGAAAAAAAGAGAGAAAAAAATAAGAATTAAGGTTATTAAGCGTTGGATCCTATTCATATACAACCTCAACTTCCAAAACTATATCAGCAGACACAAGCCCATCTATGCATTCCCATTATTTCCATCGGCCCGGCAATAACAAAACTCAGCCTAATTCATTTAGGTTTTGTTTTCATGAAGTTTCATTTTAGATCGAAAAGAAAAGGAAGATAGGGTTTTTTAGCCTCTTCCCTCATTTGCAAGTTTTAAAAATAGGAGGAGGGAATCAAGATTTTACAAATAATCTAAAATCCCCATTCTTCTAAAAAATAAAGTTCCCCCAATATGAGGGGTTTTAAGAGGAAAATAGATTAATTACTTTGTTACCCTCGTTCACCACCAAGCACCACCCCACCACCGCCACCACCGCCGCCACCACGACCACCACCGCCGTCACCACGACCACCAATGCCGCCGCCACCACATAAATAATTTTTTGAATATAAAAATTACATAAATAATTTTTAAGAAAATTTAAATTTAAATGTATTTGTACAGTATAATAATTATATTAATTATTAAAGAAAAGGAAAAAATGGTAAAAACAACTCATTAATCCTCCATCTTCCTCCCTTATTATTTGTTTAACTCCCAAACAAGGGGAGAAAATATCCTTCATTTCCCTTCTTTCCCTTCCCCTTCCTTTCCTTTCCTTTCCTTTCAAACTCCCAAACAAAGCCTTAAAAGACCAACCCAACAAGCACCAGATGAGAGAAGGAAAAAGAAAAGAAAAGAAAAGAATAATAACAGCAACACGTTAACGCCAGAAGCAATGAAACACGATTTCACCATAATATCATATGGCAGCACGAGATCAACAGGAAATCAGAAGCACCATACCTCTCCCATCCTTCTCGAGCTCAACCCAGATCTCCCCTGTGCATCTGTTTTGGACCGTTGCATATTTATTCTCGGACTAGCGTCTCTTTCCTCGGACTGGACCCTCCAGTCCTATATAATTCATGCTTCCCTCATTCACGTTGCCTTAACTGAGAAGGAGAAAGAGAGATCTGAGAGTGAGAACTGTGTGAGGAAACGAAAGAGAGAGGGAGGGCGGCTATGTATGCTCCGTTTAAAAAACTAGTGAGCAGAGTGAGGCCAAGAAAAAGAAGATGAAGAAGAGAGTGTGAACGCGGGAGAGGGAGCAAGAAATAACTGAGGTAAATCATCAAACTTCCTTTTTCTTGTTTTCACAATAAAACAACGCAATCTTATGAGCCATGAGTTTGCTGCTAAGGAAAACTGAAACAGGGGAAGTATTAGCGGAAAGCTATAAAGGTAGAAACTAAGCATAATAAGCATATTAGCTATATATATAAAGAGGAAGCTGTTGAAATCATGTAAACGTATGTATGAATATATATATTATCGCTGATTGTGGAATAAAGAGGAAGCTGTTGCTGTGGTATATATAAACTTTGCTAATATACCTATCTGTACATAAAAAGAGAAGAAAACCTTGCTGATAATTGTTTGCTGTCAAAGTATGTGTCTATATATATATATATATATATATATACACACACACACACTGATGCATTTGGAAATGAAAGGAAAAAGGGTGGTCTTAGATATACATATATATATGCATATAGCTGCACTTAGAAATAATGGAGAAAAAGCTTGTATTATGTAGATCACGCTGGGATCATGTACAACACATGTAAATAACCGCTAAAGCATGTATAATAAAGCTTATATGTATAATGGTTTTGTTGATTTTAAACTTACTGCTTATGCTTATAGATATATCACGTGGCTTCATAAATCTAGGAAATAATAGGATTTAAAGCCTAAATATTTTGGTAAGTATATATACATATGTTTCCAGGTTAATAGCCTAATAAGAAGCTTTTAAGATATAAATGTGCCATTGTACAGGAACTGTTATCTTACTAATATAAACCTATATATACATATACGTATGCTCTGGGAGAATGATAGGAAAGAACTTGCTGATATTATATTAATATATTTAGAAGCATAATATTATTGTATATATATATATATATATGATATAGTAATTTATATGCATTTGGAAAATTATAAGAAAATGCTGTTGGATTGAAAACCATGAGAAACATTAAATATAATGTATTAAAGTATAAAGATTGATGTTTATAAACTCCTAATTTAAAGAGTTAGGATAGCCTTTGATAGTTTAAAGTAATTGTAGAAAAATAATAATAAATAATAAAATAAATAAATAGTAATAAATAATATTAGTAAATGAGGAATAAATAATAATAAAATAAAATAAAATAAAAATAAATTATTAATAAATAATAAAGGGAAATTATTAGTTAATAGAAAGGGGTATTATTAATAAATAATAATTAGAAAAGAAAATTAATAGTTACAATGATCTTACTTTAGGACATTGAAGAAGTTCGAGTTTCTAACATCCGGGGATTTTATTATTCGCGAAGTTGAGGTTGGTAACTTAATCTCCAATTCCTTGTGTTTTTATATATGCCTTGTATGTTCATGTATTGTGGATTCTTGGTCGGGTTTGTATGCCCGAGTCTATGCGTTTTATTCAAATTTGGATGTGGATTATTGTTTTATATGATAATGCTACATGCCTATTTTTTCCTAGTGATGAGGATTCGTGTCTGGGATACGTAGCACTTGCGAGTGCTTTCACCATTAACGATGCATGCACTGGGTACTATGTAGTTGGGTAACGGTGTATTTGCTGAATGCTTTCTTTTATTTAGCAATATATGAAATATCTGTCATGTATGATTTACACTTTGAATGTGAGATTAACCATTACCCTGGGATTCATCTGATCATTGAATCCCAGTCACACCTATAGATCTAGGAAGATGCTTTGGATCAGGAAGCAAGGCCGTGCAGCTGGAGTAGCTGAGGAAGACCCCCGAAGGAGGGGATCTAATTAAGTTTGAATTTCATACTTTAATGTTTTGGATCATATTTGCTAACTATTCGACTGACAATTCGGATCATTGTATAACTAAAATCCTCCAACAGGATTAACCCTGACTATTATCAAATTTTAAGTTGTATCACGTTTATATTCCTCCGGGAATTTAAATTAACTAGTATATGTCTGGGCATATGTTATCAGTCACTCATTCGTCCAAACGTTAGGCATGCTCTCTGTTGTGACTCACTCTGATATGTTAATGCCTTCACTATGATAAATACACACTAATTAGTTTAATAAGAGATAAAGGTACATAACTGGTCTTCAAAATGGACTTAGAAATTAGGGGCATTACAGCACCGGCTTCCTAGACATCCAAGGTTAGAAGTGACATGAAAGGAGGTGTTAGTTGCAAAACCCACCCTATAGGGCACACCTCCTTATAAGAATAAGCTGCAAATTGATCAGCTACATAATTGTCTTGTCTTGGAGTATGGGATAGAGAGAACCCAACCTCAGAATAAAGAAGATGAGTGATGTCCTAAAGAATACTTTTGCTCCTCCATTGAAGCAAACCTGGTGACATCAACCACCCCCGAACAAATTTTAACACTACCAATTTGGATTCGCCACCATCGAACAAACCTAACAATGGTCCTCTCAAAGATATAACACATAGTAGTAGCAGTAGCGACCATTGATAAAACCCTTCCCCCAAAATCACAAATCCAAGTCACAATAGGAAACACCACCACAAATACCCAAAACCACAACAGCAGCAATAGTAGAAACACACATACATAAAAACACAAAAGCATAAGAAAAGGACGGACGTCCCTCCGCCGGAGACCGCTGGCGAGGGAGACGCCGTGACAATAGCTCCCACCACCTCAAGATAGATCTGGAGAGGGAGAGGAAAAACTCGCCCTAGAGATGAGAGAAGACCATAGCCACACATAGAAATCAGAGGGACGGCACAGCTGGAGTGACGGTGAGGAAGGAGACCAGAGGAGAGCCGGTGTCAGAGAAGGAAGAAAGGCGCTGTTGTGAATCTCTGCGGCGAACTAAACTTCGCCTGCTCCAGGCTTTCCGAGCTCCGATATGCTTTTTCTACCGTGGTTGTGGTTCAGGAGGAGGCTCGTCGGCGAGATAGAAACCCTAATGGTTGTGGAGACGAGAGAGACCGTCGAGCATTTTTTTTTTCATCACTTAGGTTTTGGAACCACCCCATTTGGATATTTGTACAATTAGATATGAGTTTTCAAAGTTTGTATACCAAATCTGCCAGGGGGCCAAGGGGCGAAAATAAAAGGTTAAGGCCCAAAGTAAATAATTTGGTCTTCAAAAGTTAACGTGGGCTCTTGGGGATTAATATAGACCAATTAACTTATGTTGAGCATAGTGAGATGTCCATCCTAAGGCCTTGGATTAAGTAGTAATCTATTGTCCATAATTATATTATTATAGGATCCTGCGTTGCTTGAGGTGATTAAAAGGACTTGGAGCCAATCGAAACTGATTAAGAAATCAGGTAGTAACTCTAAATCTCGCATACTCTGTATGATTGTGATCCGTTTTGTGAACACGTGTTCTATATGCATGTTTGTACCCTGATTGTGATCCGTGTTGTGAACAACATTGGGCTATAGGACCTTGAGGACCATTAGTCTTGGGGCCGCAAAGCCTGAAATGTACTTGGTCATTTTGGGTTTTTACCTAGTAGTTTGCCCAGCGCTAAGGCTCAGGACATGTCAAGTCCAGCAATAGCCTGCAATATATTTGATTGTTATGGGTTTTTACCCAGTTGTTGCCCAGCGCTGAGGCCCAGGACATGTCAAGTCTTGCAATTCGTAGTTAATATTGCCCAGGACATATTATGTCCTGCGAACATCAGTTAATATTGTCTGAGACATATTAAGTTCTGCCAAATCAGTTAATACTATTCGAGACATATTAAGTCCTACTACATCAGTTTAATACTGCCCGAGACATATTAAGTCTTGCGAACATTGTTAACATTGCATGCAACCATGCCCTGGACATGCTGAGTTGTGCGTACATTGTCAACATTGCTTGAAACCATGCCCAGGACCCGTTGAGTCATGCATTTACAAACAACATTGCGTGTAGTCTCGTGTTGCGTATTGTTGCTGCATATGATTTAAGATGATTGATTTCTGAATGTTGAGTTGTTATGATTGTGGTTAACTATCATATGATGCCTATACATTGTATATGAGATTAACTGTTACTCTGTGATTTGTATAGCGTATTGGACATGGCTCCCAGTGCAAAGCGGCGAGTATCGGCAATTGGAGACTTCAGATCAAGGTAAGGGCAATTGTTGGCCATCTTTGGTCCTATTTGGTAACTTTGTAATAGTTACTTTTAGAATTTGTGGATAATATGTATAACCCTACAAAAATTCCTGTTGTAATTAAGTATGTTACATCAGTATGTTATGTTATTTCTGGTTGCCTTTGATTATTGCCTACTAAGCTCTTTGATAATACTCTGCTAATTATCGGATTATTAGTAGGGTATTACATTGATTGTAGTCGATAAATTAAAGGACTCAAATCACGAAAACCTCTTATGAAATTAATTTTTTTAAAAAACACTAATATCAAGAAAATAAAAAAGGATAATTTTTTCTCGATAGCAGCAAACCCAAAAGAGGATCTTTGAAAATTATCGTTGAGACTTTATTATTATTATTATTATTATTATAAATGACATAAGATATATTCAGTATACTACATAGACACAAAAATCTCCATGTGCTATGTGATATAGAGAGAGAGAGCGCATATATATATATATATATATATATTAGGCTGATCGGTTCACAACAAAGTGTGAATTTGTTGCAGGCTTGGCTTGAGCAATTTGGTTTGCAAGTACATGTGTCATTGACGCAGGCTGGATTTCCATATCTACGGGCGGACAACCTCCTCCACCTTTTTTGCATTGCACTTGTACCATCATTTTTGGCACTGATATCCCCGCATATATATATATATATATAGAAAATTAGGCCTCGACAAATTAGGTCGTGACATGATGGGCGGTTATCGGTGGTAGTGTGGTGTCAATAGTGGATAGGTGGTAGCCTCAAAAAAATAAAAAGAAGAAAAACAAAGACAAGAAAATAACTAAAAACTGTTTTTATTTTTTAGTTTTAAAAACAACTTTTTGTTTTTTAAAACCAACTTATTGAAAACAGTTTTCCAAAAAAGTTGTTTTTTTTTTTGGGTTTTCTTAAACACAATCAAACAAGCCCTTAATTACTTAGTATGTAAATTATGGGTTAACTAGGGTAGGTTATGAGGATCTTATATATTCATTATATAGAATAAATTTTTGATGACTATTGGAAACTGGACGCCTATCATTAAACGGCCAAGTGATGTGGTTATTTAAGGATAAGTATGGTCTAATCAGAATGAATCGCGGGGTGATCAACCTAACCATGATAATAACATAATTGATTTTTTTTTTTAATGATCTTGAAAAGAGTGATATTTAAATAAACAATATATTAACACTCAAGTAAATAAACGGAGTTTTATGTAAAACTACACATAATCCAATAAATAAAAGTTATCAAGGCACAAATATTATCTGTTGCTATTTTCTTAGACTCAAAATAATATTATTTTAGGCTTAGCAAGAGGGGGGGAAAAATATAAAATTAAACTCAGTTAATCCATTCAAAATTACCTTGTTGACCTATACATTGTAACTTAAACGTGTTTAATTATTATTATTTTTTGGAAATCAATATGAGCCATTTACATATTTTTTTTTAATTATTTTTAAAAATAAACAAACTCAAATTTAGACATGCAAATTATCCAAACATCTTGTATTTTAAAATTATGCTCATGCCTCCTAGGAAAAACAAAAAAGGGGGTCTGCAAACTTTGATAGAATTAATTATAACATTTTTTATGAGTAGAATTCAAACTATATAATTCTAAAAAAAATTGAAAGTATGTGATGTTAAAGGAAATAGTTCATCATTCTGCAAACAAGATTTTTTAACCTATTCTATATCATCGATTAAAAAAAATAAATAAAGCGACGTAGAATGTAAAGTTTGTATGTGAATATTCTAAGAGATAGGAAATAGAAGAATTAAACTATAAGACAGTAACACAATTATCTTCTATTAGAAAGAGACACACATATATATAGGAACAAAGATTAGAAAATACCGTAACAAGTTGAAACAGCAAGAAGAAGAAATATGAATGCGCATTTGAAGGAAGCCTTTTCCTTGAGATAATTTTTCTTGGACTGAATCATGAACAAAGTTAATTTGTTAGATGAAATTGAGGGCATCTTCTACCACTATTTATACAGCAGAGTGTGTAGGTTTGAGATGGTAAATAAATTAGAGTGAGGAAAATTCATATCAATGCAATAATCATATACATGAATCAACATTTATTACAAGGGATATTATATTAATGCAATAATCATATACTCCCTTTGGTCTTTATTATAAGGCACAAACTAATAAGTATATTTTATCCTTTTTCTAAGGTACTTGCTTGTTTCTAGAGTGCATTTTTTTTTTCATGTATGCCCATAATTAATAAGGGTAGTGGGTGAGAATAATAATCAATATGATATTAGAGTTTAGTGCAATTAGTAGGGGTAACATAGGAAATTACTTAAATGTTGGGACAAATTTAATGACTTTAACTGTTTTTATTGGTTTGTGAGAATTGTTAGTTGATATCTTATAATAAGGACTAAAGAGAGTACATGAATCAACATTTATTACAAGAGATATTATATCAATGCAAGAATCATATACATGAATCAACATATATTACAAGGGATATTTTGATTAAAAAACATAAACCTTGAAAGGTAAATATATTTTTTCCCCAAGTCCGGATCATTTACATTCATAAAAAATAAGTGAATGTGTTATATATTCTGAGATATGGAAACAAATGAGGGGATAAGTATGAATGTATGATTATGATTTTTATGTAACGTCGCCCTGCTCTGAGCCTAGAACAGAGTGATGATGCCTTACCTTAAACCCTTATTAATGCCTTAAGCTCTGACAATACCAGTTAGATAATGACTTTAAACCACTAAGCCAGGTTTGGATCCTGGGAAGTAAAACCATTTAAAAAGAGCCAGAGGTGGAGCCAGGAATTGTAATTAGGGGCAAAAATTACAAAACACAACCTAGGTGTTCATGAAATTACATACACCCCCAAATTTCTAACTATTTATAATAGCATAAAACTCTTAAAATCATAATTAATGTGAAATCTAAATAAACCAAATTTGGGAAGTGTCACCGCCGCACTTGTACTGGGACAAGTGCAAGGCTACTTTATTACATTAACATAAATTCCATAAATTCAAACTTAACTAAAAATGTTCTATCCAAGGCATAAAATAAAACTAGCTAGAATTAGCTGACAGGTCTTCCTCACTTCTCACGCTAACCCCAACCTTGGAACCTGTATCACTGAAATTCTGCTCCCCCGAAGGATCATCGCAGCCCATGAACACAAACAAAAATCAGCAAAGCTGGTAATCCTAATAAAACAAAGATAATATGGAGAAAAAGAAATATGAATTATTTACAGATGATAACAATATCATATACATATATATAATCAAAAATGTAGTTTCGATGTTCTTTATTTAATTTAATTAGTGGGAAGAGAACCATGGTAGACCCGGGAAACCCTGCCAGTCTACCCTGTGACCCGGGAAACCCTGCCAGTCACAAATCATCAAATTGGCCATCATCAAAACATCTATTCCTAGTGTGCACACCTCTTCCCAAAGTTGCTACTAGTGTCCCGGAAACCCCGCGACACCACTTTGGGAAGAACGGATATAATCGGTTCACATCAAATAAATATATCGAGGGCATGAAGCCCGATTGTGTTCATCACTTTGGGAGGTACCATCCCAAAGCTATCCTCCCACTATTAAGTTGTTTAAAATACACACATAATAACTCCTAATTTATTTCTATTATTTTATTATCGTTTATATATTTTTATATTATTTTAATTAAATATAGATATAAGAATCTTTTGACCTAAAAATCTGTTCATATCTTATCTATTTGCGCATGAGATATTCTATAAAGAAAAAGGAAATCAAATAGTAAATAAATAAATAAATGTGACGTGGACCCCACACAATGACGCATATCCATCCAAGAATTGTATTCATGTGCATATAACTCATGCACGAAGACCGAGGCGGAGCCATGGTATTTCATCGCCAAAAAGAATGACGCATGTGGGAAATTTCAATGCATGAATTGCATTCAATATTTCAATTGCATTCATATACAATTCAATCATGAATGCCGAGGTAAGACAATTGTTTTCACGCACAAAAAAAAAGACGCACAGGTATAAATATGTATACAATTGAAGCACGCAATCCGAGGCCAAGCAAGTGTGTTCGATTGATACAGAAGGGATCCGACAAATTGATCACAAGTTCTACCCTATCAAAATTTATATAAAGCTAACCTAAAGCTTATGTGGATTAGAATTACCTATCAAGATCTAAAATTAACCTAAGAATCATGGGATTAAGATTACATATATGACAGCCTTATTGAAGTCTATATAAAACTAACCTATTGTTCACGGGGATTAGGATTACCTCGTCGTTTTGCTAACCTCCTAGGAGAATAATTGATGAAAGACGGCGAGAGAGAAAAGTAACGAGTGTTTTTCTAGGTTAGGTTTGAGCGGCTAACCTATATTTATAATTTAAATTTTAGGGTTTTAGCTCGGGTCTGGGCCCTTTAATTATTCCTAATTAATAAATTAACAATACAACCATTATAAATTTTTAGATTTTGCTATATATTATTATATCATTATCATTATTATTATTATATAAATCTATTACTTTTACTATTATATTTATTATTTAAATGTATTATTATTCATAATAATCTGGGGTATTACATTCTACCCTCCTTAAAATAAGTTTCGTCCTCAAAACTTGAAATGATTTTTTTTCCTGGGTCATTACAATCTACCCTCCTTAAAATAAGTTTCGTCCTCGAAACTTAATTGAGTACAAATAAAATCTTATGTGTGTTTGGGTTTCATTCTCAAAATCAATTCTAAGTACCACTTTTATTATCAAGTATATTGATATCAAGTATCAAAATCAATCATCGATAATGCAATATAAATTTAAACCATAAACCAATTCAAAGATAACCAATCACAAATTCAAATAATAATTTTAATATAAATCCAAAGGATAATCTAACATCTTTAAAATTAAATAAACAAAATAAGAATCAAGTTATTCAAAAGATAACTACATCTAAAAGGAACCTTTAGCCTAAAAGAAATTCTACCGATTTGCTCCAATAAAATGAAATAAAATTTGCAAGTCAATAAAATTCTAAATCACATAATGAGTCAAAGTAATTTCAAGTATACAGTTATCAAAATTCAAAGAAAACAAATCATTTAAAAGACAAGAGAATAACCCTTCACTACCCATCTCTCACACTTAAAAAGATTTATTTATTTATTTATTATTATTATTCATTTATTTTTAATTAATTTTATTTTATTATTATTATTAACTCGGGGATCAAAGATCCGAGTTAGTATCAAAAGCGAAGCTAAGGAGAACCTTAGGCTCTGATACCATTTTGTAACATTCCCAAATTTGGTTTATTTAGATTTCACATTATTTATGATTTTAAGAGTTTTATGCTATTATAAATAGTTAGAAATTTGGGAGTGTTACATTTCAGCCCCATAAACATTTTAAGAATTTCATTTTAGTCCCTCAACAAATCTTTTAGTGGGGACTAAAGTGAAAATAATGTAATTTTTATAAGGCTAAAATATAATTTCCTGAACATTTATTTTGGTTCTACTATGTAATTTTAGGGGCGGGGACACCCCTAGTTCCGCCCCTATAAAGAGTTCAAAAACTTAACCTAAACACAGGATATGATCCTGTGATTTGAATGAGCTTTTATGAAAAACTTAAAACTTTTGAAAACATTTTATCAGTGGTTTAAACTTTTCATTAAAAATCCATCATACCTTAAACCTTGTTTGATACTATCAGAGTACTTCACAATTATTAAATTTAAACTAGTGCCCTGCTTTCTGCTTAATTATCCATTATGTAATGGGCTTGTATCATACATGCCCATCCCTGCAGCAATAACTAAGCATAATATATTTGAGTTTCTACTACTATGAGGTCATATGTATCTATATATATTTATATACATCACATTAGCCACATTTGGCTAATTAAAAAAAAAAAAATCTAATGATAAGGAAAATATTATACAGAAGGTGACAAAAAGAAACTAAGCTACATTTTCCAACTCCTCCACCTTCTCAGTTATCGGCGATGACAACGCCTTTGCCTTTAGAGCTCTTAGCCTTTAATGTATGTGATTTGAAGCAAAGGGGTGAAATTCTTGAGAATCCCAGTAGTAACCACAAACACTCATAACATATGCAAGTTTGTAATACCCTAATTTTCATAATTTTTATAAACATTGTATTTTGGAAAATAATTAACAAAATACAAAGGTGAATATGTGTCTCAAAGAATTATAATCTATTGATTATATTCTCATCCAAATTCCACTTTAGAATTAATTAACCAATGGTTAATTATGAGACTACATATTAGGGGCTATAAAATGTGACATTAAATCACATGAAATAATAGCTATTTTAAGTGATCATAAGGCAAGAAAATATTATAAAAACACTTAAATTAATTAAAAGAAATTAGCAACAATAAATGAACAATTTAGCTTGCACTAATTGAGATTAGTTGCAAAATGCTTCAAGATGATTAAGGGCAAATTAGGATCATCAAAAGAGGGCTAATTATAATTGAACATAATTAAGCTAATGTGGGAGAAATAATACTTGTCTAAATAAGCACTAATTACTATGGTTAAGCTAATAAATCAACTATGCAATGACACATGTAATTAGTGGGCATTTAAATACTTGATTAGGGAGTTAATTAAGCTTCTTAATCATCCCCAAAATTTAGCCAAAAACGTACAGCTCATTGTGAAAGAAGAAAAGAGATTAATAAAGCATAAAGTAGTGTTGGAAAGTCAAAGAAAGCAACTAACCAATGGGAAGCTTGAATAATGGAACATTTTGCTAATAGAAAAACACATTTAATGGCTATTACAAGAGAGGGATGTCGGCACACAATGGAGGGGTGAGATGTGATTTCATAAAGTGTCATTTTAATCCTAAGGTGGGGAGGAAAGAAGAGCAAATGAGTTTCTTGTTAATTACCAATTTAACCTTGGAGTATTTGCCTATAAATAGAGAGCTTCTCCCTTCATAATCTTCACACCAAAATCAGCTCCAAGTAGCTGATCCTTAGAGATAGAGAGAGAGAGTGGGAAAAATTCTTGGAGCAAGAAGGAAGAAGGAGTTGAAGTTTAAGGTAATGTTCTTGAGCTTTAGTCTTTAGTTTTTAGTAAAATGTTAGTTTGATCTAGAAAATGGTAAAATAAATTCTCATGATTGTTTTTAGGCCTCATTGCATTGAAAAATGTCTAACAAGGTAAAAACATGTTGGGAAATAATTTTTGGAAATCAATGGATCAAAATTGTGAAAATTGTAGAATTTTCGGTTTAAAATCCTGTGCAACCAGCGAAATTAATGCTATTATTTTATGTTGTAAATGAAGTCATTAAATCATTACATTTTACATGAATAAATTAGACATGTAGGGCTTTCCAAATATATAAATTATGTAGCATTTTGAGTTCTACACAAGTAGTAACATATTTTTGAAGTTAAGCTATTTTTGCTGGAATATAATCTGGGCAGCGTTGAGAAAATGAAAAATGGGAATGATTCTTGATGTTATAGGTTCTGAAAATATTTTTCCTTGAAAATAGACATGTCAAGGGTCATGAGAAATTTTACGGAACCTCATTTCGATTTTTTTAGAATTAATTATGATTTTTCAAAGTTGCTGCAAAATCTGCCCAGAAAATCAGCATATGCGTTTTCAAGAAAATGTAAGGGCAAAAGTGTAATAACAAATCCACCGAGGGTAGAAAGGTAAATTAAACCTTTAGGATATTATTCTAAGCAATATGATATTTATCAAATATCATATAATAATCCGACGATAATGTATAGGATATCCGGGAAGTCCGGAGTCGGATCAAAGAGTCGGGCATTTTGGTAACTACACGGTGAAAAGTATGTTCGCGTACAGTAAATTTAACTCTGATGTGTCTTGTATGCATGTATGTGGTAGTATGATTCATATGGTCATGGACAAGACTATGTCTTGGATCATGTACCGTGGCTAAGGCTTTGTCTTAGGTCACTGTTTACATACATTCAGCTTATTACGGGTTATAGTCTTGATAATGCCGTTGAGTTTTCCTAGCACTGAGGACACAAGGAGCTGTCGTGGCATTGGTTAGTGTAGACATAGATAACCTTACATGTGATGTGTGCTATGTACTGTTATTGTGACTAATACATATGCTGTGTGCTTATGTATTGCTGTAATGTAATGAACATCTGTCATACATATATTGTTATACTTTTCATATGAGGTTAACTGTTACCTGAAGTCCGATGGGTATTTGACCTCAGCATTGACTAAAGGTTCAGGAAAAGGAACCAGGATTACAGAAGGCGCCGAAGAGAGGCACCGATGGACGGAGCCGGGAAGAGGCACCGGACAAAGCAAATGCCGGAAGAGCGTCATCAGAGCATTAATTATGGCACGAATTTAACGAGGTTACTTCAAATAGTTTGGTGCCAAAGGCAGGGCTAGTCTATGTGGATCAGTTAATAAGTCGCCGTGAACTCGGTGAGACTTCCACAATAGACACCTACCTGGCCAAATTGTTTGATTAACTGAGTTAGGTTCATTGCCCCAAGTCTAGCTACGACTTGGTTGAAGATTGTATAGTTACCATGTAAGAATTGTAATTATACAAAGCTCTTTAATTGTATCACATGAATATTCCTTCGGGAAATATTTAATATACCAGCTTATATCAGGGCATCAGCATATGTCTGGGCATTTTGCATCAGTCACTCATCATCCAAACATAAGTGCATGCTCTCCGTTTCGCATTACGTGAGCCGTAGCACCTCAAACTCGTTGATTTTTTTTTTTAAACTATGTGTCAATCGACACGATTTGAAGTAAGGAATTTAGGTGTTACAAAGTTCACAGAGCATGCAAAACAAGCCATCAAATAAACCAATCAACTGATTCACCAAATTAACATATTCAGCAAATAAGCATATCCATAAAGCAGTAATCATCATATATCATGGTAACACAAATTGCATAATAGGTCTTACCACCTATGACACACAGTCATAAGGTCTTTACCGCCTCAAGACACATAGTCTAATACACACAATGGCAGACCTTCATGGAGACAATGGGGGCCATGGCTCCCCCTAAAAAAAAAATTTGTCCCAAATATTTAATGTAAATTAGATTTTTTTTAATACATTTGGCCCAAAATTTATACATTTGGCCCCCCAATTTTTTTTAATTAGTTAATGAGTATACATTTGACCCCCCAAATATTTATCACAAGGTCTGCCACTAAATACACATATTGTATAACAGGTCTTACCACCTTAATTAGGACACAGTCATAAGGTCTTTACCGCCTCAAGACACACAATCTAATACACAGATTGCATAACAGATCTTACCACCTTAGAACACACAGTCATAAGGTCTTTACTACCTCAGGACACACAGTCTAATACACAGATTGTATAACAGGTCTTACCACCTTAGGACACACAGTCCAATACACAGATTGCATAACATGTCTTACCACCTTAGGACACACAGTCATAAGGTCTTTACCTCCTCAGGACACAGTCCAACAATCATGTTGAATGCTCATTAGGTCTTACTGCTCCATTGGATCTTATTGCCTCAAATATTCATGAAACGAATATAAGCAACGACACAAACAAACATGCAGAATAATACATAATATACAAGAGTAAGAGTTACTACATGTTGACTTTTCCAACCCTGTAACTTCACTAAGGTCCCTTTTAGTTCACTCATCCCTTGAGCTCAGATAATTGTCAAATCCTATAGTTTGAAATTTATATAGAGATGGGTCATTATTTTTTTTAAAAATGTTTTTAAAAACACAATCAAACAAGCCCTTAATTACTTATTATGTAAATTATGGGTTAACTAGGGTAGGTTTTGAGGATCTTATATATTCATTATATAGAATAAATGTGTTGATGATTATTGGAAACTGGAAACTGGACGCCTGTCATTAAACTTGCAAGCGAGGTGGTTGTTTAAGGATAAGTATGGTCTAACTGTAACTGAATCGCGGGGTGATCAACCTAACCATGATTCAAATAACATAATGGGAGAATTTCATATAAAGACGGTTGAAATAGAGAAATCTTATATAAGGCTGATAAACTCAACAAATCTTAAATTGAGTCAATGACCCAATCTAAGATATATAAATATTAGTTATTTTCCAATAATACCCTCAACCCATAGTCTAAAGAAAATAGGACATGAAAAAGCCGAAGTCCCCATGAAAAGTCGCCACCGTGAGAAACCACCCTTTCGCCAAAATATAAAATGCAAAAAGCTAGTCCGCCACTCTCGCCTACCTCTCCATTCAAAACCGAAGATCCGAACTCATAGATGTATCACTACGCGGACGGCCTTTATGTAGTCGGCTTGAATTTCACTTATCCGGATCCGGTTTTCAACCCTCACTACAAAAAAGCAGTGGAATTGCCCACAGAATTTATTCCGTGGGTAATTTGGGACGCATTTGCCACGGAAATTCCGTGGCAAAATCTATAGACGGAATTTTCCATGGAAAGGCGTGGCAAATTATCAACGGAAGATTTCCGTGTCAGAGTCCGTCCTTTTAGTTTATTGGAGACGGAAAGTTCACACAGATATGATCCGTGGCTCTCCTTTCCGTGGGTAAAATCACAACGCATAAGAAGAAATCGCACGACCTAGTCATTCGATCCATTTGGAGAAAACTTGGAGCTAGCTAACGAGATAAACCTGGAGCCCTAGCTAGCAGACTTGGATATGTAGCACTCCCTTCTTCCCCCTCTCCCCCACTCTCTGCACAGACCCGCTGCTCTCAAGTTTCAAGCCCTCCCGCTCGTTTTAGTATTCTTCTTTCCTTCTTCGCCATTTTCACTCTTATTAGGATTCCCTGTTCAAATTTTGAATTTCTGCCCATGCTCTCAAGCTGCCTACCCTCTAATTTTCCTTTATCCATGTTTTGATTCTTCTCTCTTTCTTCAAAACCAAGGAAAAATAGATTGAAGAATAATGGAGTCAACCGAGTCTTCCCCGCGTGTCGTCTCCTCGAGGAACTTGGACCCCGGAAACATGCTTCTCCACGGTCCAATTCTCCTTCCCCGGTATCCGATCCGATCTACTTCTTCCGATTTAGTTTATGCTTTTGTTAAGGGAAATGACGGAGCATTATTTTGTTTACTTCTTTATTGCTTGTGGTGCGGTTTAGATCCGCTGTTTTTTATGTAGGCCATGCGTTGCTTTTGTACGGTCAACATATTGAGCTTTTTCTCCCCGACCCTCCTAATTGCAATTCTTAACCCATCTGTTGACAATAAGGTTTACTTCGCATTATGTTTGCCCCCTGTCGGATTCCATGGAGAAGTCAACGTATGTTAGGTTTCTTGTATCAAATGCTTCAAATTTGGTTCGTCATTGGAAAGGGCGGTTCAACTATCACCGATTTTCAATCACAACTGGAGCACGAATTCGGTTATCACGCAATCATGAGTTCTTTCCGGCACCACGATAGGATTATCATGGTTTCGGGGCAATAAATGAGTTACTAACAGCTTCCGAACTCATTCTTTCTAAGTTGCTGAGTGAGGTAAACACCATTTCCATGATGTGGATTTGGTTATTTACTAAATGACAAAATGTCCGGGAAACTTCTCGAATTGATTTGTCTTTTGGAATTCAGCTTCATGCGAGGATGAGTACCGTCGTGCCAAAAACAAAATTGAGACTTGTTGTCCGTAATAGCTCTTGTAGTGGAATAATTGGCAAGGGAGGTGCTACCATTAGGTATGAGAACTTTTATTTTTCCAAATTCATAGGACTTATTTGTTTTTCAATTTCACGTTTACAAAATATCTTCTGCTGTTGTTTTGGTTGTTTAGAGAACATATATTAGGTAAGTTTTTCAATTGTCTTGAAGTTTTTGAATGTTTGACGATTTCTTTTCAATTATATCTATGGGTTTGTTTTGTGCCCCATTTAATACTCCACCAACTTCCCCAGAAAAAGAAGGATATGGTATTGTTAGGCCAGTTATAATTTTCATTGTGTGAAATTTTACCAGCATATTTACATCATTTATGGATGGGTATGAAAAGCTTAGCTTGTATTTTTCTATGCTTTTGAGCAGGTCGTTTATTGAAGACTCTCAAGCTAGCATTAAGGTCTCTCCCCAAGATAATAATTATCATGGATTGAATGATAGGCTAGTGACGCTGATTGGAACTCTGGATGAGCAAATGTGTGCGCTTGAGTTAATTGTTTCTAAGCTAGCTGAAGATCCTTATTATTCTGAGTCCATGAATTCCCCACTCTCATATCCAGGTTCTTGTTACTAAATAATTCCTGGGAACATCAGTTAATCCATTATTGCTTGTTGCTACTGTAGCCTTGCTGTTATGCAGTGTTCATAAAATAATCTTTATGTTTTAGATATCCTATTGCATAAACCTATAAGGCCTCAAAATAAGGTAGAGTTGGGAACATAATCTTATGGAATGTAAATAGAACATAGATTGATTTCGTAAATTTAATAGTGCTGTGTCCATCCAGTCAATGGATCTTGTCCCATGCATCTACGATATTAGTGTGCTTCCTCATTTAGTTGTTAATTCACGTGGATTATGAGAATATTTACTCTATCAATTCTTAGAATTTAATGGTGAATGTTGTTTAGTTCCTAATGCCCTGCTTAGCACACCCCAACGTGTAGTAGTTAGTAATGGGAAGAGAATTCCTGTCATAGTATATTTTTAATTTGTCAGACCATTTTACAATTACAATATGAAGCCTGGTGCATCTATTGCTCTCCCTCTTGCCTCTCTACTTTCCTTTTTGAAGTTGATTTCTTTCACTTCTGCTTTGAAGAATTAAGAAGGTTTAAAATATGTAGCATACGTAGTATGTTGATCAAAATCTAGAATTTAGAACTTCACATCTGAGTAATTTGTTATGGACGAAATTTCTTGTTCAATAGATGAATGCTAAATCTATTATGACAAATGGTTTATCGATGTTCTGCTGTGTCTTCTAGCTGTCTGGCCCCCACTGCGGGAAATGTAGAAACTTCATGCTTGTCCAATTTTAAAAGGCTATGTAGTTTAAACATTCATAGTTTACATTAAGCTAGGTAACAAAGTGATATATGGATTCAATAAGAAAAGTTAGTTTATCACTGGGTTAGTAGGTCATGATCCTGCCTTTTCATTCACTTAATAAAAATGGGCGTGTTTTGATAATGGATCCTGCCTTTTCATTTTAGGTGTTGGAGTGAATACGTTTTCCAGTGCCTTGCATCTACACCCTATTATTGTTTAGTTCTTATCATTTCTTTTTTTCTTTTTTTAAATCTTTGAACAAAATCTATATTTATCACTGTACACACATTAAGCTTGATCTAGTTGCTAGAAGGAACACGTTTTTCAGAATTTTGAGCTTATAGACTTGTCTGGATATGCGTCCATCATTTCTTTGAATGATATTTTCTTGGGTAAAACTTGAATAGCATAATTTCTTTGACTTTTATTTGTACAGTAGAGTGTACTGGGCTGAATTGGGTAGCATATTAATTTTTAAATGTTTGTACCTTGTAGCATTGAGGTTTTGTTCCCCTTCTCGATGTTGACTTGCACATATAGCTTCTTCAAATGAAATTTACTTGTGATTATTCAGTGATAGATTGGGGCCTTTCCCATTGTGATTCATAAGTTATGGATACTTAATCTATTATAGCACTTCACATGTCTTTTGTGTTACTTTTCTTTATCTAATTCTCTGTATTTAAATGTCATGTAACTGAAAAAGGATCAATTTTGACGTTTTGGAAACTTGGTAGCAGTGGTAGTACAAGTCCACTGCTAGTTAGCTTGTTTTTGTGGAAAAGAAGTTTTAAGAATTTCATGATTATACAATTTTTTTGGGGTTCTCCATTCTAATGGTGATTATATGATGGTAGTCTAATCAATATTCATTTATCCTTCTTCTGTATATTAAATATGTTTGTGAGCATCTTATGGGAAAAGAAATGTTTTTTGTTATTGCTGATTTTGATGCTTAATATGTCTCCCTTAAGTTGCATTTTGATGTTTAGGTGTCGTGTTTTCTGGATATCATGGTGTTCCATATACTTCTGTGCTTCCTTCTGTCCCACAAAATATTTTAAGGCATTAGATTTACCTTAAAATAGACTTCAGCTTGCTCATTGCACTTTAGTGAATTCATCGTTCTGATTTTCTTTTTATAATTTATTCTTTCAATATTTAGAGAAGAACTCTCTTTCTCTTACCCCTTAAATTGCGCAAATCATCCCTCTTCCAGTGGTAATACGCAAACAAAAAATAATAGTAGTTGAATTAATGTTGTATCACCAAAGTTGTATATTTGTACTACCTATGAGTTGAATTATTAATTTACGGATGTTGACAAAATTAGCTAAATTAGTTATTTCTAAAAAAAATGCATGTTGGTTGTCCTAAAAATATATACATTTTAATAATTTTAATTGAATCCATCAGTAACTAAAACCATAAAATTAGGCTTGGTTAATGTATTGGTATGAAGTGTGTGTCAAGTGAGAAAGGCTAGTTATATTTTTCTTTGCTTACATTGAGTTATTGTTCTTCCAAAATTTTCTTCCTTAACATCTTGATATATAAAATATTCTAGTTGGTACTTCTTAGTAATAACTATTAAACAAACTGGTCTCTGTGTGCCAATTTATCATGATTAAAAATCTTTGTTTACATTGATCTATTCATTATCTTTGGTTGCCTTGCTTGAGTTTCATTTACAGTCCAAATAGAAAACTAGATTGTTGGTTGGTGGTTGTTATAAGATCATCATAATTTATATGGATCTGTAGTCTCATATGTTTCTAGTTATGTAGTTCTTTATTGTTTCTGAAATGGTTCACCCTTCTTTATCAGTTTTTCAATTTGTTTTTTTTGGGGTACTTATTTTATGTACTGTTTGCAGGATGAATTTTTGAGACGAAAGGCATCAATCACTTATGAGGGAGGCAATGTCCAATCTAATGAAGATGAACTCAATTTATGGTTAGAAGTTACTGGTGGTAAGAACAAGAAAGGCCGAATCTATGGCCTTGGATCTGAAACTCAACATGTTGTCTCTTCTACCTCAACTCCTTCCATCAATTCTTCGGGGGATTTTAAAGTTCAACAAATGCAAACGAAGATGACACAAATGTCATAAAATTATGAACACCTGAAACAAGAGAATGCACAACTTAAACAAGCAACCGATTTAATTATGTCAGCATTGTAAGGAATGGTGATTCAATTACCCACTTTATCTAACCTTTCCAATCAAGGCGCTCCCTCTACCAATGCAACTGAAGACGTTGAGAATGAACGTTAACAATTTTCATTGTTTATGATACTTGTGACTGAGAACATGTATTTTCCCTTTTTTAAGTCTTTTAGTACTTTGAACTTGTGTGACATTTATCTTTGTTTGATATATTAGTTATTTGGAATCTGTTGATTTCTCTAGCTATATGTACGTGCTAATTTTCTAATTTAAGCGCTGCAAAATTGGTAACAAAAATGGTTAAAATCAAAGGGTGAAGGGAAGGAAGTAATTCTGTGGAAGTTCATAATTTCCCACGGAAACTCCGTGGTAAAATTTCCCACGGAAAAATATTGTGGCAAATTTCCCACGGAGTTTGCCACGGAAAATTCCGTGGGAAATATTTGCCACATAAATTTCCGTGGCAAAATTTGCCATGAATATTTTTCCGTGGGAAATTTTACCACGGAGTTTCCGTGGCAATTCCGGGAAAATTCCCAAATTTCGTGGTAAATTTACCACGGAAAAAAATTCCGTGGCAAATTTGCTTTGTCACGGTTTTTTTGGGACGGATCGTTTTCCATGGGAAATCCGTGGCAAATGAAATTTGCCACAGAATTCCGTGGAAAAAATTCGTGGCAAAGGAAATTACCCACGGAATTCCGTGGTAAAATTCCGTGGGTAATGCGGTGTTTTTTTGTAGTGCCTTATGCATATCGTCGCTCTTATTTGACAAGCTCCTCGACTTCACTTTATGATGTTGAGGATGATTATGATCTTCTCGGAGGTGGAAGGAGCTATATCCTTATAAGAAAAAGCCGGTTGTGAAAAATCAAGTCCGCCCAAGCATTGCCATGATGGCACGTCGCCTTTGCCTTTGGCATGGGTTGGAGGCTTGGAGCCTTCCTCTGCGCAAATGGGTATTTTATCTTCTACTTGATCAATTCATGAGTAAATTGTTAACTTGGTGAACTCAAGACCCAGGTAGTGGTTTCTTTTGGCCTACGAAGCTTTTATAATTTGAATTTTCGTGTTAATAATTTTTGAATTTGTCATGGCGGCAAGAATGATTACTTTTCATGGCGTCGTTCACGCTCCTCAGGGCACACAAGAGATCGATGATAGCAACACCGACTTCTGGCGTTTCCTTTCCTTGTTTCTTTAGACTATGGGCTGGGGTTATTTTTGGAAAATAACAAACATTTAAATATCCTAGATTAGGTCATTGACTCAATTTAAGATTTGTTGAGTTTACCAGCCTTAGGATTTCCCTATTTCAACCGTCTTTATATAGGATTCTCCCTAACATAATTGAATTAAAATAAACAAAAAAAATTGTTTATGATCCTGAAAGGAGTGATATTTAAATAAAAAATATATTAACACTCAAGCAAATGAACGTAGTTTTATGTAAAACTACACATAATCCAATAAAGAAAAGTTATCAAAGCACAAATATTATGTGTTGCTATTTTCTTAAACTCAAAAGAATATTATTTTAGGCTTAGCAAGAGGGGAAAAAAATATAAAATTAAACCAAGTTAATCCATTCAAAACTACCATGTTGACCTATATAATGTAACTTACACGTGTTTAATTATTATTATTTTTCGGAAATCATTATAAGCCATTTACATATTTTTCAATTCTTTTTTAAACTACACAAACTCAAATTGAGACACGCAAATTATCCAAACATCTTGTATTTTAAAATTATGCTCATGCCTCCTAGAAAAAGCGAGAAAAAAGGGGTTCGCAAACTTTGATAGAATTAATTTTAACATTTTTTTACAAGTAGAATTCAAACTATATAATTCTAAAAAAATTTGAAAGTATGTGATGTTAAAGGAAATAGTTCATCATACTGCAAACAAGATTTTTTAACCTTTTCTATATCATTGACTAAAAAAAAAAAAATTAAAGCGATGTAGAATGTAAAGTTTGTATGTCAATATTCTAAGAGATAGGAAATAGAAGAATTAAACTATAAGACAGTAACACAATTATCTTCTATTAGAAAAAAACACACACATATATATAGGATCAAAGATTAGAAAATACCGTAACAAGTCGAAACAACAAGAAGAAGAAATATGAAAACGAAGTTGAAGGAAGCCTTTTCCATGATCGAGATAGTTTGTCTTAGACTGAAGCCTGAAGAAGGTTAATTTGTTGGATGAAATTGAGGGCATCTCTGTAACACCCCAATTTTCTAAAGCGTTTTCAAGATATTTTAATCAGAGTAGAGCATCGGAACAATTTAAAAGAGCGAGTATTTGATAAACATTCACTGTTGATGTATCTGGTTGCTTATACAACGATACAATTATCCGAATATTTAAGAGTACGATAATAAATATCCAAAAAGAAATTCTTTGGCCGGGTTCTCACTGGTGCTGCTTTCCCTTGTCCACGATCCTGATTCCTCCGGATCCCGAGGCTATAGTAAGAGCTGAGGTCCAATGCCCATCGGACCTCAGGTAACGGTTAACCTAATGCTTAAATATGACAATATATGTATGGCAGATATTCATGACATTTCATCAACAATTAATACATAAGCACATAGCAGATGTATCCCAATAGTACATAAGCACACAGCATATGTATCCCAATAGTACATAAGCACACAGCAGATGTATCCCAATAGTACATAAGCACACAACAGATGTATCCCAATAGTACGTAAGCACACAGAAGATGTAAAGTTATCGTCTATCACATATAAGCATACAATAAGCATTAGAGTTAGTGTTATAGTACGCGAACGTACATTCGTTGATGATTTACGGTACGTTTGACGGTCGGTATGTGATCACAGATATTCTAGAAGGGTAATATCGCATTTATTAATTCATAAATGATATTCTAGTAAATACCTTAATTACAAATGACCATTTTACCCCTGGTGTATTTATTTTTTCATTATTTTCCCTTTAAATTTCGTAAAAACGCTGTTTGACAGCATATGGACTAATTGTTCGCCTAACTTTGAAAAATCATAACTAATTCCATAGAACTCGAAACGAGGATCCGTAAAATTCCTCGGAATCCTTAAGATGTCTAATTTTAAGAAACAATATTGGTTATTGCCCAGATTTTATGAAAAATTCTGTTTTCATATTTTCATCCTCTGCTCAGAATTTTCCAGAATTTCATAGCCCATTTTGTAGAATTTCTATCTCCTAGCACAAAACTCAAAACGACATGCTATAGGTATATTTAGAAAGCTCTATATGTATAATTTTACCATGAATTTACTCAGAATTTTAGCATAGCATCTTCAACATAAGATACCAGCGTTTTTGAAATAGCTTTCAGAAATCGCTAACCGACAAATTTTCACCAGAGCTTCGATACTTTGACCATAATCTTCCAAAATTTTTGAGATAACTCTTGCTTCATCATTTTTTCGAAACAAAGCTATTTTTAACCATAAAAAACATGAAATCTAACTACTTTTGGAAGATTAAAGATCAAAACAACCTTTCTACTAAAATTATAAAAGATCAAAGACTAAAAACTTCCTTACCTCTTGAAGAACCTTGCCACTTGTTCTTGAAGCTCCTCACACTCTTCGTTACTCTCTCTCAATTTCGGTTAATACCTTTTGTAAATTGGTGAAGAATAATGAAAACACTAACCTTGTAATACCGGATTTTAGTAAACGGAATTTTTTGAGATAAAGGAAATTAACGAATATTTTGATAAAGCAAAATCATGAGTTTAAAACTATTACAGAAAATTGTCATAATTATAGAGTAAATTGTTAAAAAAGTTACGGAAAGATCAGATGAACGTAATGACTAAAAATGAAATAATGTGATAAAAACAGGTCTAAAAATATTATGATAAATAATTTGAAAGATCATGAAAAATTATGAGAAAAATATGGAAGTGTTATCCCTAATTATGAGAATTTAATAAATTATTTCAGAGGAAATAACATGAAGAAAAGTTTAAAAAGTATTTCGGAACCATAAAGTAACCTGATGGGGTAAACATTGTTAATATTTTACATAGGATATAAAATGACAATGTCAAGATAAAAGTTTGTAAGATAACAATATACCGTAAAATTGGTAAAGATAAATATATGAAGAAACCGATCCTAAAAAGATCACTAAACGAAGAAATTAGGTCGATTAAGCCTTAACGGCGGGGGTAAAACGAGAATTTTTGGTAAAAAATATTATATTTTTAAAAAATGGAAAAAATTATGGAAAAATAATTAAAACTGAATTTTTAAAAGAGGGGGCCGAAATTATGGTTTTTTTTAAATTAAAAATAATTGTTTAAATAATTAAAATGATAATTAGAATAAAATAATAATATAATGCGGTGAGTCGCATATAGATCGGCCGAGGGGAAAAGCTAGAAATAAATTCTACAGTAAACAGAAGTAAAAGTCTTTTCAGATCGATCAAATTAAGAACAAGTGAATTTTTACACGAAGAAAGAATTTACTGTGCGTTGTTTCCGCAACCGAAAACCCTAATTTCAAATAAGACGAAAAGTTGATCGATAGAGTAGAGTCGATAGGCAAAGTGAGAACCTATAGAAACAATTGCGTCTTTTTAAACACGAGATTAAGCTAGGCAACAACGGACGTTTTACGATTCAACGAATTATTGTCCGAGAAGTTGGTTCTATCGGAAACGATTTCCGAACCGGACGCGTTTGTCCGAATATCTTCCGACGCACCGAAGAATACATGGATATGATAAAAAAGAGGATCAAAATATATAATCTGAAAGAGGATGAAAAGACCTTCAAAGTTACACGCTCGCATTTTTGAGTTTCTGCAAAATCGCGCGAAACGGACACCGATCGGGTAGCTTTATCGGACGGAGGCCATAAAGCAAGAGCCATCATGGATGACAACTCATCCATTGACTTTTGGGCTCTTAGATTTCGATCTTGACCATGGATGGCCAAGAGTGTTTTGTCCTCAAAAATGCGATCCAACGGCCGTAATCCGATCCAAGACTTTTGTGGAAATTCCCACCTTGTCCCTATTTTTCCCTATAAATAGCAAGCTCTCTTGCTCTCATTCTTCACACCAAATTCGAAACCTAGAGAGAGGTTCTAGAGAGAGAAGCTCGCAAAAAATTCCGCCTTGCTCCGAGTAAGTTCTTCTCGCTCTTAGTTTTTAGTTTCCGTAGTTCTTTCGGTAGTTATAGTAGAACCGTTGTTTTGATCTAGGAAGTTTTAATATATTCATATACTTGTTTTTATGCCTCATTGCATTGAAAGATGCCCGACGAGGTAAAAACATAGTGGGGAAAATTTTGAAATGGAATACGGTCAAAGTAACGAAGTTCTGGCGAAATTCCGCCAAATAGGGGTACTAGGGGCAAAATAGTAATTTTTGCCCAAATGGCCTGTTATGATGCCAAACTTTGATAAACGTTGTCCTTATAGGATATATGAGCTAATCGAGCCGCTGTTGCGCCGCCGTCATACCGCTGTTTTTCCCGCTGTCGAATTTCACGTTTTTCCGTAAAAGTTCTGTTGTACCGCCAAAAAGGTACGTTCGCGTACTGTAACACTAGCTCTAATGTTTATTATATGATTGTATATGATTTTTGTGTAGTAGTGTACGAGGTTATGCTATATACACGGTATGTTACATACGAGGTTATGTCACATACGAGGTTATTAATGTTGTATCATACGAGGTTATGTTACATACGTGGTTATTATCTTGTATACGTGGTTATGTGTTTTTAATCATACATCCGTTGTGGATCGTTGTATTGATTGCATCGTGTATATGTAGTCGTATTTAAGCATGAGGTTAACCGTTACCCGAGATCCAAATTGCAATTGGATCTCGCCTCTTATCATAGCGTCAGTTCGAAGAACCGAGGACCGAGGGAGAAAGACGAACAGTCGTACGAGTCCCGATCGAAGACCCATTTCGTTGGTATTCACTTTGAAAACTCTCGGTCAATGTACCGTTTCTGTAAATCAGCCAGACTTACGGTAATTTGATTAAATGTATCAGTTACTCAATTGCTCCGATGCTCTACTCTGATGAAAAAAAAATATACTGCTTTTGAAAATGGGATGTTACAAACCTCCTATTTATAGTAAAATAGTATGGTAATGTTGTAATTAATTCCAACTTCCTCTTATCAATTTTCAACCATTGGATCTAGGGTTTTTGGAAGCTTCAATCCTAGCCATTCATGGTGTAACACCTCGTTTTCGTAAATGTTTTCTCGCTGTTATTGATCAGAGTTGAGCGTCGGAAAATTTGTTTCAAATTAAAAAGAGTAACTGAATAACATTGATTGTAATATGTCTGGTAGTCATTAGTAGTACAATCATCCGAAGTTTTTAACAAAATAAACAACAACTTTATTTCCTCCATCTGCTTTCCTAAGCTGGCTCCTTACCCCTCTCCTCGATCTGAACTCCTCGGGATCCTGAAGCTATATTAAGATCTGAGATCCAATGCCCATTGGATCTCAGGTAACGGTTAACCTTTTGCTTATGTAAACAGTATATGCATGGCAGATATTCATAACATTTCACAACATAAAACACATTCCAACATATTAGGCAATAACATTACATAGCCGCTGCAGTATGTATGTCATCCCAGTCTGCACATTCACCGGTGCCACGATGTACAGTCGTGTCCATAGCGCTAGGAAAACTCTCAACGGTGTTAACAAGACCATAACTTGTGTACTCACGATTTCATTATTTTCAAACAAGACAGAGTCTCAGTGTAAGAACACAACAATCACATAAAGCATACAACAAGCATCAGAGTTAAGGTTACAATACGCGTCCGTACCTTCGTTGACGGTACTTCGGTACGTTCTACGAAAAACGGTATTTTTGACAGCGGTGCAACAGCGGCACAACAACGGTATGACAGCGGCACAACATCGATACGATTATCACAGATATCCTATAAGGATAATATTTATCAACATTTAGCATCATAACAGGCATTTTAGGTACAAATTACCATTTTGCCCCTAGTTGGACTAATCGGCGAAATTTCGCCAGAGCTTCGCTACTTTGACTCTAATCTTCCAAAATTTTGCCATATCTCTTCCGCCAATATATTTTTGAAATAAATATCATATTTATACCTAAAACATGATATCTAAACTATCTTGGCAAATTAAAGATCTACCTAGCATTTCTACTATAACTACTGAAAGAACTACTAAAGCTTAAGACCAGGGACAGAAGAAATTACCCAGGGCTTCGCTACAATTTTCTCCGGACTCCTCCTAGAACTTCTCTCTATTTCGAAGTAGGCAAGGAATTGGTGTGGATTTGCAAATGAATGGAAGGCCTATTTATAAGCAAATTTTAGTTACTATTCACACTTTATCAGATCGGATTTCGGCCGTCGGATCTAGGATTTTTGCAAGAATTAATCCTGGCCATTCCTTGGTGTGTGCCGACCTCTCCCCCCCAAAGTCAACAAAATGATGTCATGCATGATGTCATCTTCTTGCTTTATGTGACTGTACCGATAAAGTTCCCTGTTCGGTGTTCCAATCGCGTAATCTTAGCGAATCTCAAAAATACGGCCGCACAACTCTGAAGATCTATTCTTCCTCTTTCAAAATACTTGGGTTAACTAAATTTTTGATCCCATTACGGGTATTCCGTAGTCTGGTGAAGATTTTCGGATAAGCACCGCTTGATTCGGTTGGAAATAACTTCCGGCTATGCCAACTTCCTCGGGTAAAAATTCACCGGTTCGTAATATGTCCCGACCTAAGAAACTTTGTTCCTAGTTTTCCACAACGGATTTATTTTCCATTGGTTCTCATTTCTACTATCTGCCCTTTTCCCTTTTCATCCTGTCTCTTAATCACTCCGCCGGTTTCGGAAATGGCTTCGGAGACAGCCCACTCCGGGATAAAATTACACTCGTTTATGATAAGTCCAGACGTTAGCTACTTAGTTTACCTATTTTGGGATAAAATTTTATTTCTATCGGTTCTCATTTAGCCAACTGGTCTTTCTACCGAATATATTATTATTTAATTACTTAAATATTATAATATTATTTTTGAAATAACCATAACCCTTTTCACACTAGTAAATTTCGCCCCTTTTTTTCTTATTTATTTATTTATTAATTAATTTACTTTATGTCTTAATTATCTTATATTATCCCATTAATGACTTAATTAGTCACTTACTAATTGCTGATAATTTTCTTAATTAGAATTAATTATTTCCTCACAACTATTTTATCGACATTGGTATTTTATGCTCCATGCAAAATATTAAAAATCATGGGGTCAATTATGATCCCCAAAATAATATTAAATTTTCCCTTTTATTATTTTTCAAGGAAATAATTTATTAAATTGCCAAAATTAGAGACAATATATTCTCCTATTTTTAATAAATATTTTATTGTCTCATGGGATTTATAATAATATTTTCAAGCCATTTTACGCCCCATAAATGCATTTTATGGATTTTAGCTCTTCATCTCTTCTAATTTCCATAGTAATTACCTTAGAAAATAAGATAATTATAACTTATTATTTGAAACCATATATTCACCTATTTTCAATAGATATTATTTAATATTTCAGATAAATAATTATCCAGGTATTACACATGGCACTCCAACCGCCCCTTCCCTCTCTAGTTTCATTAACTAAATGATCCAAGTACTAGTTACCTTAGATGCTTAAGTTTACTTTAATGAAATCTATTTTTGGTTGCTTGATCAATCACCAATACTTTTGAATTCTATGTATGTGTTTTGATTAGTAGTTGGATATCAAGATTTATGGTCTAATTAGATTTCTCTAATTGCCCTTAATCATCTCTAATTTTACCCATCAAAGTTTGCCAAAATAACTTTAATTAGACTTAATCTCGAGATTAAATTATGTGGATTCAAGATAAGTCCTTATATTTTCTCTAGGATTAAAACTTCTCTTTGCATGATTTAATTTGCTTAGGTTCTCATTTTATCTGTTGTTTTGAGTTTTCACTATGTATACTAGATTTTTCATCTCTCCTCTTGGTTTTTCACTACACACACACACACATGCACAACACTCAGACACACACACACATTCACAACACCTAATAACCTCCACCCCCCTCTACTTCTCTCATCATTTTCTTTTGCCCCAAAAGTCTTGATTGGTACTTTGTCATTAATCACCAATTAATGTTTTTGATTTTGATGGATTCATACATGTGCTATTATTATTTAAACAATTCATTCCTCCTTAAATCTATATGCACCGATTTTTACTCCCTCCATTCCCTTTTTAATTTATTTGTTTCAATTATTAGTTACACCAAATGCTTAATTAGTTTGTTGCAAGTTGGTAGTTTTATTCAAGTTTCTTCTTCACTTCTCAAACCTCAATTTTATAACTTGATTTAAGGTCTTTTTTAAACACTTTAATCGCTTAAACACAAATCACAAAAGTTTGAGAAAATCATTTTGGAGATGACCAAGTTCAAGCTTAAATTGTGCTTGTTCATAATTGTTGGTTTTGATTAGTTTTGATAATGTCTTATATAGATGTCATTCTTAAGAGCAAAAAGGTTGCACACTACATTTACATTATACTTTGACTAATTCTTATATTTAATGTAGATGTGAAGTTTAATGATGGAGAATAATCAAGAGAAGAGAAGAAAGAAAGAAGAACTTGCTGAATATAATGAGAATATCATTATTCAAGTTCCTAGATTGATTCTAGAAGTCCCCACGATGATACAGAAGTTGGAACGGCCCAAATCGGAGTTGAAATAAGCAAAATCAAGTTGTGGGATGAATTACCTCGAGCCAAAGGGTCTAGCCTCGAGTTAGAGGTGTTTCTAAAGTGTTTTGGACACATGGGACAAGTTGCCTCGAGTCGGATCATCACCACCTCGAGTTAAAGTGTTTGCTACAGTGTTTTTGGCTTCGAGTTGATTTACCTCGAGGCAGGGCATCGTCACCTCGAGTTAGCAACCTCGAGGCAAGAATTCACTTACCTCGAGTCAAAGAGCCTTCAAGACACTCGTTTCACGTGCGGCTCGCGACCTCTCGTAATTCGATGATATCTCCCAAACCAGGAATCTGATTGATGTGAAACCAGTGGCATATGAAACTAGACTCCAAATTCGTTATGTTGATATATAATCCAAGTCCAAAGGAGTTCAGATGAGAGAGATATGAGTATGGAAAGTTGGAACATCAATCACCGTCACAGTCCAGACCAAGCTTCGGTGTTTGGAGTGTAACTCACAAACTACAAATCCGATTGAGCTGAAATTTGTGGCATATGAAAGTATACTCACAGAGCTTTCCATAAAGAGTTTAACCAACGAAAACGGAGTTCAGACTAAGGATATATGGCCCTCGAAAGTGGACACATGAGATTCTGGAATCAATTCAGCATGGCTTCGGATTTTTGGATATGGCTCACAACCAATTGAAGTTGTTGCCTCGAGCCGTAGGAATGCAACCTCGAGTTGGTTAACTCGGGCCAAGAATTTATGCACCTCGAGTCTAAGCAAGAGAGTTAGATACTTGGAGAAAGGATTTTACCTCGAGCCGTAAGATACACCTCGAGTTAATGGCCAACGGAGAGAGTTAGAACAATGGAGAGCCCTTTTTACCTCCAGCGAAGGTTCACCTCGAGTTAAATGGCCAACCGAGAGTTAGAACAATGGAGAGCACTTTTTACCTCCAGCAGAATGTTCACCTCGAGGTAATTACACAGCTAGAATACTCGCGATGATTTAACTCGAGCCAAGGAAGAATGATGCCTCGAGTTAGCTACCTCGAGTCGGGATAAGTGCTACCTCGAGTTAATATCTCATCTCGGATCTCTTTGTTTGAATATTACCAATTGATTACCTCGAGTCAAGGTTTCTCCCGCCTCGAGTCAAGTTCTCATTTGGAATTCACGCTTGCCTATCACGATGCTTTAACTCGAGCCTACGGGAAGTGTGCCTCGAGTCGATTACCTCGAGTCACAAGACATGCCGCCTCGAGTCAATATCTCTTCTAGATCACTCGTTTGATTAATTATCAATTGACTAACTCGAGCCAACAAACATACCGCCTCGAGCCCGGACCGTCTCTCGTTTTAACAAACGATTATCATTGAGTAGAATATGTTTGCAAACACAAATCATATACTTCAATATGACCCGTGATATTGCTAATCATATTTCGAGTGATTTCCAAGATACACAATCAGGTTCAAACGGACTAGCCTTGGAGCACCGAAAATATCGAGGAACAGAGCCGACAAGATGAAGGATGCCCATAACGTCAAAAGCATCTCGAATATTATTTTAAGCCATCCTCCGATCGGACCACACGAATGACAATCGCCAAAGTGACTCCACCAAGCGAGACAATCAATCATGGCTAGGAGTGCATATGCTTAAACATCTTCAACGGACATATTCAAACATTCAAACGGGCAGATTCAAATCCTCCAACGGTCCTCAATCTTCAACCAGTATAAATACCCGAAGGTTTGAATTCTTCAATGGCGGACAGAATAGACATACACAGACAAAGCATTCAAAGTGATCAATCTATATTACGTATATATCTTCGAGATATTATTGAGCTTCAAAGTGTTTATCAATATCTACTCTTGGAGAGAGTTCATTTTCGTGTATATCATTCATTGTAAGAATCTCAAGTCGTGGGACTTGGAGATTGGGATAATCGTGAGTACAACTTGTAAGGGGGAGTGTATCCTAGGGAGAGGATAACTTTCGAGTACGAGTGTGTATCCGATTGTATACAATTACAGCTTGTAAGGGGGAGTGAGTCCTAGGGAGAAAGGATCATCCTAAGTTACGAGTGTGTAATTGTTCTTGAGTGATAGTAGAAAATCCCGCAGAGTCCGGGTACCGGACGTAGGTCAATGAGTTGGACCGAACCAAGATAAATCCTCCGTGTCAAGCTCTTCTTCTCTATCTCTACTTTACCTTGGTTAATATCTCTGTTGTGTGGGTGAATCAAAAAGAATTTTTGAAATCCCCTATTCACCCCCCCTCTAGGTGATATTCCACCTTCAATAATTTCTACTTATATTTGTTCTATGATCAATGGTTTTCAAGATACGATTTATTTTCTATTGGTTCTCATTTACTTATGCCTCGAATTAATCCTAATAATTTTTATCTCATCATTAATTAATTAACCATTAATACCTAAGCTTACATCACATTTACCACTAAAGTCTTGGTGAATTAAAGCTTTGATTAGGACATGTTAGCTTTAATTTAATATCTAGATTTTCTTCTTTCCATTCTTGCTCTTGAATCCATCCCCCCTTCCTTCTCTTTACCAAGTTTTATCTTCATCATTTACTTTATTACTTACTCAATAAAATGTCATAATCAATTAGCCTTACAAGTCTTCACTCTTAATGCTTGATTGTGATGGTTTTTAGCTAATTACAATTAAAAATTTCAATTCTCATTCCTCTCTTGCATGCACCGAAAATATACTCCCATCCATGGTTGTCAAACTCGCGAGTTGACTCTCCGAGTTTACCGTTTTTACGATGCTACCTTACAAAAAACGAGTCGAGTTAGCGGTAAACTCGTGTTAGTCGTAAACTCGGTTAAACTCACGAGTTTATACACCGAGTTTACCGTTTTTAAGTTTCTAACTTACAAAATCGTGTTAACTTACTCTTAAACTCGTGTTAATTTTTTTTTTGATTTGGTCATGATCAATGGCTTTATATAGAATCTTTTTTATTAAATATGATAAATGATAAATGTTGATGAATTTAATTTCAATTATTTGGATTAAAAATATATTTAAATCAAATTGTTGTCATTTTTATATTTTAATTATTTAATTATACACTAGTAATACCTATTTAATAACAAAAGTAAACTCTTGCGAGAAGCCATTTATCTTCGAGTTTACGATACGAGTTTACGTCATTGTCACGAGTTTGCTTAAACTCACGAGTTTGACAACCTTGCTCCCATCTTTACTCTTTGCTTTGTGTTTTATTTGTCTCCCAAAATCCATGGTAAAATTCTCTCATTGGTAGTTTTTAATTTCACAAGGATTAAGCTTTATGAAGCTTATTTAAAGCCTTAGGATTTAGCTTTATTAAATTTAATCCAAGCCTTTGATTTGAGTTGGAAAAATCTAAACACTATTAGTGATATTTGTTAATGATTTAGGATTAAGATTCAATACAATTTCTTAACCTTTTAAATTAGCAATTTTTGCCACTTTAAATAATTAAAGGGAGAATTAATTAATCTTTGATTAATATTGCTAACATAGTGTTTTACGGGTTAGTAGGCCTAATTGTAAATATTTGACAGGTTTTTAAATAAATCTTGACGATTAAAAACTCTTTGTTTATTAATTTTGGCCTTTACATATCCTTTGGATATTAATTAAGTTGATATATTCTTAATTATGCCCATTTAAAATTAGTTATTAATTAATTTCAAAAATTTCAAAAATATCTCAATTATTGCAAATCTAATTGCCCAATAATTGTTGATAACTTTCTCTAATTATTTTAGGCATTTTGATAATATTTAATTGCCTTTAATGAAATAATTAAGATTATACTTAATTATGATAATCTTAGGATATTTTATGATCCCTAATAAGATTTAGAAAATCAAATCTTTGGTTACCTTAATTCTAGGAAAGAATTGCCTAGAAAATAGAATAAACACAACAGAGAAATTTGAGACCACATATTTACCTATTTTAAATAGGTATTATGTGACACTTATAATAAGTGATTTTTTTATTTATTACAATCTCTGCCACTATTTATACAGCAGAGTGTGTATGTTTGAGATGGTAAATAAATTAGAGTGAGGAAAATTCATATCCATCCAAGAATCATATACATGAATCAACATTTATTACAAGGGATATTTTGATTAAAAAAACATAAACCTTAAGAGGTAAATATATTTTTTCCCCTAGTGCGGATCATTTACATTCACAAAAGTAAATGAATGTGTTATATTATGAGATATGGAAACAAATGAGGGGATAAGTATGAATGTGTGATTATGATCCTTCTGAATCATATGCACATACACGTACTTTTTGTATTTAGGAAGAGACGAAAATAATATAGCAGATAAATGTAATTCTGAGATATAAACGTATGTGTGTAATCATATTCCCTTCTTTTGGGTCAAAAATCATATTCCCTTTAATCAGTCTTGCTTCAGAATGTGTGAATGCATGAATAGATAGGATATATAATAAAGCATCAGGGGTAAATTAGGAAAAAGATTGACAAATATGAAAACTATGTCGTATATTTAATAACTTGTTTAGTTTCTTTAATCTCTCCAAAAACATATATTTCTATCTTATATTTAAGAATGAAGGGAGTAAGTCATGTTTCTTCCTCTACACCGCGTCTTAACTGTGTTTTGAACTATTCATATAATCATATATCATCAAATTTTACTGTGCAAATTAATTTATCTAAGACAAATTATAAAATTTAATTGGATAGTGTCCTATATGAAATTTCAGGGTCATTAAACCTGGACAGGCTAATTTGAACCAGAAACCAGCGAACCGACCACCTACTCGGTTTAGGTGATGACCCCAAGCCGGGTCAATATTTTTTTAAAAAAATATTTAATTCTTTTTTATTTTATTTAGAATTGAAATCTTCACTTCCTCATTGGTTTGACCCTAGGTTAACTCCGGTTTGACTTCGATATGACCCACAGACCTTTGACTCACTACCTTGACTGGTTTAGAGGCTTGTCCAGGTTTAATAACCTTACAATATGCTCCCTCGGGTCCAAAATATAAGAAGTCCTATGGGAAGAAATTTTGGTCCATATAAGAGGATAATAAGGTAAGTAGCAATTGTTTGTCACTTTTACTTCTTGTAGGAGCCATAGAAAGAGATATTAAATTCATATTTTAAAATCACATTATTTAATAAGAATAAAATATGTTAATTTTATTAATTAAAGACACACTAAATGACTCAACTAACATTCATTGGTTTAAACGTTTGTGTGAATTAGTTAATATTGTTTTATATTTTAGACCGAAGGAGTAATATAATACTCTCTGCCTTACTTTTTATACTACACAATTAATTATCTTATATACCTTATTCCTATTTATAAGAAACATGTAAGAGAATGTCTAATTTTTTGTTTGTTAGTTTTCACTTTTCCCCCATTTAATTACTCGATTTAATATCACATATACATTTATCATCATAGCCCCCAGAGCATCAATTCTCTTTATTCTGTTTTCCAAAATCCTATTTATTATAATAATTTCCATATTCTCTCTTATTACCGTATTAAATAAAGATTATTTCCATAAGACCTCCTGGTGTTGTCTTGTGGAATAAAACAACATAAACACAGTGACACACACAGACACTATATATATATATATATATATAGGGAAAAACACTTCTCATGTTGTAGGAGAAATGTATTCTCATGTCACACACATATGAAATGGTGAGACCCATATATATATATATATATATATATATATATATATAATTAGCATTATATATATATGTGGGTTCCACCATTTCATGTGTGTGTAGGAATCTTCTTCTTCTCATGCAACATGAGAAGTTTAAACCCCATATATATAAGTCTTTCAAGTGAGAGTAAGGTCGTCTGATCTTCTTGATGCTTTGGTTTTTCCAGGGCACTGGCATTTACCCCTCTACACAAAGTCTTTGGTTTTCCGCACACACAATCTTCCTTGCAATCCTAACATGTGTGGCAGAGTACTGAATCCGAACCTTCATTTATAGTCACTCTGCCAAATGAAGTTCCTGCATGCATATTATGGTTAGAGTTTCTGTAACATCCCATTTTCAAAAGCAGTATATATTTTTTTTTTCATCAGAGTAGAGCATCGGAGCAATTGAGTAACTGATACATTTATTCAAATTGCCGTAAGTCTGGCTGATTTACAGAAGCGGTACATTGACCGAGAGTTTTCAAAATGAATAACACCCGAAGAAAGTCTTCGGTTGGGACTCGTACGGCCCGCTCGCCTTTCTCCTCGGTCCTCGGTTCTTCCGAACCCGACGCTATGATAAGAGCCGAGATCCAATTACAATTTGGATCTCAAAATCGATTAACCTCATGCTTAAATACGACTACATATACACGACAAAGCAATCAATACAACAGTCCATAACAGATGTATGATTAAAAATACATAACCACGTATGTAAGATAATAACCACGTATGTAACATAACCACGTATGGTACAAAGAATACTAACCTCGTATGTGACATAACCACGTATGTGACATAACCGTGTATATAACATAACCACGTATGCTACAACAACAAACAGAACACAACAAACATATATAATCATACAATAACCATCGAGTTAGTGTTACAAAGACGCGAACGTACCTTTTTGGCGGTACAACGGAACTTTTACGGAAAAACGGTAAATTTCCGACAAATGGAAAAACGGTGTGGACGGCAGACAACAAATGCTCGACAAAGATACGATTATCTCAGATATCCTATAAGGATAATATTTAACAACTTTTAGCAGCATAACGGGCATTTTAGGTACAAATTACCATTTTGCCCCCGAACCCCTAATCGGCGGAATTTCGCCGAGCTTCCATTTGTTTTCGCTCTATCTCTCTAGAATTTTGAGATCTTTTCCCTCATCATATTTTCGAAATATATATCATATTTACCCCTAAATATGATATCTAGACTATCTTGAAAAATTAAAGATAAATCTAGCATTCCTACTATATCTACCGAAAGAACTACCGAAACTAAAGACCGTGGACCGAAGAACTTACCCGAGACTTTGCTCGACTTTCTCCAGAGCTTCTCTCTCTAACTTCTCTCTAAGAGGCAGATTTTTGGTGTGAGAAATGAAGAAGAGGAGCTTGGTATTTATAGAAGAGACGGATGGCGTAACGGTAAATAATTCGAACTTCGTCTTGACGAATATGGACCGTAGGATCGCATTTTTGAGGACAAAACACTCTTGGCCATCCATGTTCAAGATCGAAATCTAAGAGCCCTAAAGTCAATGGATGAGTTGTCATCCATGATGGCTCTTGCTTTATGGCCTCCGGCCGATAAAGCTACTCCGACGTGTCCGTTTCGCGCGATTTCGCGAAACTCAAAAATCCGGCGTGTAACTTTGAAGATCTTTCCATCCTCTTTCATATTATATATTTTGATCCTCTTTTTGATCATATCCAGGTATTCTCCGGTGCGTCCGAAGATATTCGGACAAACGCGTCGTCGATTACGGAAATCGCTTCCGATAGAACCAACTTCTCGGACAACAATTCACCGAATCGTAAAACGTCCAGTTGTTGCCTAACTTAATCTCGTGTTTAAAAAGACACAATTGTTTCTATAGGTTCTCACTTTGCCTATCTGACTCCACTCTATCTGATCAACTTTTCGTCTTATTTGAAATTAGGGTTTTCGGTTGCGGAATCGACGTCTGGTAAATTCTTTCTTCGTGTAGAATTTCACTTGTACTTAATTTGATCAGTCTGAAAAGAATTTTACCTCTGGTTTACCTGTAGAATTTATTTCTAACTTTTCCCCGGTCTGCCTATAAGCTGACTCACCGCATTATATTATTATTTTATTCTAATTACCATTTTAATTATTTAAACAATTCTTTTTAATTAAAAATACTTAGAATTTCGCCCCTCTTTTAAAAATTCAGATTTATTTATTTTTCTATAATTTTTTCCATTTGTTTAAAAATATAATATTTTTTACCAAAATTTCGCTTTACCCCTACCTTCGTTAGGGCTTAATCAGATCAATTTCTTCGTTTAGTGATCTTTTTAGGATCAGGTTTCTTCATATATTTATCTTTACCAATTTTACAGTATATTGTTATCTTGCAAACTTTTATACCGACATTGTCATTTTATATCCTATGTAAAATATTAACAATGTTTACCCCATCGTGTTACTTTATGGTTCGAAATTCTTTTTAAACTTTTCTTCATGTTATTTCCTTTGAAATAATTTATTACATTCTCATAATTAGGGATAACACTTCCATATTTTTCTCATAATTTTTCATGATCTTTCGTATTTATCATAATATTTTTAGATGTTTTTATCACCATTATATCATTTTTAGTCATTCATTTTCATCGATTTTCCCAGTAACTTTTTTGACAATTTACTCTATAATTATAACAATTTTCTATAACAGTTTTAAGCTCATGATTTTGCTTTATCAAAATATTCGTTAATTTCCTTTATCTCAAAACTTCCGCATTTACTAAAATCCTAGGGTATTACGTTTCAATTGACAAAAGAAAGAAAGTTAGTAGTACACAAATTGATATAAATTATTTAGGCTTTTATTAACTACGATAAAAATTGATATTTTAACTTAAAGTTATATATGACATTTAAATCCAGATAAAGTCTATTATTACTAATTGATTATGTGCAACGGATTCTTCCATTACAAATTAAATAAAGGTAACGCAGATTTAGTCGACCGATCGCAACTATGCAAAATGAAACAGAGAAATTTACCCGGAGGGTGGGTGCCTGTAAATACCATCAAAATTTACTTTTACGCTGCTTACAAAACAAAACTCCTCTTATATATTAGATAGATACCAGTTTAGATGCTCATCAACCGTGATGAGCACCTAAACTCATTAGATTAGGACTGTCTAGATCGATATGGACCGTCCGAATTTATTTTTATTTTTATTGCCTAAAAATTATTTTAATAGGTTTAGAATATAAAGTAAAGATAATATTTTAACTATTGTTTTTTAAAAATGATTTTTATGAAAAAATTTCAGTTGAAAGAATTAAATATGATTTGATGTGGACAATCTAGATTTGATGAGTTTTGGTGCTCATCACTCTTGATGGTCGTAATACCCTAATTTTCATAACTATTATAAACATTGTATTTTGGGAAAAATAATTACTAAAATACAAAGGTGAATATGTGTCTCAAGGAATTATAATCCATTGATTATATTTTCATCCAAATTCCACTTTGGAATTAATTAACCAATGGTTAATTATGAGACATTATGTAGGGGCTATTTAATTTGATATAAATAGCACATAAATGAGTGATTAATTTGTAACCAAAAGAAGTAAGAAAATGTTGTGAAAACACTTAAAGGAAATAAACAACAATTAATGGGCAATTAAATTTACACTAATTAAAATGATTTTGTAATTCTTCTAATTAATCAAATGGCAGATTAAAAGGAATCAATTAACTTAATAGGAATTCAAGATTAGCATTAAATGAATTACTAAAGATCATAATCAATTAAAGAACCAATCACACTATGTCAATTACACCTAATAACATATAAAACACTACATTAGGGAGGTTGATTAGGATTAAATTATCAATCCCCCAAAGTCAAGAGTGTGGTACGAATGCACATGGTGGAGAGAGGGAAAGAATAATCAATGATAATTGTAACACCCCAAGTTCCGTAGCATAAATCGTGTCGGTGACACATGGTTTTATAAAAATCCGACAGAGTTTGAGGTGCTACAACTCAGCGTGTTGCGGAAACGGAGAGCATGTACTAAAAATTTGAACAACGAGTAACTGATATAAAATACTCAGGAATATGCTGATGCCTGACGTATACTGATATATTACAAATTTCCCGAAGGAATATTCATGTGATACACTAATACAAAACTGTGTATAATTACAACTCTTACATGTAACTATACCATCTTCAACCAAGCCTTAAGTAGACTTGGGGCATAGAACCTAACACGCTTAAATCTTCCCATTTGGCCAGCAGGGGTAAAGTCTAGCGGAGTCTCCCGAATTCACGGCGATCGATTGATCGAACCACATAGACGACCCTTTCTAGTTTAAGCACCAAATGATTTTGAAGTAATCCTATTAGTTTCATGCCAGAAGGTAGACTCTGTTAACCTTCTTCCTTCGTTTACTTTGACCGGTGCCTCCTCACGGCTCTGTCCATCAGCGTCTTTTTACGGCTCCATCTACTGGTGCCTTCTCTGGTTCATGATCCTTTCCTGACTATTAGTTTAAGATTGAGGTCCAATGCCCATCGGACCTCAGGTAACGGTTAACCTCATGCTTATGTATATAATATATGTATGACAGATATTCATGACATTTCAGCAATATTCACTACAAAAGCCCATAACGAGATGTAGGAAATACATAATCGAGATATGTAAGGCAATAACAATACACAACCCACCGCAGTATGCATGTTATCCCGGTCTGCATTATTCACCGGTGCCACGATCAAACGTGTCCCTCGCTAGGAAAACTCTAACGGTATTATTAAAACTATAACCCGTAAAGCTGAATGTGTAAGAAATTGTAATACCCGGATAATTATTTATCTCGGAATATTATATTTTAGTAAATAATACCTATTAGAAATAGGTGAATATGTGGTCTCGAAACTAGTTTAATAAATACCTTATTTTCTAAGGTAATTTCTATTGAAATTAGGGTGAATAAAGAGCTATAAATCCCTAAATGCAATTGTGGGTCATAGAATGCCTTGAAAATATTATGATAAATCCTAAGAGGCAATGAAATATTTATAAAAAATTGGAGAATATGTTGTCTCTAATTTAGGTAATTTTTGGGATTAATTTCCTTGGAAAATATTGAGGCAAGATTTAATATTATTTTGGGGATCATAATTGACCCCATAATTTTTAATATTTTACATGGAGCATAAAATACCAATGTCAGTAAAATAGTTGTGAGATAATAATTAATCTCAATTTAAAAAATTATCAACAATTAGTAAGTGATTAATTAAGTAATTAATGGCTAATTGTTTAAGCTTGAATAAAAGAAAATTCAAGGTAAAGTATGTAAAACCCTTTAATTAAGTGTTTATGGCTAAGATTAGCATAAAGTATACTTGCTAATTAAATAGAAAAGATTAAGAAAAGTGTATGAGAGGGAGACATGTTGTGTGTGTGTAGTGAGTGATGTGTGTTTAGTGGAGGAGTGAGGAATTTATTTAAATGCAATTATGGTAAAGTTAATCAATGGAGTAGTTAAATCCAATAGGCCTTGTTGGCACAATGAGGATCAAGGGTTGGAGTGATTAGAGTTAATTGGCCTTGTTGGCACATTGTGGATCAAGGGTTCCATAGGTGATATTTGCCTAATTAAACATTAATTCTCATCATAGATTCATAAAGTAAATTTAATTAATGGTTCTAATTTAATCTTGAAATTGAACTTAATGATAATTAAGCAACCAATGGGAAATGCATGATGGTGGTGAGGCCACCAAGGCTTGCTTGGAGAATGGATGAAGGTGGAGAAGCCACCAATGCCTTCTTCAAGCCAAGAATTGTTTAACAAAAACAAAAACACACATGTGATAATAATATTCAATTTTGGAAGAGGATAAGGTACCTTTGGATAGGATATCCTCTTGGAATTGGAAGAAAGTGATGGAGGGAGAGAGGGCCACGTTTTTTGGCCTTGGCTTGAAGAAGAATTCAGATTATTTAGTGTAAACCCATGGTTCTCATGCAAGATGAATTAGGTTAGGAATAATTACCAAGTGTGCCATGACCTTTTAGTATAAATAGGCACCTTGTGTCTTCATATTCTTCACACCAAAACCAACTCCAAGTAGTGGTTTTCTAAAGAGAGAAGAGAGCTAGTGAGAAGCAAGAAGGAAGTAGTAGCAAAGTCTTCAAGGGTAAGTTCTCTAGTTCTTAAGTTTTAGCTTTTAAATTCATAGAAATTTATGCTTTGATCTTAAATTCCTAGAAGCAATTTTATTTTCATGTTTTTATGGTTAAAATTAGCTTTATTTCGAAAAAATAGTGAGGGTAGTCCTAGAGCAAAATTTGGAAGAGAAACATCAAAGTAACGAAGTTCTAGTGAAATTTTATCGGTTAGGCGATTTTGAAGTTAGCTTCGCAAAAACCTTAAATATATGGGAAGATGAAGTCGTTTTAATCTGAAATTTTTCATGGATAGAGTAGACATATAGACCTTTCAAAATATGCTTATATAATGTCAAAATGAGTTTTTTGCAAGTGGTTATGAATTTTTGAAATCAGGCCATTTTTATGGACGAAAATTCTGGACAGATCTTTGGAAATTAAAAACTGGGAATTTTATAATGAATCTGGGTTGATACCAGTATTTTTAATCAAAATTAAACATCTTAACGATTCCAAATAATTTTACGGATACTCGTTTCGATTTTTCTAGAATTAGTTATGATTTTTTCAAAGTTAGACGAAAATCTGAAAGCTGTAACCAACGTGGTTCTACGAAGTTTTGGGCAAAAATTTGTAAAATAAATCCATCAAGGGCAAAATGGTCATTAGTGGTTAGAATATCTCTTAGGATACTATTCATGGATTAATAAAGCGATATTACCATTATAGGCTATCCGAGAATACATACCAACCGACGTACGTAATCCGCTATCACCAACGAAGGTACGTTCGCGTACTGTAACACTAACTCTGATGGTTATTGTATGATTATATATGTTTGTTGTGTTCTCGCTTGTTGTTGTAGCATACGTGGTTATGTTATATACACAGTTATGTCACATACGTGGTTATGTCACATACGAGGTTATTATTGCTGTATCATACGTGGTTATGTTACATACGTGGTTATTATATATCTTACATACGTGGTTATATATTTTTAATCATACATCCGTTGTGGATCGTTGTATTGATTGCTTTGTTGTCGTGTATATATTGTCATATTTAAGCATGAGGTTAACCGTTACCCGAGGTTCAATGTGCATTGAACCTCGCTCTTATCATAGCGTCAGGCTCGGAGAACCGAGAACCGAGGAGAAAGGCGAGCAGCCGCACGAGACCCAATGAAGACTTTCTTCGTTGTTATTCATTTTTGAAAACTCTTAGTCAATGTACCGTTACGTAAATCGGCCCGGACTTACGGCAATTTGAATAAATGTATCAGTTACTCAGTTGCTCCGATGCTCTACTCTGATGAAAAAAAAATATACTGCTTTTGAAAATGGGATGTTACAGAAATGAACCAAGATAGTATCTTAGTTTATGAATACAACTATCATATAAAAACATACTATAAGCATTAGAGTCAGTGTTACAGTATGCCGCGAACGTACCTTCGTTGTTGTTCACGGTACGTTTGGATGGTCAAATTGTGATCACGGATATCCTATAAGGGTAATATCGCATTTATTAATTCATAGTTAATATTCTAATAAATATATTAGTCTCAAATGACCATTTTACCCCTGGTGCATTTATTTTCCAATTATTTCCCATAAATTTCGTAAAAAAACGTCGTTTGACAAAGCATATGGGCTGATTTTTCGCCTAACTTTGAAAAATCATAACTAATTCTAGAAAAATAGAAACGAGGATCCGTAAAATTATCCAGACTCCTTAGGATGTCTAGTTTTGATAAAAAATACTAAAGTTTTCCCAGAACTTAAGAACAATTCCTAGTTTTCATTTTTCAAAGCTCTGCCCAGAATTTCTCCAGAAAACATAGCCCAACTTTGAGAATTTTTATCTCCTAGCACAGAACTCAAAATGACACGCTATATATATATTTGGAAAAATATTTCGAAATAAAGACAATTTTAATCATAAAAACATGAAAAAAATTATACTTGGAAGATTAAAGATCAAAATAACAAAATAGCTAAGAACTTGAAAGCTAGAGCTAGAGAACTTACCAAGAACTTTGCTCCTCCTTCTCCAAGACTCTTTTCTCTCACTTCCACTCTCTATATCATATTTACTAAGCTTGCTTTGGTGTGAATTTAGATGAAGACCAATGCCCCTATTTATAGTAATTTGTCATGGCATTTTGGCAATTTTTTCCAAACCTTCTCATCTTGCTTTTGGACCATTGGATTTAGGTTTAAACTTCAACTCTCATCCTCACCATCCCTCTCTCACCACCGTCCCCCTCTCTCTCACAACCCTATCCTCTTCCATTTTTCCATTAATTTCCCCCATCCAAAGTACATTTTATCTCTCCAATTTGTTCCCTTAATTAATGTTAATTTAGCATGTGCAAATAATTTAAATATTTAAACAATTATCCTACTCCTTTCCCAAGCCAACAATTCGTCCCCCTCCCCCTTCATCTTTCTTTGATTTGCAATTCAATTTATTAATTACTTTAGGTGTCTTGTAACTAGATGAAAATGATGATTGGTTGCTAACTAAGCATAAATATACTTAGGGGTTTTTATGAAGTTTATTCAAGGTTTTACACCAACTTCTTAACTTTGAATATTATGGCTTAATTTAAAGTTTCTAATTGCCCTTTAATCATCTTAAAATTAATCCCAAAAGTTTAGGAAAAGATTTTGGAGATAACCTATCTCAAGCTTAAAATATGCTTGTTCATAATAAATCCTTATATTTGATCTATGTTTAACATATTTCAGGATACAATTTATTTTGTATAGATTCTCAATTACTTGTGTCTTGAATTAATCCCAATAGTTACTCTTATATTTTTTTTTGAATTAATACAATTATCCCATTCTTCCTACACTTACACACATACACGTATACAAGGTTGTCAAACTCACGAGTTTAAGCAAACTCGTGATAATGACGTAAACTCGTATTGTGAACTCGAATCGTAAACTCGTAAGAGTTTACTTTTATTATTAAATAGGTATTACTAGTGTATAATTAAATAATTAAAATATAAAAATGATAACAATTTGATTTAAATATATTTTAAATCCAAATAATTGAAATTAAATCCATCAACATTCATCATTTATCATATTTAATAAAGAAATTTCTATAAAATTTCTATATAAAGCCGCTGAGCATGATCAAATCAAAAAAGTTAACACGAGTTTAAGAGTAAGTGAACACGGTTTTGTAAGCTAAAAACGTAAAAACGGTAAACTCGGTATATAAGCTCGTGAGTTTAACCAAGTTTACAATTAGCACGAGTTTACCACTAACTCGACTCGTTTTTGTAAGCTATAAGTGTAAAAACGGTAAACTCGGAGTGTCAACTCGCGAGTTTGACAACAATGCACGTATATACACACACATCCATCACCTCCTCCCTTTCTCTTTCCAATTTATCCTCTTCCAACTCATTAAGAGCATTAAACTTAAAAGCCTCTAAAGTCTTCATGAATAAATGCTTGATTATGACATGTATGTGGTGTAATCATCTTGGCATCCTATTTATTTAATCCCTTCAATCCCAATTCAGATTTTTTTTTGTAGAAACTGTGTACGCTCCCTCTTTATCTTCAAATTTTGTGTTTTAATACTTATTAAATCATCTAGAAGGAATTCTCTCATTGGTTAAATCTAATCTCACATGGATTTAGCTTTATGATACTTAATTAAAGCCTTAGGATTTAGCTTTATTAAATTTAATCCAAGCCTTTAATTTGGGTTGGAAAAAACTAAAAACTATTTATGTTATTTTTTAATGATTTAGGATTAAGAATTAATACAATTACTTAGCCTCTTTAATTAGTAATTTTCGCCACTTTTATATAATTTTAGGGAGGATTATTTAATCTTGGTTAATATTCCTAATATAGTTTTTTAGGAGTTATAAGGCCTAATTGACAATATTTGATAGGCTTTTATATTAATTTTGAAGATTAAAAACCCCTTGTGTACTAATTTTGGCATTTAGATATCATTTAGATATTAATTAAGTTGATATACTCTTAATTATGCCCTTTTAAAATTAATTATTATTTAATTTCTAAAATTACATAAATATTTCAATTATTGCAAATTTAATTGCCCAATAATTGTTGCTAATTTTCTCTAATTAATTTAGGCATCTTTTGATGATATTTGATTGCTTTTATGATATAATTAAGATTATACTTGATTATGATAATCTTAGAATATTTTATGATCCTTAACAAGATTTAGAAAATCAAATCTTCAATCACCTTAATTCTATGAAGATATTGCCTAGAAAATAAAATAAACATAATAGAAATATTTGAGACCACATATTCACCTATCTTAAATAGGTATTAAAATATTTAAGATATATTATTTATCCAAATGTAATATTTAAGATATATTATTTATCCAAATATAATATTTGAGATAAATAATTATTTGGGTATTACAATAATTAATAAGAGCACATGCAATTTGAAATTAAAATCTTCAAATAGTTGTAGGATTTTTCAACACAAATGGAAGTCCAAGATTAAACCTAATAAAGCTAAATCTAATTGTCTTACTAAATCATCATTAATCTAAATCCATGTGAATTTGGGAGAACCAATAGGAGGCTAGAATCTTTAATTATTAGAGATAAAGGAAACACAAATTGAAGAGCCAAGAGAGAAGGGGAGCCACGGTTGGCTTGAAGAAGGAGGAAGGAGTTTTATTGTTTAATTAAATCAAGATATTATTTAAACACACACATGGGATAAGAAGCACATGGGAAGGGAACATTGTGGAAGAGGATAGGATAAATCATTAATGAAATGGAAGAGGATAGAAGAGAGAGAGGGGGTGCCGGTTTGGTGAGTCAAGAGTGAAGAAAAGATGACTTATGCAATAAGAAAGAGGTCATGACATTTTGTTATAAATAGGGACCTTAGCTCACTTCATTCTTCACACCAAATCAACCCCAAGTGGTGATTTCTAAAGAGAAGTGAGAGTGAGTGAGGAAAGCTTGAAGGAGTTGAAGCAAAAGCAAGTAAGTTCTTGAAGTTATAGTTTTAAATTCATAGTTAGATTATATTTTGATCTTAAATATTCCAATATATTTTTGATTTCATTTTTTATGGCTTCATTTAGAAAATTTGATGGAAAATATGATGGAACAAAATTCTTGGAAGTTGAAGATCAAAAGTAGCGAAATTCTGGAAAAAATTTCGGTTAGGAATCAGCAGCAAAAGACCATGATTTTATGTAGAATATGAAGTTATAAAATTCTGAAATTTTTCATGGTTAAAGTAGACACCTATAGCTTTCCAAATATACCTAGAGTGTGTCATTTTGAATTTTTGGTAAAGAGATACAAATTCTTTAAATAAGGCTACGTTTTCTGGAAAAATTCTGGGCAGTGCTGAAAAACAATTAAACTGGGAATGATTCTTAATGTTCTAGCTTCTGGGAATATTTTTCCTTGAAAATAGACATGTCAAGGGTCATGATAAATTTTGCAGCACCTCAAAATGAGTTTTTTTAGAATTAATTAGGATTTTCCAAAGTTGCTGCAAAATCTGCCCAGAAATGCTGAAGTAGCGTTTTTAAAGAAAATGTGAGGGCAAAAATGGAATAATAAATCCACCAAGGGTAGAAAGGTAAATTAAACCTTTAGGATATTATTCTAAGCAATATGATATTTATCAAATATCATATAGTAATCCGACAATAATGTATAGGATATCCGGGAAGTCCGGAGTCGGATCAAAGAGTTGGGCATTTTGGTAACTACACGGTGAAAGGTACGTTCGCGTACTAGTAACTTTAACTTTGATGTGTCTTGTATGCATGTATGTGGTAGTATGATTCATAGGGTCATGAACAAGACTATGTCTTGGATCATGTACCGTGGCTAAGACTCTGTCTTAGGTTACTGTTTATACATTCAGCTTTGTACGGGTTATAGTCTTGATAATACCGTTGAGTTTTCCTAGCGCTGAGGACACGAGGAGCTGTCGTGGCACTGGTTAGTGCAGACGTAGATATCCTTACAAGTGTTGTGTGCTATGTACTGTTATTGTGACTAATCTTACATCTCTTTGTGTGCTTATGTATTGTAATGTAATGAACATCGTCATACATATACGTTATACTTTTCATATAGGTTAACTGTTACCTGAGGTCCGATGGGTATTGGACCTCAGCTTTGACTAAAAGTCAGGGAAGGAACCTGATCAGAGATGGCACCAGTAGATGGAGCCGTGAGAAGGCACCGATGGACAGAGCCGAAAAGGAGCACCGATGGATGGAGTCGGGAAGAGGTACCGAACAAAGCAAATGCCGGAAGAGCGTCATCAAAGCATTCATCCTGGCACAAATCTGATAAGGTGACCTCAAACAGGTTGGTGCCAAAGGCAGGGCTAGTCTATATGGATCAGTCAATAAGTCGTCGTGAACTCAGTGAGACTTCCACGATAGACACCTACCTGGCCAAATTGTTTGATTAACTGAGTTAGGTTCATTGCCCTAAGTCTAGCTACGGCTTGGTTGAAGATTGTATAGTTACCATAAAGATTTATAATTATACAAAGCTCGTACTAATGTATCACATGAATATTCCTTTGGGAAATTTTTAATATATCGCTTATGTCGGGACATCAAAGATATGTCCGGGCAAGCATTTTATCTCGCTTACTCATTGTAATACCCTAAAAAAATCGTATTTATGATAAGTATCATATTTCGATAAATAATACCTATTGGAAATAGGTGAATATGTGGTTTCAAAACTAGTGTAATAATTACCTTATTTTCTAAGGTAATTTCTATGGAAATTAGGAGAGATAAAGAGCTAAAATCCATAAAATGTATTTTTGAGGCATTAAATGGCCTAAAAATATTATGATAAATCCCAGGAGGCAATTAAATATTTGTTAAAAATTAGAAAGTATGTTGTCTCTAATTTTAGGAATTTTTGGGATAATTTCCCTTGAAAAATAATGAGGCAAAATTAAGTATTATTTTGGGATCATAAGTGACCCCATGATTTTTAATATTTTACATGGGATATAAAATACCAATGTAAGTAAAATAGTTGTGAGATAATGATTTATCCTAATTAAGAAAATTATCAAAAATTAGTAAGTGGCTAATCTGGTAATTAATGGGATAATTAAGGTATAAAGTAAATGAATTAAAAATAATTTAAATAATTATTTTTAATTGGAGAAATTCGAAATTATTAAATAAATAAAAAAATAAATAAAAATAAAAAATTAATAAAATATTTTATGCTTAGAAAAATAAATAAAAAAGAAAAGAAAAAAAAGAAATGTGAAGGTAATTAGAATAAAATAATAATATAATGCGGTGAGTCACATAGGCGTACCGAGGGAAAAGTTAGAAATAAATTCTACGGGTAAACAGAAGTAAAAGTCTTTTCAGACTGATCAAATTAAGAACAAGTGAATTTTTACACGAAGAAAGAATTTACTGTGCGTTGTTTCCGCAACCGAAAACCCTCATTTTAAATAAGACGAAAAGTTGATCGATGATAGAGTGGAGTCGATAGGCAAAGTGAGAACCTATAGAAACAATTGTGTCTTTTTAAACACGAGATTAAGTTAGGCAACAACTGGATGTTTTACGATCGGTGAATTGTTGTCCGGAAGTTGGTTCTATCGGAAGCGATTTCAGAATCGACGCGTTTGTCCGAATATCTTCTCGACGCACCGGAGAATACCGGATATGATCAAAAAGAGGATCAAAATATATAATATGAAAGAGGATGAAAAGACCTTCAAAGTTACATTCCCGGATTTTTGAGTTTCTGCGAAATCGCGCGAAACGGACACCGATCGGGTAGCTTTATCGGGCCGGAGGCCATAAAGCAAGAGCCATCATGGATGACAACTCATCCATTGACTTTAGGGCTCTTAGATTTCGATCTTGACCATGGATGGCCAAGAGTGTTTTGTCCTCAAAAATGCGATCCTACGGTCCATATTCGTCAAGACTCGAAGTTCGAATTATTTACCGTTCGCCATCCGTCTCTTCTATAAATACCAAGCTCCTCTTCTTCATTTCTCACACCAAAAATCTGCCTCTTAGAGAGAAGTTAGAGAGAGAAGCTCGGAGAAAGTCCGAGCAAAGTCTCGGGTAAGTTCTTCGGTCCCGGTCTTTAGTTTCGGTAGTTCTTTCGGTAGATATAGTAGGAATGCTAGATTTATCTTTAATTTTTCAAGATAGTCTAGATATCATATTTAGGGGTAAATATGATATATATTTCGAAAATATGATGAGGGAAAAGATCGTCAAAATTCTAGAGAGATAGAGCGAAAAAAATAAGCTCGCGAAATTCCGCCGATTAGGGGTTCGGGGGCAAAATGGTAATTTGTACCTAAAAGGCCTGTTATGCTGCTAAAAGTTGTTAAATATTATCCTTATAGGATATCTGAGATAATCGTACCGCTGTCAAGCCGCTGTTGTGCCGCCGTCACACCGCTGTTTTTCCCGCTGTCGGAAATTTACCGTTCTTCCGTAAAAGTTCCGTTGTACCGCCAAAAAGATACGTTCGCGTACTGTAACACTAACTCTGATGGTTATTGTATGATTATATATGTTTGTTGTGTTCGTTTATTGTTGTAGCATACGTGGTTATGTTATATACACGGTTATGTCACATACGTGGTTATGTCACATACGAGGTTATTATTGCCGTATCATACGTGGTTATGTTACATACGTGGTTATTATCTTACATACGTGGTTATGTATTTTTAATCATACATCTGTTATGGACTGTTGTATTGATTGCTTTGTTGTCGTGTATATGTAGTCGTATTTAAGCATGAGGTTAATCGTTACCGAGATCCAAATTGTAATGGATCTCACTCTTATCATAGCATCGTGTTCGTGGAGAACCGAGAACCGAGGAGAAAGGCGAGCAAAGCCGCACGAGACCCGGCTGAAGACTTTCTTCGGGTGTTATTCATTTTGAAAACTCTCGGTCAATGTACCGTTTTCGTAAATCAGCCGGACTTACGGCATTTATAAATATATGTATCGCTTACTCAATCGCTCCAATGCTCTACTCGATGAAAAAATTATATCGCTTTTGAAAATGGGATGTTACGGTTTGGTATCGAGCGTAGTCCCGGCATTGATATGACTATGTTATTACGACGTATGGTAGGACGCTTAAGGTTAGTCTATGTGGGTGTGGCCAATCGCCGCCATAGAGTTGGTGAGATCCCCATGATAGACACTTATCCGGCCATTCTGTTTCGGTTAACGGAGTTATGTTCAAATCAGCCTTTTAAACTTTGAGCATGTTTTGAAAATGAGTACCGAGGTAGCCCTAAGTCGATGTACTGGGTCCGCACCGGTATACCATTCGAACCGTGTACCACCCTCGTCGGTGCACCACTCTAACCTAGAATCCGCAAATCCACCGTCGCACTAATATCGTCCCGATAATCCCGATAACTCGATAATCACCGCTTGTACCGGACGACTATTCCGTCCTAGCGCAGAGCTTATATGTGGAGCTAGGCCACGCCGGATGAAACTCCGAGACCAACAAGGATAAGTACATGCAGATTTGACTCATGTAGAGGAACTCCCGATACGAAATTCCGCACCCGTTTTCGAGTAGACCGAATCAACGAAATCCCGAACAAAGGGAAATAGTACGAGTGTCCGTTCGTTTGTAGTATTAGTGTGATAAAGTCTCTGCGATAGACTAATCATTGTCTTTTTAAAAACTAACGTTTTCCCTAATAAAGGAGAAAGAACGAGACATGACAAATTTAAGAGCAGCTAGAGCTCCCAGAGGCCGAGGCAGAGGCAGAGGCAGAGGAAGAGGAAGACAGTCACGAATAATCTCCAGAGAGGATCCGCATAACTATCTCTCAATAGGAATCTACTTTAGATATTATACAACACGGGTGCTAATCACTCAAAGCATGTCCGATAAATAGGCGAATCATTTTGGGATACATACATACCTTACAATCTAGTAGTAGTTACACCATTGGGTGTGAACTATTTTGCTTAATAAAGCATGTCTAAATTCCAAGTCGAATATATATCTCGTTCAAAATTTTCGTCTCACAAACATCGACGACATTCTCAAAATCTGTAGAACTAGCAAAGTGATCAATAAAATGATCAAACGATGACGAGGGGATTGAGTCCTTATTCTAAAAACAACCCATAGACACAAATAAAATCTCTCTCGACAAATATTCTTTCGTAAAAGAAAAGTCAAAATTCACTATGAAGTTGATGCCTAGCATTGGATCAACATCTAAAACACCATATCAAATGCTACCAAACAAAGCACGAGAGTTTGTGACTTTGTATCAATCATCGCAGGATGGACAAAATGACTATCATGAACACATACCCACTTTCCATGATATACGATTTACTCAGTTATGTAATTCCTACGTTTTGTCAAGGGTTGACGTATGCTCGGAACACCATTTCAGCTGTACATCAAGGAATAGCATTCTTCTGAAGATAGTAACATAGATATTTAGTTTCTGGATCTAGCGGGATAGTACCGTAGATTCATGCCGAAATTTTTCATAATCGTTGATAAAGCTTGAAGAGTAAGACTTAAATCTTTGCGTAGAACACATGATCGTGAGATGAGCTTGCATAGACCGAGAACGAAGTTGGTCACAAAGACCAAGAGTTGGTTATCCGGATCCAAGTAGATGTTATAGATTTGGTCGTGGTGCCATTAGATATGGATCGAGATATATCTTGCTGTTGCAGGGACAGCGTGATGACTTACGCCTCTCGCCTATTGAAGCCTCTCAAGTTGAACTAATCGATGTAAGACCTAGAGTTAGTGAGTATTGTATAGAATTGTACTCGCTAACACAAGTGTTTGAAGTACCTTTTGAGTTGAAAGAAACTCGGGGAAAGGACAATAAGTCCTGTGTTTTAATGGACGAAAAGTCCGTGTTCAAAAACTACACCCGAGTACGGGGTGAAAGAAATCGTTAAGATACATGTATAGTAAGGAATTCCCTATGGTTTGATAAATAGTTATCTTACTTGTCGCGAAAATTTTAGTTTCCAATGCATATTTCTTAGTTACTACGATCGATGCGATCGTGTCATTGAGTAGGAGGTATCTTGTGTTGTCATGGTGTATGGGCGTCATGGAAACATTTAAGGTATCTTGTGTTACCATGATATATGGGCATCATGGAGACATTTTGATATCTGGTATTGACCAGGGTATATGGGTGCCACGGAAAATACTAAATATCAAAGTACAAAATGACAAGATCTTGACGGTCAAACCAGAGCGAATTCTCGATCATCAAGTGGAGCGCCGACATATAGAGAAAAGTTCGGAGCGAATAAGTCGTGGAGCTGGTTGCATGCGCAGAGATGCGGTGCGTAAAACTAGCTACCGAGGTATCTTTTGTCGTCACGGCACGTGGTTGCTAAGGAGACAGCTTTTGGCACGTGGTTGCTAAGGAGACAGTTTTGGCACGTGGTTGCTAAGGAGCGAATAAGTCCGAAGTGTAGTTAGTACAGAGTCTAAATTGGTATAGAGCAAATTTCGAGGGCGAAATTTTGTTTAACGGGGGGAGAAATGTAATACCCTAAAAATCGTATTTATGATAAGTATCATATTTCGATAAATAATACCTATTGGAAATAGGTGAATATGTGGTTTCAAAACTAGTGTAATAATTACCTTATTTTCTAAGGTAATTTCTATGGAAATTAGGAGAGATAAAGAGCTAAAATCCATAAAATGTATTTTTGAGGCATTAAATGGCCTAAAAATATTATGATAAATCCCTGGAGGCAATTAAATATTTGTTAAAAATTAGAAAGTATGTTGTCTCTAATTTTAGGAATTTTTGGGATAATTTCCCTTGAAAAATAATGAGGCAAAATTAAGTATTATTTTGGGATCATAAGTGACCCCATGATTTTTAATATTTTACATGGGATATAAAATACCAATGTAAGTAAAATAGTTGTGAGATAATGATTTATCCTAATTAAGAAAATTATCAAAAATTAGTAAGTGGCTAATCCTGGTAATTAATGGGATAATTAAGGTATAAAGTAAATGAATTAAAAATAATTTAAATAATTATTTTTAATTGGAGAAATTCGAAATTATTAAATAAATAAAAATAAAATAAAATAAAATAAAAAATTAATAAAATATTTTATGCTTAGAAAAATAAATAAAAAATAAAAGAAAAAAAAGAAATGTGAAGGTAATTAGAATAAAATAATAATATAATGCGGTGAGTCGCCTTATATAGGCGAGGCCGAGGGAAAAGTTAGAAATAAATTCTACGGGTAAACTGAAGTAAAAGTCTTTTTCGACTGATCAAATTAAGAACAAGTGAATTTTTACACGAAGAAAGAATTTACTGTGCGTTGTTTCCGCAACCGAAAACCCTAATTTCAAATAAGACGAAAAGTTGATCGGATAGAGTGGAGTCGATAGGCAAAGTGAGAACCTATAGAAACAATTGTGTCTTTTTAAACACGAGATTAAGTTAGGCAACAACCGGACGTTTTACGATTCGTGAATTGTTGTCCGAGAAGTTGGTTCTATCTAAGCGATTTCCAGAATCGGACGCGTTTGTCCGAATATCTTCGACGCACCGGAGAATACCTGGATATGATCAAAAGAGGATCAAAATATATAATATGAAAGAGGATGGAAAGATCTTCAAAGTTACACGCCCGGATTTTTGAGTTTCGCGAAATCGCGCGAAACGGACACCGTCGGTAGCTTTATCGGCCGGAGGCCATAAAGCAAGAGCCATCATGGATGACAACTCATCCATTGACTTTAGGGCTCTTAGATTTCGATCTTGACCATGGATGGCCAAGAGTGTTTTGTCCTCAAAAATGCGATCCTACGGTCCATATTCGTCAAGACCGAAGTTCGAATTATTTACCGTTCGCCATCCGTCTCTTCTATAAATACCAAGCTCCTCTTCTTCATTTCTCACACCAAAAATCTGCCTCTTAGAGAGAAGTTAGAGAGAGAAGCTCGGAGAAAGTCCGAGCAAAGTCTCGGGTAAGTTCTTCGGTCCCCGGTCTTTAGTTTCGGTAGTTCTTTCGGTGAGATATAGTAGGAATGCTAGATTTATCTTTAATTTTTCAAGATAGTCTAGATATCATATTTAGGGGTAAATATGATATATATTTCGAAAATATGATGAGGGAAAAGATCTCGTCAAAATTCTAGAGAGATAGAGCGAAAACAAGCTCGCGAAATTCCGCCGATTAGGGGTTCGGGGGCAAAATGGTAATTTGTACCTAAAAGGCCGTTATGCTGCTAAAAGTTGTTAAATATTATCCTTATAGGATATCCGAGATAATCGTACCGCTGTCCGTTGTGTCGCCGTCACACCGCCGCTTTTTCCCTTGTCGGAAATTTACCGTTCTTCCGTAAAAGTTCCGTTGTACCGCCAAAAAGATACGTTCGCGTACTGTAACACTAACTCTGATGGTTATTGTATGATTATATATGTTTGTTGTGTTCTGTTTATTGTTGTAGCATACGTGGTTATGTTATATACACGGTTATGTCACATACGTGGTTATGTCACATACGAGGTTATTATTCTTTGTATCATACGTGGTTATGTTACATACGTGGTTATTATCTTACATACGTGGTTATGTATTTTTAATCATACATCTGTTATGGACCGTTGTATTGATTGCCGTTGTCGTGTATATGTAGTCGTATTTAAGCATGAGGTTAACTTAGTTACCCGAGATCCAAATTGTAATGGATCTCGCTCTTATCATAGCATCGAGTTCGGGAGAACCGAGAACCGAGGAGAAAGCGGCGGTGCCGCACGAGACCCTACGAAGACTTTCTTCGGGTGTTATTCATTTTGAAAACTCTCGGTCAATGTACCGTTTCAGTAAATCAGCCGACTTACGGCATTTATAAATATATGTATCAGTTACTCAATCGCTCCAATGCTCTACTCTGATGAAAAAAAAATTATACTGCTTTTGAAAATGGGACCTGTGGGTTATGGGCCCACCGTACAGAGTCCCGACTGAAGTATCTTGTGTTGTCATGGTGTATGGGCGCCATGGAAACATTTAAGGTATCTTGTGTTACCATGGTGTATGGGCGCCATGGAGACATTTTGATATCTCAAAGGTGTCGGCGAGGTATATGGGTGCCACGGGAAATACTATATATCAAAGTACAAAATGACAAGATCTTGACGGTCAAACCCGAGCGAATTCTCGATCATCGAGCGAAGCGGCCAACATATAGAGAAAAATTTCGGAGCGATTAGTCCGAAGGTTAGTCCGTACAAAGTCTAAATTGATATAGAGCAAATTTCGAGGGCGAAATTTTTTTTAACGGGGGGAGAAATGTAATACCCGGATAATTATTTATCCGGAATATTATATTTCGATAGATAATACCTATTGAAAATAGGTGAACATGTGGTTTCAAATAATAAGTAATAATTATCTTATTTTCTAAGGTAATTACTATGGAAATTAGGAGAGATAAAGAGCTAAAATGTATTTTTAGAGCATTAAATGGCCTAAAAATATTATGATAAATCCCAAGAGGTAGTAAAATATTTATAAAAAAATTAGAAAGTATGTTGTCTCTAATTTTAGGAATTTTTGGGATAATTTCCCTTGAAAACTAATGAGGCAAAATTAAGTATTATTTTGGGATCATAAGTGACCCCATGATTTTTAATATTTTACATGGGATATAAAATACCAATGTAAGTAAAATAGTTGTGAGATAATGATTTATCCTAATTAAGAAAATTATCAAAAATTAGTAAGTGGCTAATCTGGTAATTAATGGGATAATTAAGGTATAAAGTAAATGAATTAAAAATAATTTAAATAATTATTTTTAATTGGAGAAATTCGAAATTATTAAATAAATAAAAATAAAAAAAATAAAATATTAATAAAATATTTTATGCTTAGAAAAATAAATAAAAAATAAATAAAAAATAAATAAATGTGAAAGTAATTAGAATAAAATAATAATATAATGCGGTGAGTAAGCTTATAAAGATCGAGGAAAAGTTAGAAATAAATTCTACAGGTAAACCAGAGGTAAAAGTATTTTCAAACTGATCAAATTAAGAACAAGTGAAATTTTACACGAAGAAAGAATTTACTGTGCGTTGTTTCCGCAACCGAAAACCCCGATTTCAAATAAGACGAAAAGTTGATCAGATAGAGTAGAGTCAGATAGGCAAAGTGAGAACCTATAGAAACAATTTCTTCTTTTTAAACACGAGATTAAGTTAGGCAACAACTGGACGTTTTACGATTCAAGAAATTGTCATCCGTGAAGTTGGTTCTATCTAAGCGATTTCCAGAATCGGACGCGTTTGTCCGAATATCTTCCGACGCACTGAGAATACCTGGATATGATCAAAAAGAGGATCAAAATATATAATATGAAAGAGGATGAAAAGACCTTCAAAGTTACATTCCGGATTTTTGAGTTTCGCGAAATCGCGAAACGGACACCGATCGGTAGCTTTATCGGGCCGGGAGGCCATAAAGCAAGAGCCATCATGGATGACAACTCATCCATTGACTTTAGGGCTCTTAGATTTCGATCTTGACCATGGATGGCCAAGAGTGTTTTGTCCTCAAAAATGCGATCCTACGGTCCATATTCGTCAAGACCGAAGTTCGAATTATTTACCGTTCGCCATCCGTCTCTTTCTATAAATACCAAGCTCCTCTTCTTCATTTCTCACACCAAAAATCTGCCTCTTAGAGAGAAGTTAGAGAGAGAAGCTCTGGAGAAAGTCCGAGCAAAGTCTCGGGTAAGTTCTTCGGTCCCGGTCTTTAGTTTCGGTAGTTCTTTCGGTAGATATAGTAGGAATGCTAGATTTATCTTTAATTTTTCAAGATAGTCTAGATATCATATTTAGGGGTAAATATGATATATATTTCGAAAATATGATGAGGGAAAAGATCTGTCAAAATTCTAGAGAGATAGAGCGAAAACAGCGAAGCTCTGGCGAAATTCCGCCGATTAGGGGTTTAGGGGCAAAATGGTAATTTGTACCTAAAATGCCTGTTATGCTGCTAAAAGTTGTTAAATATTATCCTTATAGGATATCTGAGATAATCGTATCATTTGTCGAGCCGCTGTTGTGCCGCCACACCATTGTTTTTTCCACGTCGGAAATTTACCGTTTTTCCGTAAAAGTTCCGTGGTACCGCCAAAAAGGTACGTTCGCGTACTGTAACACTAACTCTGATGGTTATTGTATGATTATATATGTTTGTTGTGTAGTAGTGTACGAGGTTATGCTATATACACGGTATGTTACATACGAGGTTATGTCACATACGAGGTTATTAATGTTGTATCATACGAGGTTATGTTACATACGTGGTTATTATCTTGTATGTGTGGTTATGTGTTTTTAATCATACATCTCGTTGTGGACTGTTGTATTGATTGCTTGTCGTGTATATGTAGTCGTATTTAAGCATGAGGTTAATCGTTACCCGAGATCCAAATTGTAATTGGATCTCGCCTCTTATCATAGCGTCAGTTCGGGAGAACCAAGAACCGAGGAGAAAGGCGAGCGTGCCGCACGCAGACCCAGTGAAGACTTTCTTCGAGTGTTATTCATTTTGAAAACTCTCGGTCAATGTACCGCTTCGTAAATCAGCCGACTTACGGCAATTTGAACAAATGTATCAGTTACTCAATCGCTCCAATGCTCTACTCTGATGAAAAAAAAAATTATACTGCTTTTGAAAATAGGATGTTACACTTTTGGTATCAGAGCAGTAGTCCTGGCATTGATATGACTATGTTATTACGGACGTATGGTAGGACAGCTTAAGGCTAGTCTATGTGGGTGTGGCCAATCGGTCGCCATAGAGTTGGTGAGGTCCCCATGATAGACACTTATCCGCCATTACGTTCGGTTAACGGAGTTATGTTCAAATCGGCCTTTTAAACTTTGAGCGTGTTTTGAAAATGAGTACCGAGGTAGCCCTAGGTCGGTGTACCAGTTTGAACCGGTATACCATCTTGAACCGGTGTACCACCCTTTGTCGGTGCATCACTCTAACCTGAATCCGCAAATCCATTGTCGGTACTAATATCGTCTCTAATAATCCCGATAATTCGATAATCGCGGTTGTACTAGACGGTAACTTCACCCTAACCCAGCTTATATGTGGAGCCGGGCCACATCGGATGAAACTCGTGACGAGGCCACGCCGGACGAAACTTGGAGACCGACAAAGATATATTCATGTGGTATTTGAACCATGTTGAGAAGTTCTATTAGTTTTCGGTGGAAAGAACCAACGAAACCCCGAACGAGGGGAAATAGTACGAGTGTCCGTTCGTAGTACTAGTGTGATAAAGTCTGCGATAGAGTAACCATTGTTTTTTTTAAAAAAATAAATAAAAAAATCTAACGTTTTCCCTAATGAAGGAAAAAGAGTGAGACATGGCTAATTTAAGAGGAGCCGGAGCTCCCGAGGCCGAGGCGAGGCCGAGGCGAGGTAGAGGTAAAGCGACATGCCACGAATAATACCAATACCGCACACGAACCCGAACGACAAGGACCGCAGCAACCGAGAGCGAAATGAGTTGCAAGAAATGCGGGGATCTTGCAAGAACAAAGGGCTCTTATTGATGAACTCCTTCTTTGGAAGGCGGAGAGAGAAGAGGAAGGTGACCGAGCCAATGAGGAACGACATAATGCTGAGGAAGAAGATGAAACTGAACCTGATGATGAACGTGAAACTGAGGAGTCTGATAGATCTCAGACACCCCCTCGACGTAATAGGGCAATAGCAGTGCTACCTCGACCCAACAGAGTGGTTGAGACCACGCAAGACAATGGGTCACCCATTTCGCAAGCTCAAACCTCCGTTTTTCGTGTGGTAAGCTCGATTCGGCCGAAGATCGGCTTATGAGACTGGACAAGATCTTCGAAGTGATGGATTGTCCGGAAAATGTAGAAAAGCCCAACTTGCGGTCTATAAGCCTGGAAGGGGATGCGAGACCGATGGTGGAAAAGCATTGCGTAACATTGCAAACCCGTTATTGTCCCGTGACTTGGGAGAAATTTCTGGAGAAGTTCAACGAACAATATTTTCCTCCTTCGGTACAAGTTATCAAGGAGTCAGAATTCCTCCATATTCGACAAAGTCACGAGGAGTCATTCGATGACTACTTCGCACGGTTTACCAACTGTCTCGATATTCTTCATATCCGAAACGTAACGTTGACGAGAGCCTGGAAGGCAAGCGGGATGGTAGACGGGCTAAAGTACGAAATAAGGGAAAAGCTGGTATCCCAACGGTTCCCTTAATTGATCCAAGCGGTGGAGTCATGCCGGTTGATCAAACGTAACATAACGGAACTACGCACATCAAGAATCGACAACCGCAGCAGTGCAAGTCGTGACGGGTTGAGCCGCGGAAGTTCCTCGCAGAAGAGGGCAGCACCATGAAATAACCCTCAAGGGGGAGGCAAGATGCCATACCGATCTCGAGCAACAGAACAACCCGGGGAATGCCTGGACCCGATCATGTCCAAAATGCAAAATGAACCACCCAGGAACCAACGTGCGGGGGAGCGAGATATGCTACAAGTGTCAGAAGCCGGGGCACTTATACATGAACTGTCCTCAAAGGACTACGGGGATAAGGCCACAAAACCCAGGCCGGGGCACTTGTAGCATATCTGCTCCCCCGCACAGTTGGTTCCTGGGTGGTTCGTTTTGCATTTTGGACATGGTCGGGGTCTAGGCATTCCGGGTTGTTCTCGTTGCTCGATCGGTATGGCATCTTGCCTCCCCTTGAGGGTTATTCCATGGTGCCGTCCCTTCGCGAGGAACTTCCGCGGCTCAACCCGTCACGACTTGCACCGCGGTTGTCGATTCTTGATGTGCGTAGTTCCGTTATGTTACGTTCGATCAACCGGCATGACTCCACCGCTTGGATCAATTCCGGGAACCGTTGGGATACAAGCTTTTCCTTATTTCGTACTTTAGCCCGTCTACCATCCCGCTTGCCTTCCAGCCTCTCGTCAACGTTACGTTTCGATATGAAGAATATCGAGACAGATTGGTAAACCGGCGAAGTAGTCATCGAATGACTCTCGTGACTTTGTCGAATATGGAGGAATTCCGACTCCTTGATAACTTGTACCGAAGGAGGAAAATATTGTTCGTTGAACTTCTCTTTAAATTTCTCCCAAGTCACGGACAATAACGGGTTTGCAATGTTACCGCAATGCTTTTCCACCATCGGTCCGCATCCCCTTCCAGGTTATAGACTCGCAAGTTGGGCTTTTCGGTTTTCCGACAATCCATCACTTCGAAGATCTTGTCCAGCCTCATAAGCCGCCTTCGCCCGAATCTAGCTTACCACGAAAAACTCGGAGGTTTGAGCTTGCACTGGGGGGTGACCCATTGCCGCGTGGTCTCAACCACTCGCTGGGTCGAGGTAGCACGCTATTGCCCTATTACGTCGAGGGGGTGTTCGAGATCTATCGACTCCTCGCCACGTTCATCATCGTGTTCGGTTTCATCTTCTTCCTCGATTCTCGTCGTTCCTCATTGGCCTTGGTCACCTTCCTTCTTCTCTCTCCCGCCTTCAAAGAAGGAGTTCATCAATAAGAGCCCTTTGTTCTTGTAGCATCCCCGCATTTCTTGCAACTCATTTCGCTCCGGTTGCTGCGGTCCTTGTCGTTCGGGTTCGTGTACCGGTATTGGTATTATTCGTGGTCGTCCGCTTTATTTTACCTCTTCGCTTCGCCGCTTTCGCTTCTCCGGGAGCTCCGCTCCTCTTAAATTAGCCATGTCTCACTCTTTTTCCTTCATGGGGGAAAACGTTAGATTTTTTTAAAAAAAAAAACAATGGTTACTCTATCGCACTTTATCACACTAGTACTACGAACGGACACTCGTGCACTATTTCCCTCGTTCGTGGTTTCGTTGGTTCTTTCCACTCGAAAACTAATAGAACTTCTCAACATGGTTCAAATACCACATGAATATATCTTTGTCGGTCTCCAAGTTTCGTCCGGCGTGGCCTCGTCAGAAGTTTCATTCGATGTGGCCCACTCCACATATAAGCTCCGGGTTAGGGCGAAGTTACCGGCCAAGATAAATCAAGCGATTATCGAATTATCGGGATTATTAGAGACCGATATTAGTACCGATAATGGATTTGCGGATTCTCGGGTTGGGGAGCGATGCACCGACAAAGGTGGTACACCGGTTCAAGATGGTATACCGGTTCAAACTCGGGTACACCGACCTAGTGGCTACCTCAAGATACTCATTTTCAAAACACGCTCAAAGTTTAAAAGGCTGATTTGAACATAACTCCGTTAACCGAATGTAATGGCGATGATAAGTGTCTATCATGGGGACCTCACCAACTCTATAATTGATGGCCACACCCACATAGACTAGCCTTAACTGTCCTACCAATGGTGTATCTCTTTGATCATATCCAGGCAATTTCGATAAATAATACCTATTGGAAATAGGTGAATATGTGGTTTCAAAACTAGTGTAATAATTACCTTATTTTCTAAGGTAATTTCTATGGAAATTAGGAGAGATAAAGAGCTAAAATCCATAAAATGTATTTTGAGGCATTAAATGGCCTAAAAATATTATGATAAATCCAGGAGGCAATTAAATATTTGTTAAAAATTAGAAAGTATGTTGTCTCTAATTTTAGGAATTTTTGGGATAATTTCCTTGAAAAATAATGAGGCAAAATTAAGTATTATTTTGGGATCATAAGTGACCCCATGATTTTTAATATTTTACATGGGATATAAAATACCAATGTAAGTAAAATAGTTGTGAGATAATGATTTATCCTAATTAAGAAAATTATCAAAAATTAGTAAGTGGCTAATCCGGTAATTAATGGGATAATTAAGGTATAAAGTAAATGAATTAAAAATAATTTAAATAATTATTTTTAATTGGAGAAATTCAAATTATTAAATAAATAAAAATAAAATAAAATAAAATAAAATATTAATAAAATATTTTATGCTTAGAAAAATAAATAAAAAATAAAAGAAAAAAAAAGAAATGTGAAGGTAATTAGAATAAAATAATAATATAATGCGGTGAGTCGCCTTATAAAGGGGCCCAGGAAAAGTTAGAAATAAATTCTACGGGTAAACAAGTAAAAGTCTTTTCAGATGATCAAATTAAGAACAAGTGAATTTTTACACGAAGAAAGAATTTACCAGCGTTGTTTCCGCAACCGAAAACCCCGATTTCAAATAAGACGAAAAGTTGATCAGATAGAGTAGAGTCGAGATAGGCAAAGTGAGAACCTATAGAAACAATTGCGTCTTTTTAAACACGAGATTAAGTTAGGCAACAACCGGACGTTTTACGATTCAGTGAATTGTTGTCCGAAGTTGGTTCTATCGGAAGTGATTTCAGAATCGGACGCGTTTGTCCGAATATCTTCCGACGCATCGGAGAATACCTGGATATGATCAAAAAGAGGATCAAAATATATAATATGAAAGAGGATGGAAAGATCTTCAAAGTTACACGCCCGGATTTTTGAGTTTCGCGAAATCGCGAAACGGACACGTCGGGTAGCTTTATCGGGCCGGAGGCCATAAAGCAAGAGCCATCATGGATGACAACTCATCCATTGACTTTAGGGCTCTTAGATTTCGATCTTGACCATGGATGGCCAAGAGTGTTTTGTCCTCAAAATGCGATCCTACGGTCCATATTCGTCAAGACCGAAGTTCGAATTATTTACCGTTCGCCATCCGTCTCTTCTATAAATACCAAGCTCCTCTTCTTCATTTCTCACACCAAAAATCTGCCTCTTAGAGACAAGTTAGAGAGAGAAGCTCGGAGAAAGTCCGAGCAAAGTCTCGAGTAAGTTCTTCGGTCCCCGGTCTTTAGTAATCGTAACATCCCATTTTCAAAAGCAAGATATATATTTTTTTCATCGAGTAGAGCATCGGAGCAATTGAGTAATCGATACATTTATTCAAATTGCCGTAAGTCCGGCTGATTTACGTGCGGTACATTGACCGAGAGTTTTCAAAATGAATAACACCCGAAGAAAGTCTTCGGGATCGGGACTCGTACGCCTACTCGCCTTTCTCCTCGGTCGTCGGTTCTTCCGAACCGACGCTATGATAAGAGCCGAGATCCAATTACAATTTGGATCTCGTGTAACGGTTAACCTCATGCTTAAATACGACTACATATACACGACGAAAGAATCAATACAGCAGTCCATAACAGATGTATGATTAAAAATACATAACCACGTATGTAAGATAATAACCACGTATGTAACATAACCACGTATGATACAAAGAATAATAACCTCGTATGTGACATAACCACGTATGTGACATAACCGTGTATATAACATAACCACGTATGCTACAACAACAAACAGAACACAACAAACATATATAATCATACAATAACCATCGAGTTAGTGTTACAAAGACGTGAACGTACCTTTTTGGCGTATTAACGGAACTTTTTTTAAAAACGGTAAATTTCCGGCGGGAAAACAATGTGTGACGGCGGCACAACAGCGGTACGATTAACTCAGATATCCTATAAGGATAATATTTAACAACTTTTAGCAAGCATAATGCATTTTAGGTACAAATTACCATTTTGCCCCGAACCCCTAATCGGCGGAATTTCGCCGAGCTTCATTTTCGCTCTATCTCTCTAGAATTTTGACAGATCTTTTCCCTCATCATATTTTCGAAATATATATCATATTTACCCCTAAATATGATATTTAGACTATCTTGAAAAATTAAAGATAAATCTAGCATTCCTACTAAATCTACCGAAAGAACTACCGAAACTAAAGACCGGGGACCGAAGAACTTACCCGGACTTTGCTCGACTTTCTCCGCAGCTTCTCTCTCTAACTTCTCTCTAAGAGGCAGATTTTTGGTGTGAGAAATGAAGAAGAGGAGCTTGGTATTTATAGAAGAGACGGATGGCGAACGGTAAATAATTCGAACTTCGGTCTTGACGAATATGGACCGTAGGATCGCATTTTGAGGACAAAACACTCTTGGCCATCCATGGTCAAGATCGAAATCTAAGAGCCCTAAAGTCAATGGATGAGTTGTCATCCATGATGGTTTGCTTTATGGCCTCCGCCCGATAAAGCTACCCGACGGTGTCCGTTTCGCGCGATTTCGCGAAACTCAAAAATCCGGCGTGTAACTTTGAAGATCTTTCCATCCTCTTTCATATTATATATTTTGATCCTCTTTTTGATCATATCCAGGTATTCTCCGATGCGTCGGAAGATATTCGGACAAACGCGTCCGGTTACGGAAATCGCTTCCGATAGAACCAACTTCGGACAACAATTCACCGAATCGTAAAACGTCCGGTTGTTGCCTAACTTAATCTCGTGTTTAAAAAGACGAAATTGTTTCTATAGGTTCTCACTTTGCCTATCGACTCTACTCTATCGATCAACTTTTCGTCTTATTTGAAATCGGGTTTTCGGTTGCGGAAACAACGCCTCGGTAAATTCTTTCTTCGTGTAAAAATTCACTTGTTCTTAATTTGATCAGTTCGAAAAGACTTTTACTTCGGTTTACCCGTAGAATTTATTTCTAACTTTTCCCTCGCCCGCCTATCGACTCACCGCATTATATTATTATTTTATTCTAATTACCTTCACATTTCTTTTTTTTTCTTTTATTTTTTATTTATTTTTCTAAGCATAAAATATTTTATTAATATTTTATTTTTTTTTTTTTTTTTTATTTATTTAATAATTTCGAATTTCTCCAATTAAAAATAATTATTTAAATTATTTTTAATTCATTTACTTTATACCTTAATTATCCCATTAATTACCAGATTAGCCACTTACTAATTTTTGATAATTTTCTTAATTAGGATAAATCATTATCTCACAACTATTTTACTTACATTGGTATTTTATATCCCATGTAAAATATTAAAAATCATGGGGTCACTTATGATCCCAAAATAATACTTAATTTTGCCTCATTATTTTTCAAGGAAATTATCCCAAAAATTCCTAAAATTAGAGACAACATACTTTCTAATTTTTAACAAATATTTAATTGCCTCCAGGGATTTATCATAATATTTTTAGGCCATTTAATGCCTCAAAAATACATTTTATGGATTTTAGCTCTTTATCTCTCCTAATTTCCATAGAAATTACCTTAGAAAATAAGGTAATTATTACACTAGTTTTGAAACCACATATTCACCTATTTCCAATAGGTATTATTTATCGAAATATGATACTTATCATAAATACGATTTTTTAGGGTATTACATTTCTCCCCCCGTTAAACAAAATTTCGCCCTCGAAATTTGCTCTATACCAATTTAGACTCTTGTACTAACTACACTTCGGACTTATTCGCTCCTTAGCAACCACGTGCCAAAACCGTCTCCTTAGCAACCACGTGCCAAAACCGTCTCCTTAGCAACCACGTGCCGTGACGACAAAAGATACCTCGCCCGCTAGTTTTACGCACCGCATCTCTGCGCATGCAACCAGCTCCACGACTTATTCGCTCCGTAACTTTTCTCTATATGTTGGCCGCTCCACTTGATGATCGAGAATTCGCTCCGGTTTGACCGTCAAGATCTTGTCATTTTGTACTTTGATATTTAGTATTTTCCGTGGCACCCATATACCCTGGTCAATACCAGATATCAAAATGTCTCCATGACGCCCATATATCATGGTAACACAAGATACCTTAAATGTTTCCATGACGCCCATACACCATGACAACACAAGATACCTCCTACTCAATGACACGATCGCAGTCTGATCGTAGTAACTAAGAAATATGCATTGGAAACTAAAATTTTCGCGACAAGTAAGATAACTATTTATCAAACCATAGGGAATTCCTTACTATACATGTATCTTAACGATTTCTTTCACCCCGTACTCGGGTGTAGTTTTCGAACTCGGGACTTTTCGTCCATTAAAACACAGGACTTATTGTCCTTTCCCGAGTTTCTTTCAACTCAAAAGGTACTTCAAACACTTGTGTTAGCAAGACAATTCTATACAATACTCACTAACTCTAGGTCTTACATCGATTAGTTCAACTTGAGAGGCTTCAATAGGCGAGAGGCGTAAGTCATCACGCTGTCCGCGCAGCAAGACATATCTCGATCCATATCTAATGGCACCACGACCAAATCTATAACATCTACTTGGATCCGGGATAACCAACTCTTGGTGCTGTGACCAACTTCGTTCTCGTCTATGCAAGCTCATCTCACGGTCGTGTTCTACGCAAAGATTTAAGTCTTACTCTTCAAGCTTTATCAACGATTATGAAAAATTTCGGCATGAATCTACGGTACTATCCCGCTAGATCCGTAAACTAAATATCTATGTTATTATTTCTATTTTTGATGTACAACTAAATGGTGTTCCGAGCATTCGTCAACTCTTGCCAAAACGTAGGGATTACAAAACCGAGTAACTCGTAGATCATGGAAAGTGGGTATGTGTTCATGATAGTCATTTTGTCCATCCCGCGATGATTGATACAAAGTCACAAACTCTCGTGCTTTGTTTGGTAGCATTTGATATGGTGTTTTAGATGTTGATCCAATGCTAGGCATCAACTTCATAGTGAATTTTGACTTTTCTTTTCTGAAAGAATATTTGTCAGAGAGATTTTATTTGTGTCTGGGTTGTTTTTAGAATAAGGACTCAATCCCCTCGTCATCGTTTGATCATTTTATTGATCACCGCTAGTTCTACAGATTTTGAGAATGTCGTCGATGTTTGTGAGACAGAAATTTTGAACGAGATATATATTCGACTTGGAATTTAGACATGCTTTATTAAGCAAAATAGTTCACACCCAATGGTGTATCTCTTTGATCATATCCAGGTATTCTCCGATGCGTCGGAAGATATTCGGACAAACGCGATAAATAATACCTATTGACTATGTTATTACTGGGTGGTTCGTGAGCTGAGATCCAATTACAATTTGGATCTCAGGTAACGGTTAACCTCATGCTTAAATACGACTACATATACACGACAACAACAATCAATACAACAGTCCATAACAGATGTATGATTAAAAATACATAACCACGTATGTAAGATAATAACCACGTATGTAACATAACCACGTATGATACAGCAATAATAACCTCGTATGTGACATAACCACGTATGTGACATAACCGTGTATATAACATAACCACGTATGCTACAACAATAAACAAGAACACAACAAACATATATAATCATACAAGTGAATTTTCAAAACATGCTCTTTTCACTGGTATACCTCTTGGAATAACTAAGTCAGATCTATGCCAGGACAACTGCTCTGATACCAAAGTGTAACATCCCATTTTCAAAAGCAAAGTATAATTTTTTTTTTTTATTTATTTAATAATTTTGAATTTCTCCAATTAAAAATAATTATTTAAATTATTTTTAATTCATTTACTTTATACCTTAATTATCCCATTAATTACCATATTAGCCACTTACTAATTTTTGATAATTTTCTTAATTAGGATAAATCATTATCTCACAATTATTTTACTTACATTGGTATTTTATATCCCATGTAAAATATTAAAAATCATGGGGTCAATTATGATCCCCAAAATAATATTAAATCTTTCCTCAATATTTTCCAAGGAAATTAATCCCAAAAATTACCTAAATTAGAGACAACATATTCTCCAATTTTTAATAAATATTTCATTGCCTCTTGGGATTTATCATAATATTTTCAGGCCATTTAATGCCCTACAATTGCATTTAGGGATTTTTAGCTTTTTATTCACCCTAATTTCCATAGTAATTACCTTAGAAAATAAGATAATTATTACTTATCATTTGAAACTACATATTCACCTATTTTCAATAGGTATTTTTTATCGAAATATAATATTCCAGATAAATAATTATCCGGGTATTACATTTCTCCCCTCGTTAAACAAAATTTCGCCCTCGAAATTTGCTCTATAATACTTTAGACTTTGTACAGACTAACCTTCGAACTAATCGCTCCAAAATTTTTCTCTATATGTTGGCCGCTTCGCTCGATGATCGAGAATTCGCTCAGTTTGACCGTCAAGATCTTGTCATTTTGTACTTTGATATATAGTGTTTCCGTGGCACCCATATACCGCGGTTGACACCGGATATCAAAATGTCTCCATGGCGCCCATACACCATGGTAACACAAGATACCTTAAATGTTTCCATGGCGCCCATACACCATGACAACACAAGATACCTCCTACTCAATGACACAATCGCAAATCGGAAAGTAACAATTAAGAAACATAGAACACGTCACGAGGTAATTCACGTAATCGTACGGCTAATACCTACGTCATATACCGTCTAGAGAAGATTCCTTTGAAAAGAGATAGTACCTTGGACCATCTCAGGAAGTCCCCGTCCTCGGTACATGTTAGTGTGTACACTCGGCCTCTCGGAGCTCCGACTCCACGTAAATTCGCCATATCTCGTTCTTTCTCTTTATGAGTGTATACGTTTAGATTTTAAAATAAAAACAACAAGTAGCATATCACGAGACTTTACCACACTTAGCATTTATACCACACATAGACTCTATTCACACCGCAAATAAATGACGCCCGCAACCTTTCCTTCGTCGATTCTCGTTGGTTCTTTCTACTCGAATATGGAAATACGTGTCGGGAGTTTTCTCTACATGAGTCAAATACCGCATGTACTTATCTTTATTGATATCGGAATTTCATCCGGCGTGGCCCAGACTCCACATAAAAGCTCCGGGTTCGAATGGAATCATCGTTCGTACATAAATCGGAGATTATCGAGTTATCGAGATCGATATCGATATAGGTGCGATGATGGACTCACCACTTTGACCCGGTTTAGAGTGATGCACCGACAGAGAGTGGTACACCGGTTCGAATGGTATACCAATGCGTGCATCGGTACACCGACTTAGGGCTATATCGCACTCATTTTCAAAACATGCTCTTTAAAAAGGCGTAGAGCCTAACTCCGTTACTCAACCAATTTGGCCGGTAGGTGTCTATCATGGGAGCCTCACCGTGCTAGGGTGATCGATTGGCCGATCCACATAGACTAGCCCCGCTTCGGCACCAAAAGGTTTTTGGAATAACTAAGTCGATCTATGCCGGGACAACCGCTTCGATACCAAAGTGTAACATCCCATTTTCAAAAGCAAAGATAATTTTTTTTTCATCGTAGTAGAGCATTGGAGCGATTGAGTAATCGATACATATATTTATAAATGCCGTAAGTCCGTCGATTTACGTAAACGGACATTGACCGAGAGTTTTCAAAATGAATAACAACATAAGAGAGTCTTCGTCGGGACTCGTACGGCCGCTCTCCCTTCTCCTCGGCCCCTCGGTTCTTCCGAACCCGACGCTATGATAAGAGCCGAGATCCAATTGCAATTTGATCTCGTGTAACGGTTAACCTCATGCTTAAATATGACTACATATACACGATGCAAAGAAGCAATCAATACAAAGTCCACACAACGAGATGTATGATTAAAAACACATAACCACGTATACGGGATAATAACCACGTATGTAACATAACCTCGTATGATATAACATTAATAACCTCGTATGTGACATAACCTCGTATGTAACATACCGTGTATATAGCATAACCTCGTACACTACTACACAACAAAAGAACACAACAAACATATATAATCATACAATAACCATCGAGTTAGTGTTACAAAGACGCGAACGTACCTTTTGGCGGTACAACGAAACTTTTACGGAAAAACGGTAAATTTCCGACGGCGGGAAAAAAAAATGGCGGTGTGACGGCGGCGCAAATGCGGCTCGACAATGGGTACGATTATCTCGAGATATCCTATAAGGATAATATTTAACAACTTTTAGCAAAGCATAACGGGCATTTTAGGTACAAATTACCATTTTGCCCCCGAACCCCTAATCGGCGGAATTTCGCGAGCTTCATTGTTTTTCGCTCTATCTCTCTAGAATTTTGACAGATCTTTTCCTCATCATATTTTCGAAATATATATCATATTTACCCCTAAATATGATATCTAGACTATCTTGAAAAATTAAAGATAAATCTAGCATTCCTACTATATCTACCGAAAGAACTACCGAAACTAAAGACCTGGGGACCGAAGAACTTACCCGACTTTGCTCGACTTTCTCCGAGCTTCTCTCTCTAACTTCTCTCTAAGAGGCAGATTTTTGGTGTGAGAAATGAAGAAGGTGCTCATGCCCTTATATAGGGAAAAATTGTGCCACTTTGGTAATTTCCATATTCCAAATCTTGTAATTTTCTCTTACCTTATAACCAAGTAAAATAAAGGATAAATGGTGGTTAATTCTTGACCATGGGCAGCCCTTAGTCGACATTGGGGAGTGATGTGGCAGCAAGCCATTGGTCCAAGAGTGGTGAGTCAACTTGCTTTATGGCCTAGGTTCGACGTGATTTTCCCCTGTTCGGTCTCCGTTTCAAGGCGTCTCTTCGGAGAAATCTCAAAATTCTGGATTCATAACTTTGAAGATCTTTCTTCCTCATCAATAATATCTAATTTAACTTAGATTTCGGTCCTTACGTGGTTCCAACAGTCCAAATTGAAGTTTTCTCGAAAAATGTGTCCGAACACGTCCGGTGTCGGAAATCGCTTTCGGAATCATCAATCTCGGATAATAATTCACGATTCCAAATATGTCCATATAACTATAAACTCATCTCCGGATGTTGACTTATAATTTATTTTCTTCAAATCCAAAATGTGAATATCCGCATTTTTCCCTATTTCGTCTTATTAGGCAAATGCGCTACCGACCTCGAATTAACTTCCAGGAAGAGGTCACTTGAAGGTAAAAACTCACCGATCAATATTTTACCTTGACTTTGGAATTCCTATTGCTGGTTCTCTAGATAGGATCCGTTTCCTATTTATTCCATTACTATTCACTATATTATATAATAATACAATTTTACAAAAATATCATGATATTTATTATTATTATTTTCTTTTATTTTTTATTTATTTTTCTAAGCATAAAATATTTTTTTTTATTTTATTTTTTATTTTTTATTTATTTAATAATTTCGAATTTCTCCAATTAAAAATAATTATTTAAATTATTTTTAATTCATTTACTTTATACCTTAATTATCCCATTAATTACCAGATTAGCCACTTACTAATTTTTGATAATTTTCTTAATTAGGATAAATCATTATCTCACAACTATTTTACTTACATTGGTATTTTATATCCCATGTAAAATATTAAAAATCATGGGGTCACTTATGATCCCAAAATAATACTTAATTTTGCCTCATTATTTTTCAAGGAAATTATCCCAAAAATTCCTAAAATTAGAGACAACATACTTTCTAATTTTTAACAAATATTTAATTGCCTCCAGGGATTTATCATAATATTTTTAGGCCATTTAATGCCTCAAAAATACATTTTATGGATTTTAGCTCTTTATCTCTCCTAATTTCCATAGAAATTACCTTAGAAAATAAGGTAATTATTACACTAGTTTTGAAACCACATATTCACCTATTTCCAATAGGTATTATTTATCGAAATATGATACTTATCATAAATACGATTTTTAGGTATTACATTTCTCCCCGTTAAACAAAATTTCGCCTCGAAATTTGCTCTATACCAATTTAGACTCTTGTACTAACTACACTTCGGACTTATTCGCTCCTTAGCAACCACGTGCCAAAACCGTCTCCTTAGCAACCACGTGCCAAAACCGTCTCCTTAGCAACCACGTGCCGTGACGACAAAAGATACCTCGCCCGCTAGTTTTACGCACCGCATCTCTCGCGCATGCAACCAGCTCCACGACTTATTCGCTCCTTAACTTTTCTCTATATGTTGGCCGCTCCACTTGATGATCGAGAATTCGCTCGGTTTGACCGTCAAGATCTTGTCATTTTGTACTTTGATATTTAGTATTTTCCGTGGCACCCATATACCCTGGTCAATACCAGATATCAAAATGTCTCCATGACGCCCATATATCATGGTAACACAAGATACCTTAAATGTTTCCATGACGCCCATACACCATGACAACACAAGATACCTCCTACTCAATGACACGATCGCAGATCGATCGTAGTAACTAAGAAATATGCATTGGAAACTAAAATTTTCGCGACAAGTAAGATAACTATTTATCAAACCATAGGGAATTCCTTACTATACATGTATCTTAACGATTTCTTTCACCCCGTACTCAGTGTAGTTTTCGAACTCGGGACTTTTCGTCCATTAAAACACAGGACTTATTGTCCTTTCCCGAGTTTCTTTCAACTCAAAAGGTACTTCAAACACTTGTGTTAGCAAGATACAATTCTATACAATACTCACTAACTCTAGGTCTTACATCGATTAGTTCAACTTGAGAGGCTTCAATAGGCGAGAGGCGTAAGTCATCACGCTGTCCCCCGCGCAGCAAGACATATCTCGATCCATATCTAATGGCACCACGACCAAATCTATAACATCTACTTGGATCCGGATAACCAACTCTTGGTGCCGTGACCAACTTCGTTCTCGCCTATGCAAGCTCATCTCACGATCTCGTGTTCTACGCAAAGATTTAAGTCTTACTCTTCAAGCTTTATCAACGATTATGAAAAATTTCGGCATGAATCTACGGTACTATCCCGCTAGATCCGAAACTAAATATCTATGTTATTATTTCTATTTTTGATGTACAACTAAATGGTGTTCCGAGCATTCGTCAACTCTTGCCAAAACGTAGGGATTACAAACCGAGTAACTCGTAGATCATGGAAAGTGGGTATGTGTTCATGATAGTCATTTTGTCCATCCTGCGATGATTGATACAAAGTCACAAACTCTCGTGCTTTGTTTGGTAGCATTTGATATGGTGTTTTAGATGTTGATCCAATGCTAGGCATCAACTTCATAGTGAATTTTGACTTTTCTTTTCCGAAAGAATATTTGTCGAGAGATTTTATTTGTGTCCGGGTTGTTTTTAGAATAAGGACTCAATCCCCTCGTCATCGTTTGATCATTTTATTGATCACCGCTAGTTCTACTGATTTTGAGAATGTCGTCGATGTTTGTGAGACGAAATTTTGAACGAGATATATATTCGACTTGGAATTTAGACATGCTTTATTAAGCAAAATAGTTCACACCCAATGGTGTAACTACTACTAGATTGTAAGGTATGTATGTATCCCAAAATGATTCGCCTATTTATCGGACATGCCGAGTGATTAGCACCCGTGTTGTATAATATCTAAAGTAGATTCCTATTGAGAGATAGTTATGCGGATCCTCTCGGAGATTATTCGTGACTGTCTTCCTCTTCCTCCTCGCCTCGCCTCACCGGGAGCTCTAGCCGCTCTTAAATTTGTCATGTCTCGTTCTTTCTCCTTTATTAGGGAAAACGTTAGTTTTTAAAAAGACAATGATTAGTCTATCGCAGACTTTATCACACTAATATTACAAACGAACGGACACTCGTACTATTTCCCTTTGTTCAGGATTTCATTGATTCGGTCTACTCAGAAACGGGTACGGAATTTCGTATCGGGAGTTCCTCTACATGAGTCAAATATTGCATGTACTTATCCTTGTTGGTCTCGGAGTTTCATCCGGCGTGGCCTAGCTGCACATATAAGCTCTGCGCTAGGACAGAATAGTCGTCCCAGACAAACCGGTGATTATCGAGTTATCGGGATTATCGAGACCGATAATAGTACCGATAGTGGATTTGCGGATTCTAGGTTAGAGTGGTGCACCGACGCAGGTGGTACACCGGTTCGTAATGGTATACCGGTGCAGATCGGTACATCGACTTAGGGCTACCTCGTACTCATTTTCAAAACACGCTCAAAATTTAAAAGGCCGATTTGAACATAACTCCGTTAACCGAATGTAATGGCCGGATAAGTGTCTATCATGGGGACCTCACCAACTCTATGGCGACGATTGGCCACACCCACATAGACTAGCCTTAACTCGTCCTACCATACCGTCCGTAATAACATAGTCATATCAATGCCGGGACTACGCTCCGATACCAAACCGTAACATCCCATTTTCAAAAGCAAGATATATATTTTTTTTTCATCGAGTAGAGCACGGAGCAATTGAGTAACGATACATTTATTCAAATTGCCGTAAGTCCGGCTGATTTGCGTGCGGTACATTGACCGAGAGTTTTCAAAATGAATAACACCCGAAGAAAGTCTTCGTCGGGACTCGTACGCCTACTCGCCTTTCTCGGTCCTCGGTTCTTCCGAACTCGACGCTATGATAAGAGCGAGATCCAATTACAATTTGGATCTCGTGTAACGGTTAACCTCATGCTTAAATACGACTACATATACACGACGATAAAGCAATCAATACAAAGAGTCCATAACAGATGTATGATTAAAAATACATAACCACGTATGTAAGATAATAACCACGTATGTAACATAACCACGTATGATACAAAGCAATAATAACCTCGTATGTGACATAACCACGTATGTGACATAACCGTGTATATAACATAACCACGTATGCTACAACAACAAACAGAACACAACAAACATATATAATCATACAATAACCATCGAGTTAGTGTTACAAAGACGTGAACGTACCTTTTTGGCGGTACAACGGAACTTTTACTTTAAAAACGGTAAATTTCCGACAAAGCGGGAAAACGGTGTGACGGCGGCACAACAGCGGTACGATTAACTCAGATATCCTATAAGGATAATATTTAACAACTTTTAGCAGCATAACGGGCATTTTAGGTACAAATTACCATTTTGCCCCGAACCCCTAATCGGCGGAATTTCGCAGAGCCACTGTTTTTCGCTCTATCTCTCTAGAATTTTGACAGATCTTTTCCCTCATCATATTTTCGAAATATATATCATATTTACCCCTAAATATGATATCTAGACTATCTTGAAAAATTAAAGATAAATCTAGCATTCCTACTATATCTACCGAAAGAACTACCGAAACTAAAGACCGGGGACCGAAGAACTTACCCGAGACTTTGCTCGACTTTCTCCGCAGCTTCTCTCTCTAACTTCTCTCTAAGAGGCAGATTTTTGGTGTGAGAAATGAAGAAGAGGAGCTTGGTATTTATAGAAGAGACGGATGGCGAACGGTAAATAATTCGAACTTCGGTCTTGACGAATATGGACCGTAGGATCGCATTTTTGAGGACAAAACACTCTTGGCCATCCATGGTCAAGATCGAAATCTAAGAGCCCTAAAGTCAATGGATGAGTTGTCATCCATGATGGCTCTTGCTTTATGGCCTCCGCCCGATAAAGCTACCCGACGGTGTCCGTTTCGCGCGATTTCGCGAAACTCAAAAATCCGGCGTGTAACTTTGAAGATCTTTCCATCCTCTTTCATATTATATATTTTGATCCTCTTTTTGATCATATCCAGGTATTCTCCGATGCGTCGGAAGATATTCGGACAAACGCGTCGGTTACGGAAATCGCTTCCGATAGAACCAACTTCTCGGACAACAATTCACCGAATCGTAAAACGTCCGGTTGTTGCCTAACTTAATCTCGTGTTTAAAAAGACGCAATTGTTTCTATAGGTTCTCACTTTGCCTATCGACTCTACTCTATCCGATCAACTTTTCGTCTTATTTGAAATCGGGGTTTTCGGTTGCGGAAACAACGCACGGTAAATTCTTTCTTCGTGTAAAAATTCACTTGTTCTTAATTTGATCGGCCCGAAAAGACTTTTACTTCGGTTTACCTGTAGAATTTATTTCTAACTTTTCCCTGGTACGCCTATAAGCCGACTCACCGCATTATATTATTATTTTATTCTAATTACCTTCACATTTCTTTTTTTTTTCTTTTATTCTAAAAACAAGCATAGGAATATATTCTGAAACTTCCTAGATCAAAACAACAGTTCTACTATAAGTACCGAAAGAACTACGGAAACTAAAAACTAAGGACGAAGAACTTACTCGGAGCTAAGGCACAATTTTTCCGAGCTTCTCTCTCTAGAACCTCTCTCTAGGATCTGAATTTTGGTGTGAAGAATGAGAGCAAGAGAGCTTGCTATTTATAGAGAAAAATAGGGACAAGGTGGGAATTTCCAAAAAGTCTTGAGAAATGATTCGGCCGTTGGATCTAGGGTTTTGTAAGATGGAATCTTGGCCATCCATGGTCTTGGTCGACATCTAGGGCCCAAAAAGTCAAAGAATGAGTTGTCATCCAATGATGACTCTTGCTTTATGGCCTCCGGTCCGATAAAGCTACCGATCGGTGTCCGTTTCGCGCGATTTCGCGAAACTCAAAAATCCGGGCGTGTAACTTTGAAGATCTTTCCATCCTCTTTCATATTATATATTTTGATCCTCTTTTTGATCATATCCAGGTATTCTCCGGTGCGTCGGAAGATATTCGGACAAACGCGTCCGATTACGGAAATCGCTTCCGATAGAACCTTTTCCTGGACAACAATTTCAGATCGTAAAACGTCCAGTTGTTGCCTAACTTAATCTCGTGTTTAAAAAGACACAATTGTTTCTATAGGTTCTCACTTTGACTATCGACTCCACTCTATCGATCAACTTTTCGTCTTATTTGAAATTAGGGTTTTCGGTTGCGGAATCGACGTCGGTAAATTCTTTCTTCGTGTAGAATTTCACTTGTACTTAATTTGATCAGTACGAAAAGACTTTTACCTCTGGTTTACCTGTAGAATTTATTTCTAACTTTTCCTCCGGTCGCCTATAAGTCGACTCACCGCATTATATTATTATTTTATTCTAATTACCATTTTAATTATTTAAACAATTCTTTTTAATTAAAAATACTTAGAATTTCGCCCCCTCTTTTAAAAATTCAGATTTATTTATTTTTCTATAATTTTTTCCATTTTTTAAAAATATAATATTTTTTACCAAAAATTCCCGTTTTACCCCCGCCCGTTAGGGCTTAATCGACCTAATTTCTTCGTTTAGTGATCTTTTTAGGATTAGGTTTCTTCATATATTTATATTTACCAATTTTACAGTATATTGTTATCTTGCAAACTTTTATACCGACATTGTCATTTTATATCCTATGTAAAATATTAACAATGTTTACCCCATCAAAGTTACTTTATGGTTCCGAAATGCTTTTTAAACTTTTCTTCATGTTATTTCCTCTGAAATAATTTATTAAATTCTCATAATTAGGGATAACACTTCCATATTTTTCTCATAATTTTTCATGATCTTTCAAAGTATTTATCATAATATTTTTAGACTATTTTTATCACCATTATATCATTTTTAGTCATTCTCGTTTCATCGATTTTCCGTAACTTTTTTGACAATTTACTATATAATTATAACAATTTTCTATAACAGTTTTAAGCTCATGATTTTACTTTATCAAAATATTCGTTAATTTCCTTTATCTCAAAACTTCCAGATTTACTAAAATCCGGGTATTACATTTGAAGGTAATTAAAGCAGTCTCTGATATCAGAGTTATCCGAATTATTTGATATCAGTCTCTGATAATTCGGATAACTCGATATCGCTCTCCCGATAACTCGATAATTCCGATAATCGTCGGTTTGTCTTTGGACGACTATTACGTCTAGCGGGAATTTATATGTGGAGTCAGGCCACGCCGGATGAAACTCGAGACCAACAAGGATAAGTACATGCGGTATTTGACTCATGTAGAGGAACTCGATACAAAATTCCGTACCCGTTTCTGAGTAGACCGAATCAACGAAATCCTGAACAAGGGGAAATAGTACGAGTGTCCGATCGTTTATAGTGTTAGCATTCGTCTAAACTATATGATATTGCAAAACGTGAAATTTTTTAAAAAATGGATGAGAAATCCTGTGTGTTTTTTTAAAATGGATGAGAAATCCTGTGTTTTAAATGGACGAGAAGTCCTGTGCTTTTAAATGGATGAGAAATCCTGTGTTTTTAATGGACGAGAAGTCCTGTGTTTTTAAATGGATGAGAAATCCTTTGTTTTCAAATGGACGAGAAGTCCGTGTTTTTTTAAATGGATGAGAAATCCTTTGTTTTAATAGATGAGAAGTCCGTGTTTTTAATAGACGAGAAGTCCCGTGTTTTAATACTACACCTGAGTCCAGGGTAAAATAAATCGTTAAGATACATGTTTAGTAAGAAATCCCCTATGGGTTGATAAATAGTTATCTTATTTGCCGTGAAAATTTTAGTTTCTGATGTGTATCTCTTAGTTACTACAACCGTTGCGATTGTGTCATTGAGTAGGAGGTATCTTGTGTTGTCATGGTGTATGGGCGCCATGGAAACATTTAAGGTATCTTGTGTTACCATGGTGTATGGGCGCCATGGAGACATTTTGATATCGGTGTCAACCGCGGTATATGGGTGTCACGGGAAACACTATATATCAAAGTACAAAATGACAAGATCTTGACAAGTCAAACCCGAGCAAATTCTCGATCATCAAGTGGAGCGCCGACATATAGAGAAAAGTTCGGAGCGAATAAGTCGTGGGAGCGGTTGCATGCGCAGAGATGCGGTGCGTAAAACTAGCGGCTGAGGTATCTTTTGTCGTCACGACACATGGTTGCTAAGGAGACAGTTTTGGCAGGTGGTTGCTAAGGAGACAGTTTTGGCACGTGGTTGCTAAGGAGCGAATAAGTCCGAAGTGTAGTTAGTACGAGTCTAAATTGGTATAGAGCAAATTTCGAGGGCGAAATTTTATTTAACTGGGAGAAATGTAATACCCGGATTTTAGTAAACTGGAAGTTTTGAGATAAAGGAAATTAACGAATATTTTGATAAAGTAAAATCATGAGCTTAAAACTGTTATAGAAAATTGTTATAATTATATAGTAAATTGTCAAAAAAGTTACGGGAAAATCGATGAACAGAATGACTAAAAATGATATAATGGTGATAAAAATAGTCTAAAAATATTATGATAAATAATTTGAAAGATCATGAAAAATTATGAGAAAAATATGGAAGTGTTATCCCTAATTATGAGAATTTAATAAATTATTTCAGAGGAAATAACATGAAGAAAAGTTTAAAAAGCATTTCGGAACCATAAAGTAACCTGATGGGGTAAACATTGTTAATATTTTACATAGGATATAAAATGACAATGTCAGTATAAAAGTTTGCAAGATAACAATATACTGTAAAATTGGTAAAGATAAATATATGAAGAAACCTAATCCTAAAAAGATCACTAAACGAAGAAATTAGGTCCGATTAAGCCCTAACGGGCGAGGGTAAAACGGAATTTTGGTAAAAAATATTATATTTTTAAAAAATGGAAAAAATTATAGAAAAATAAATAAATCTGAATTTTTAAAAGAGGGGGCCGAAATTCTAAGTATTTTTAATTAAAAAGAATTGTTTAAATAATTAAAATGGTAATTAGAATAAAATAATAATATAATGCGGTGAGTCGAACTTATAGGCGGGCGGGGAAAAGTTAGAAATAAATTCTACAGGTAAACCGAGGTAAAAGTCTTTTCGACGATCAAATTAAGTACAAGTGAAATTCTACACGAAGAAAGAATTTACCAGACGTCGATTCCGCAACCGAAAACCCTAATTTCAAATAAGACGAAAAGTTGATCAGATAGAGTGGAGTCGATAGTCAAAGTGAGAACCTATAGAAACAATTGTGTCTTTTTAAACACGAGATTAAGTTAGGCAACAACTGGACGTTTTACGATTGGTGAATTGTTGTCCGTAAGCCGGTTCTATCTAAGCGATTTCCGTAACCGACGCGTTTGTCCGAATATCTTCCGACGCACCGGAGAATACCTGGATATGATCAAAAAGAGGATCAAAATATATAATATGAAAGAGGATGGAAAGATCTTCAAAGTTACACGCCCGGATTTTTGAGTTTCGCGAAATCGCGCGAAACGGACACCGATCGGTAGCTTTATCGGACCGGAGGCCATAAAGCAAGAGTCATCATTGGATGACAACTCATTCTTTGACTTTTTGGGCCCTAGATGTCGACCAAGACCATGGATGGCCAAGATTCCATCTTACAAAACCCTAGATCCAACGGCCGTAATCATTTTCGAAGACTTTTGGAAATTCCCACCTTGTCCCTATTTTTCTCTATAAATAGCAAGCTCTCTTGCTCTCATTCTTCACACCAAAATTCAGATCCTAGAGAGAGGTTCTAGAGAGAGAAGCTCTGGAAAAATTGTGCCTTAGCTCCGAGTAAGTTCTTCCGTCCTTAGTTTTTAGTTTCCGTAGTTCTTTTCGGTAGTTATAGTAGAACTGTTGTTTTGATCTAGGAAGTTTCGAGAATATATTCCTATGCTTGTTTTTATGCCTCATTGCATTGAAAGATGCCCGACGAGGTAAAAACATAGTGGGGATAATTTTGAAATGGAATACGGTCAAAGTAACGAAGTTCGCGAAATTCCGCGTAGATTAGGGGTTCGGGGGCAAAATGGTAATTTGTACCTAAAATGCCGTTATGCTTTGCTAAAAGTTGTTAAATATTATCCTTATAGGATATCCGAGATAATCGTCATTTGTCGAGCTCTTTGTTGTGCCGCCGTCATACCGCCGTTTTTTTTTCCCATTGTCGAATTTCACGTTTTTCGTAAAAGTTCCGTTGTACCGCCAAAAAGGTACGTTCACGTACTGTAACACTAACTCTGATGGTTATTGTATGATTATATATGTTTGTTGTGTTCTGTTTGTTGTTGTAGCATACGTGGTTATGTTATATACACGGTTATGTCACATACGTGGTTATGTCACATACGAGGTTATTATTCTTTGTATCATACGTGGTTATGTTACATACGTGGTTATTATCTTACATACGTGGTTATGTATTTTTAATCATACATCTCGTTATGGACTGTTGTATTGATTTCTTTGCTATCGTGTATATGTAGTCGTATTTAAGCATGAGGTTAATTACACCGAGATCCAAATTGTAATTGGATCTCGCTCTTATCATAGCGTCAGTTCGGAAGAACCGAGGACCGAGGAGAATGGCGAGAGGCCGTACGAGTCCCGATGAAGACTTTCTTCGGGTGTTATTCATTTTGAAAACTCTCGGTCAATGTACCGTTTCAGTAAATCAGCCGGACTTACGGCATTTATAAATATATGTATCGATTACTCAATCGCTCCAATGCTCTACTCGATGAAAAAAAAATTATACGCTTTTGAAAATGGGATGTTACGGTTTGGTATCGGAGCGGTTGTCCGGCATAGATCGACTAAGGTATTCCAAAACCTTTTGGTGCCGAAGGCGCGGGGCTAGTCTATGTGGATCGCCCAATCGTCACCCTACCACGGTGAGGCTCCCATGATAGACACCTACCGGCCAAATTGGTTGAGTAACGGAGTTAGGCTCTACGCCTTTTTAAAGAGCATGTTTTGAAAATGAGTACCGATATAGCCCTAAGTCGGTGTACCACCGCACCGGTATACCATTCGAACCGGTGTACCACCTCGTCGGTGCATCATTCTAACCCGGAATCGTAAATCCATCGTCCATATTCATATTTGATATCAGAGACTGATATCAGAGTTATCCGAATTATCAGAGACTGATATCGATATAGGTACCGATGATGGACTCACCAGCCCTGGTTTACACTTTTTGCTTTGATACCAAAAAGTGTAACATCCTATTTTCAAAAGCAGTATAATTTTTTTTTCATCAGAGTAGAGCATTGGAGCGATTGAGTAACTGATACATTTGTTCAAATTGCCGTAAGTCTGGCTGATTTACAGAAGCGGTACATTGACCGAGAGTTTTCAAAATGAATAACACTCGAAGAAAGTCTTCGGCCGGGTCTCCGTGCGCTCGCTTTCGCCTTTCTCCTCGGTTCTTGGTTCTCCCGAACCCGACGCTATGATAAGAGATGAGATCCAATTACAATTTGGATCTCGAGGTGTGGTTAACCTCATGCTTAAATACGACTACATATACACGACAGCAAAGCAATCAATACAACAGTCCACAACAAAGATGTATGATTAAAAACACATAACCACACATACAAGATAATAACCACGTATGTAACATAACCTCGTATGATACAACATTAATAACCTCGTATGTGACATAACCTCGTATGTAACATACCGTGTATATAGCATAACCTCGTACACTACTACACAACAAACATATATAATCATACAATAACCATCGAGTTAGTGTTACAAAGACGCGAACGTACCTTTTGGCGGTACCACGGAACTTTTACGGAAAAACGGTAAATTTCCGACAATGGGAAAAACGGTGTGACGGCGGCACAACAGCGGCTCGACAGCGGTACGATTATCTAGATATCCTATAAGGATAATATTTAACAACTTTTAGCAGCATAACAGGCATTTTAGGTACAAATTACCATTTTGCCCCTAAACCCCTAATCGGCGGAATTTCGCCAGAGCCATTGTTTTCGCTCTATCTCTCTAGAATTTTTGAGATCTTTTCCCTCATCATATTTTCGAAATATATATCATATTTACCCCTAAATATGATATCTAGACTATCTTGAAAAATTAAAGATAAATCTAGCATTCCTACTATATCTACCGAAACTAAAGACCAGGGACCGAAGAACTTACCCGAGACTTTGCTCGACTTTCTCCGAGCTTCTCTCTCTAACTTCTCTCTAAGAGGCAGATTTTTGGTGTGAGAAATGAAGAAGAGGAGCTTGGTATTTATAGAAGAGACGGATGGCGAACGGTAAATAATTCGAACTTCGGTCTTGACGAATATGGACCGTAGGATCGCATTTTGAGGACAAAACACTCTTGGCCATCCATGGTCAAGATCGAAATCTAAGAGCCCTAAAGTCAATGGATGAGTTGTCATCCATGATGGCTCTTGCTTTATGGCCTCCTACCCGATAAAGCTACCGATCGGTGTCCCGTTTCGCGCGATTTGCGAGAAACTCAAAAATCGGAATGTAACTTTGAAGGTCTTTTCATCCTCTTTCATATTATATATTTTGATCCTCTTTTTGATCATATCCAGGTATTCTACAGTGCGTCGGAAGATATTCGGACAAACGCGTCGATTTACGGAAATCGCTTCCGATAGAACCAACTTCTCTGACAAACAATTTATCAATCGTAAAACGTCCGGTTGTTGCCTAACTTAATCTCGTGTTTAAAAAGAAGAAATTGTTTCTATAGGTTCTCACTTTGCCTATCGACTCTACTCTATCCGATCAACTTTTCGTCTTATTTGAAATCGGGGTTTTCGGTTGCGGAAACAACGCTCGGTAAATTCTTTCTTCGTGTAAAATTTCACTTGTTCTTAATTTGATCAGTCGAAAATACTTTTACCTCGGTTTACCCGTAGAATTTATTTCTAACTTTTCCCTGGCCTCATTTATAAGCTTACTCACCGCATTATATTATTATTTTATTCTAATTACTTTCACATTTATTTATTTTTTATTTATTTTTTATTTATTTTTCTAAGCATAAAATATTTTATTAATATTTTATTTTTTTTTTTATTTTTATTTATTTAATAATTTCGAATTTCTCCAATTAAAAATAATTATTTAAATTATTTTTAATTCATTTACTTTATACCTTAATTATCCCATTAATTACCAGATTAGCCACTTACTAATTTTTGATAATTTTCTTAATTAGGATAAATCATTATCTCACAACTATTTTACTTACATTGGTATTTTATATCCCATGTAAAATATTAAAAATCATGGGGTCACTTATGATCCCAAAATAATACTTAATTTTGCCTCATTAGTTTTCAAGGGAAATTATCCCAAAAATTCCTAAAATTAGAGACAACATACTTTCTAATTTTTTTATAAATATTTTACTACCTCTTGGGATTTATCATAATATTTTTAGGCCATTTAATGCTCTAAAAATACATTTTAGCTCTTTATCTCTCCTAATTTCCATAGTAATTACCTTAGAAAATAAGATAATTATTACTTATTATTTGAAACCACATGTTCACCTATTTTCAATAGGTATTATCTATCGAAATATAATATTCCGAGATAAATAATTATCGGTATATTACATTTCTCCCCAGTTAAACAAAATTTCGCCCTCGAAATTTGCTCTATATCAATTTAGACTTTGTACGAGACTAACCTTCGGACTAATCGCTCCAAATTTTCTCTATATGTTGGCCGCTTCGCTCGATGATCGAGAATTCGCTCAGGTTTGACCGTCAAGATCTTGTCATTTTGTACTTTGATATATAGTATTTCCCGTGGCACCCATATACCTCAGTCGACACCAGATATCAAAATGTCTCCATGGCGCCCATACACCATGGTAACACAAGATACCTTAAATGTTTCCATGGCGCCCATACACCATGACAACACAAGATACCTCCTACTCAATGACACAATCGCTTGATCCGTTGTAGTAACTAAGAGATACGCATCAGAAACTAAAATTTTCACGGCAAATAAGATAACTATTTATCATCCCATAGGGGATTTCTTACTAAACATGTATCTTAACGATTTCTTTCACCCTGTACTCAGGTGTAGTTTTCGAACACAGGACTTTTCGTCCATTAAAACACAGGAGTTATTGTCCTTTCCCGAGTTTCTTTCAACTCAAAAGGTACTTCAACCACTTGTGTTAGCAAGATCATGGTTCTATACGATACTCACTAACTCTAGGTCTTACATCGATTAGTTCAACTTGAGAGGCTTCAATAGGCGAGAGGCGTAAGTCATCACGCTGTCCCGCTGCACAAGACATATCCCGACCCATACCTAATGGCACCACGACCATCTACTTGGATCCGGACAACCAACTCTTGGTGCTATGACCAACTTCGTTCTCGTCTATGCAAGCTCGTCTCGTCTGTGTTCTACGCAATGATTTAAGTTTTACTCTTTAAGTTTTATCAATGGTTATGAGAAAATTTCGGTATGAATCTGCGGTACTATTCCGTAAACTAAATATCTATGTTACTATCTTGAGAAGATTGCTATTCCTTGATGTACATTTGAAATGGTGTTCCGAGCATACGTCAACCCTTGACAAAACGTAGGAATTACATAACCGAGTAAATCGTAGATCATGGGAAGTGGGTATGTGTTCATGATAGTCATTTTGTCCATCCCTGCGATGGTTGATACAAAGTCACAAACTCTTGTACTTTGTTCGGTATCATTTGATACGGTGTTTTAGATGTTGATCCTATGCTAGGCATAAACTTCATAGTGAATTTTGAATTTTCTTTTCTGAAGGAATATTTGTCAGAGAGATTTTATCTGTGTCTGGGTTGTTTTTAGAATAAGGACTCAATCCCCTCGTCATCGTTTGATCATTTTATTGATCACTGCTAGTCCTACAGATTTTGAGAATGTCGTCGATGTTTGTGAGACAGAAATTTTGAACGAGATATATATTCGACTTGGAAATTAGACATGCTTTATTAAGCAAAATAGTTCACACCCAATGGTGTAACTACTACTAGATTGTAAGGTATGTATGCATCCAAAATGATTCGCCTATTTATCGGACATGCTGAGTGATTAGCACCAGTGTTGTATAATATCTAAAGTAGATTCCTGTTGAGAGATAGTTATATGGATCCTCTCTGGAGATTATTCATGGATGTCTTCCTCTACCTCTGCCTCTGCCTCGGCCTCTGGGAGCTCCGGCTCCTCTTAAATTTGTCATGTCTCGTTCTTTTTCCTTCATTAGGGAAACATTTAGATATACAAGGAAAACAATGATTAGTCTATCGCAGACTTTATCACACTAGTACTACAAACGTATGCACACTCGTACTATTTCCCCTCGTTCGGGATTTTGTTGATTCGGTCTACTCGTAAACGGTACGGAATTTCGTATCGGGAGTTCCTCTACATGAGTCAAATACGCATGTACTTATCCTTGTTGGTCTCGGAGTTTCATCCGGCGTGGCCTAGCTCCACATATAAGCTCGCGCTAGGACGAATAGTCGTCCAAAGTACAAATTGACGATTATCAGAATTATCAGAGTTATCAGAGACTGATATCAGAGTTATCGGAATTATTAGAGTTATCAGGATTACCAGAGACTGATATCAGAGTTATCAGAATTATCAGGGGCTGATATCAAATATGAATATGGACGATAGATTTGCGGTCGGGTTAGAATGATGCACCGACGAGAGGGTGGTACACCGGTTCGAATGGTATACCAGTGCAGATCGGTACACCGACTTAGGGCTATATCGTACTCATTTTCAAAACATGCTCTTTAAAAAGGCGTAGAGCCTAACTCTGTTACTCAACCAATTTAGCCAGATAGGTGTCTATCATGGGAGCTTCACCGTGCTAGGGTGACTGATTGGCTGATCCACATAGACTAGCCATGCCTTCGGCACCAAAAGGTTTTTGGAATAACTTAGTCAGATCTATGCCAGGACAACTGCTTTGATACCAAAAATGTAACTAATATTTTTCGGATAATTCGGATAACTCTGATATCCGGATTTTAGTAAATCTGGAAGCGTATATTGACTATCATGAACACATACCCACTTTCCATGATCTACGAGTTACTCAGTTTTGTAATCCCTACGTTTTGGCAAGAGTTGACGAATGCTCGTAACACCATTTAGTTGTACATCAAAAATAGAAATAATAACATAGATATTTAGTTTCGGATCTAGCGGGATAGTACCGTAGATTCATGCCGAAATTTTTCATAATCGTTGATAAAGCTTGAAGAGTAAGACTTAAATCTTTGCGTAGAACACAGTTTGTGAGATGAGCTTGCATAGACCGAGAACGAAGTTGGTCACGGCACCAAGAGTTGGTTATCCGGATCCAAGTAGATGTTATAGATTTGGTCGTGGTGCCATTAGATATGGATCGAGATATGTCTTCTTTCGAGCGGGACAGCGTGATGACTTACGCCTCTCGCCTATTGAAGCCTCTCAAGTTGAACTAATCGATGTAAGACCTAGAGTTAGTGAGTATTGTATAGAATTGTCCGCTAACACAAGTGTTTGAAGTACCTTTTGAGTTGAAAGAAACTCGGGAAAGGACAATAAGTCCTGTGTTTTAATGGACGAAAAGTCCGTGTTCGAAAACTACACCGAGTACGGGGTGAAAGAAATCGTTAAGATACATGTATAGTAAGGAATTCCCTATGGTTTGATAAATAGTTATCTTACTTGTCGCGAAAATTTTAGTTTCCAATGCATATTTCTTAGTTACTACGATCGATCGCGATCGTGTCATTGAGTAGGAGGTATCTTGTGTTGTCATGGTGTATGGGCGTCATGGAAACATTTAAGGTATCTTGTGTTACCATGATATATGGGCGTCATGGAGACATTTTGATATCCGGTATTGACCGGGGTATATGGGTGCCACGGAAAATACTAAATATCAAAGTACAAAATGACAAGATCTTGACGGTCAAACCAGAGCGAATTCTCGATCATCAAGTGGAGCGGCCGACATATATAGAAAAGTTCTGGAGCGAATAAGTCGTGGAGCTGGTTGCATGCGCAGAGATGCGGTGCGTAAAACTAGCGAGGTATCTTTTGTCGTCACGCACACGTGGTTGCTAAGGAGACAGTTTTGGCACGTGGTTGCTAAGGAGACAGTTTTGGCACGTGGTTGCTAAGGAGCGAATAAGTCCGAAGTGTAGTTAGTACAAGAGTCTAAATTGGTATAGAGCAAATTTCGAGGGCGAAATTTTGTTTAACGGGGGGAGAAATGTAATACCCTAAAAACTCGTATTTATGATAAGTATCATATTTCGATAAATAATACCTATTGGAAATAGGTGAATATGTGGTTTCAAAACTAGTGTAATAATTACCTTATTTTCTAAGGTAATTTCTATGGAAATTAGGAGAGATAAAGAGCTAA